>JAQQAC010003639.1:35864383-35957519 GCA_029783875.1 Phataginus tricuspis
GGGAGGGGCGCTGCGTCCGGAGGCGTCGCGGGCGGCGGCGGCGGCGGCGGCAGCGGCAGCGGCGGCGGGAGGGGCGCGGGGGCAGACAAAGCCTCGGCTAATGAATGGGAGCGCCCGCCCGCGCGGTCGTCGTGCGCAGCCGGGGAGCAGCCCACACGAGCCCGGCCCCGCGGTGAGTGCGCTGCGGGCGGGCGGCCACAGTCAGCTCCGCCTCAGCGCGGGCTCGCGCACCGGGCCTGGCCGTCCTGGCGCACCGTCGGGGCTGCGCGAGGGGTCGGAGGCTGGGCCCGGTCGGGGCCCGGGGCCGGGCCCGGGGCCCTGGCCGGGGCTGGGGGTCGGGGGTCGGGGCCTGGAGCTGCGGGCCTGAGAGCCGGGGTCAGGGACGGAGGCGGGTTTGGGCTGGGGCCTGCGGGCTGCGCCGGGGTCTGCGTCGATGCCGGGGTCGGCCTCGGCCTCCGTGTCCTCGTAGCAGCCGGGGCCGCCCGATTCCGCCGCGGTACCTGAAGCGCTGGGGCCGGCGACCCCCGGCCGCGAGACCCTGGTGGAGCTGACAGCTGGTGCGCCGGCCGGCCGATGGAGGCCCCCGTGGCGCATTCTCCGGCAGCAGGATTTTGTTGACCGAACCCCTAAACTGGTAGAAAGCTGTGCGGACCCGCCGCAGGGGTCGCCCTGGAGGGTCCGAGGCGTGCGTCGACGTGGGGCGGAGGGAACAGAAATCCCCCAGAGAATGGTTCTGGGGTCCTGGCGGGGCGTCCGGGCAGCCCCTCTCCTCTGAGCAGGTGCCGGTGCCAGTTGGGTGTCCTTCGTGAAGTCCGTTGGCCTTCCTCAGCGCAGCCAATTGTCTTAGACATTATGTGTTTAGGGTTTTTCTCTAGCTTTAGTTCGCTTTCAGTGTCATCTCCAGGAGACAACCCAGGGCCTTCTTATAACATGTCTTTGGAAGCAGATGAGACAAGTTCGTTATTGCTACACGCTTTTTTGAAGATTTTAGTTATTATGTTTGTGGGTGACCAAATTTAATCTCTAAAAATATGAATCAAATTGCAAGGTATGATTTCAGATGTTTTTCCAATTGCAGCTGTTTTTCTGGACCCAGGTAAACTGGGAGTGTTCCGTGTATCTTGCATCTTTTTTCTGTGACCCATGCCACCTCCATTGAGTAAGAGAATTGCCAGCCCGCGGCTCCCCTGTGCTGTCTTCATGTTTTGGGTGCTTTCAGGAGACACATGCACTTCTCTGGAAACAAGTCCCTGCCCAGCTGGGCCATCAGGAGCAGCATCTGTGGGCATTCTCATGTTTGTAAAAAAAGGGAACTTACTTGTTTTGAAGTTAACTCTGACCAGATAAAGCACATAGTTGTTAAAAAAACCCATTTCACACTTTAAGGAGGCCAGTTTGCTAAAGCAAAGGCATCCTCGTGACTTTTTTTACATAGAAATATTAATTTTGGTGTTTACATCATGGCAGTAGAATTAGGAGACTAGAAAGGGTTTAGTTGGAATTTTTAAAGAAGTGCTATGAACAAGCCAGCTTACAGTTATGAATTAGTTTTGGTCACTAAACCAAGTTACCTGTGAGGAAACTGTTCACAGGAGCTGGACTCCCTACCCTGACGGTTTCAAGTGGGCCGTCCATACTGGGTGCACACCTCCTGGGATCCCTAAGAAGCTTGTAGCTTCTTGTCACGATTCACATTTTCCCATGAAACAATCTAGTGCAAGGTAAGAGGTATCCTGTGAGTCTTCAAAAAGTTTCACAGGACATAATCTAAATTGTAAGACAGCTCAGACTTGGTCCATTTGACAGGTGATAACTTGACAGCTTCTCCCCCCTCCAACCCCCTCCCCCCGCCCACCATTGTTTGTTCTGGTTAATTCCTGATGTTTTTGGATGTGAAGACTGCTCTGTTCTTTGATACAACCACAGAAACAGGAGGAGGTTCCTGAGTAACTCAAGCTGCACAAAGAACATTGCTTACACCTTGGAGAAAGGGTTTAAGTACTTTATTAGGGTTGTTGGTTGATTCTGTCTGTGCAAGGGAGCTGCTGTGCAGAGTACTGAATGAAGGCCATGCATGTGTCTGAGGTTGCTGCCCAGCATAGGGTCTAGGGAGTGACCTGGCCTAGGAGAGATGGCGGTCAGTGCGGGCCTCTTATGGTGCGTTTAAAGTTTTTCCTTGCCTTGCTCCGGCTCCTTCAGTTTCAGAACGCTGCTCTGATTTCCTTCTTCGGCAGGTGTGGTGATTGCCTGGTGAGGGGAGGTAGCAGGTGAGGACTGCAGGGCACAGGCTGGCACCAAGCTAGGAGCCCCTGATGTTTGGTTGCAGACCCATCTTCTTTCCTCTCTGTCAGTCTATTTTCTTCTGAGCTTCTCTGCACAAAATGTGCAGTTTCAGAGAGTCAGCAACTGTCTGTCTTCTAATTAGTATTTGACTTTTAAGGCACTTTTTAAATCTCAGAACTTGAGGTTGTAAGCTATAGGAATCTGTGGTTCTTTGTTTTGTTTTACTGAATTCAGCTGCATAAGAAAGTCATGTGTACCTCTGGCCTCCCCGTCAGTGTCTGGATTCAGCAGCTTTGGGGTCTGCCACCCTGCCAGGGGGCTTGGCCCTTCCTACATTCCTGTCCTCCCTGTTCTCCCTCACCCCTTTCCAGCGCCTGAATTTTTCTTCATTCTGGACTCTCTCAGATCACTTCCTTGCTCATTACTTGGTATGGGTTTTTCATTGTTGAAATTCTGGAAGGCGTTGCTAGGAATAAAGTCTTGTCTTCATGCTCCATTTCTGAGGCTGAAGGGGCCCAGAGAGACAAAGGTGCTTCACTGCAGAGGTGTTCCTGCCTCCCACCCTGCATCTGACACTGCTCTACCTGTGGTAGAGGTGATGTGGCTAACGGTGGTTTTTAAAGGAAGTTTCCTGCCCTCGGAGAACCTATTAGTGATGCTGGGGACAGATGGTAACCAGAGAGGGCCCAGGGAGTGCTGGGAGGAAAACACAGGCAGGTGAGGCAGAGTTCTGCTTGAGAGCTGTGTTCTGGGAGGAGGGGACGCTCAGGGCCAGCCCTGAAGGGCACGGGCCAAGTGCAGAGGCCCCAAGTGAGTAATGTCAGTGTGGTGGAGAGGCGGGCTCCTCCACTTGAGCGTGCGTCCTGTCGGTAAAGCGCCTCCAGCAGCTCATGTTCTGCGAGGAGTGCCCGCTTGGGTTCCGTCTCATTCAGGGGGTGGCCTTTCAGCAGCCTATGTGCCATGGGAACCCCCAGGGTGCTCTCCGGCATGTCTCCCTGATCTGGGAGGGAGGGTCCGGCCCGTCGGCTGACTGCCCTGCACTTGTTCTGTCCCGCGTCACCAGCCCCGTAGGTGTGACTGTGAGGGGCTGCGTTTTCCCTCGAGGCTGCTGCCTGAGCCTTGCCCTGCGGTCTGCTCCTTCCGCAGAGGACCAGCTCGGAGCTGTGCTGGTCAGGAGAGCCCCATGACTCTACCAGAGGCCATGCTTCACAGTATGGGAGCAAAGGGGCACATCAAAGACACTTCCAGCAGCAACTTCAGGCCTGTTCCTGGTGGGACTGCCCTGTAACCAGGGGAAGGTAGGCAGCAAGGGTGCTGGTGCTGGGTAAGGGGAACCCACGCAAAGGGGGAGTAGAGTGGCCCAAGTAGCCCTGGTCTGTGACCCAGACCACGTCAGGGGCACTGTGGGGGCCGGCTGACCGTGCCATGGTCTGCTGGCTGGCTTTGGAATGTGCTCTGTTTCCAAGGTGGCCTATCGCAGTTTCTGACCGTGTCTAGTGGAAGTAGCTCTGGTCCTGGTTTCTGGAGTTAGCTGTAGCCCTGGCTAGTCATTTGGGCTCTCCATCTCAGTTTAGCCAGGACTGGGTTGTAGTTTTTCTTGGGATGAGCACAGTAGCTCCTGTTGCAATTTCTGGCTGCGAGGCAGCTGATGTACCTGCCTCCTCTGGAATGTGTTACTTATGTGATGCATCCTCAGAATATAGCACAGTCACTCTGACATGTAGACTGGACCTTAATTTAAATCTTTGGTGGGAAGATTGTCATCTCCAAGTCTGAACCAGGCAGGAGTGTCTGCTGCCACCCTGATTCCCTAGGTGTACACATGAACATGAGGTGCACATGTACATGCTTGTTGAGAACAAATATGTTTCAGTGTTTTAGAAGTTATTATAGTCTGTGATTTCTTGATATACAGGGAGTTGTGCCCCTTTGTGCCCTGCCCCAGGATGGAGCCCTTGTGACCGTGCTCCCTGACTGCCACCTTTGGCCCACCGGGTGCTTGCTGGAACTTTCAAAGGCAATTACAGGTATCACAACACTTTGCCTCTAAGTATCCTTTTCTCTGAAGAAAAAGCAAAAGGATCTTCTCTATAACTAACGGTACTGTCACATCTGATGATGGCTAAGAGATGTAATGAGTCCCTGTGTGCACCCCAGTGGCCCATTCCCAGGCAGGCCCCTAGTTGTCTGTAGGAGCTGTTTTCTCCAAACAAGAGTCAGGTCTGGGTCATTGAGCTGGCTGTCATGTCTCCTTGGTCTCTATTCTGGAACAGCTCTGTGCCCTGCCCCAATTTTTTTTCCATGATACTGAGTTTTGGAAGGGACCAGGCCAGTTGTCTTGCAAATGCCCCACGTTCCGGATTTGTTTGTTTTTGTTCCTCTAGTCCAGTGTCCACCCTGTGATCTGGCAGGAGGCGGCATATTCTCATGAACCTGACGCCATGTGCTTCCTGGAGGCTGTCCTGCTGGGACTGGTGCTGACTTTTTAATGCAACTGTTCTCTATCCTTTCTTCATTCTGTCTCCCGCATCGTTGCATCCTAAGAAGATGAGTCAAATGCTGGACCCTCTCCCTTTATACCACTTTTCAGGGAAGCAACTGGTCGTCAACTCCACTTCAACTTTGGCGAGTGTTCTTGGTTTTCCTTTTTCTCTGAACTTCGGTGCAGCCCAGTGGGTTCCTGTTTATTCCTTATACTGTAACTTATTAAAGGTGTCTGTTTTTGTTTTTGGTGTTCAAACGGTCATAACTGATCAGTTGGGAGCTGTGCCAAGTGGCCTCTGCGCAGCATGGTCTGGGGGTACTTCCTTTCTGGTGTCCTGCTCTGCCTTTTCCAGACCACAGCAGCCATTTCTCCAAAGTGCTGTGGCTCCTTTGTGCACGAGGGTGTTTAGAGACCAAGACCGAGATGTTAGATGTGTTTGTTGTATTTGTGTTATTGCTGCTGTCTGGTGGGCAGAGCTGGGACATATGTTTGTAAGACATTGTGGATTCGTGCTGATATTTGCAATACAAATGTAGCATTATATGGTATCACTTAATTTTTTGATTTTGAAAATTTATCTTATTCCGAAAATAGTGATTCTTAATGCCATTGACATAATTACTTGTTTGATGCTAAAATGTACATAAAACAGGTTTTTAAAGTGACAGTATTATGTTACTGCTACTAGTGGAGCTACTTAGCAGAGTTTGGGGTGTTTGGTTTTTCAGTTCCCTCTGTCCTCAGGATGCATTCTGCTTCCCCCAGAATGAATCGTAAAACGCTGCGTTCTCAGGCCCCTGACAAACATTCTCTTGTCTGTGGCTGTCTAGCCCCTTGGGTGTATGGTTCGGTTTATTTGTTTCAGATTTGTAATTTTTTATTTTTTTTTATGTACGAAGTAATGGTTCAAAGTCAAAATTATATAAAAGACATGACTAGAAATCTCACTTCCATCCCTAACTCCCCTTTATAGGCAACAGGTTTTTAATTCTGCTTTATCCTCCAAAAATAAGCACGCAGGTACACATCTGTCCTTGTGTTCCCTCCTGTCTCTCATAAAGGTGTTCATATGTGTGTGTGTGTTGCCTTTTAAAAGTTCAGCACATCTGTGAGGCATCGTTCCTCGTTGGTGGGTATGAGTGGTTCTACAGCCTTTGGCTGTGGGTGCCAGTGTCCAGCCCTGGGGGATGCTGTTGTGGTAGGTGAGCCCATCTTCAGTTACGCCTAGTGGTGGGATTGCTGGTGCCCGGCAGGTGTCCCTCTGTAGGGGTTTCCAGATTCTTCTCCTTGTGTGTGGTCCCTCCACCGCCCTCTTCTCAGCCTCACCCTCAGACGGTGTACAGGCGTTTGGGTCTTGGCCAGTCTGACCCAGTGAGACCTGATACTTGGAGCAGTTTCCTGTAATGTGCTTCAGTTTGGGTGAGGAGTAGGATACACTGTACAGGACTGGATGTATTTGGGGGTCGGGCATTTGGTATCCCTAAACAGGAGTTGATCATTACATTCAAAACTCTGAGACGTGAGCTGGAGGCCCCCTGCGTGGAACCCCCCGGCTTCCCACTGCGAGGTGGCTTCTTAAGTTCTCTGAATAAAAAATACCCATAGGTTCTCCAGCAACTCAGAACACATGTCTGAGGTTGGAATATTCCATAACTTTTACTTTTTCTTGTCTATGGAAAGGATTCTCCAACTAGCTACCTGTATTTTCTGGTGTTTTTGTCTTTGAAACAAAAAAAAGCAAAATAAATTCTAGGAAGTTTTGGTCTTGGGTACCTCCTTTCTGCTTCTGCCCCTTCTGCCCCTTCAGTCTCTAGTTATAAGTTAGAGGGGCTGTGTATTGCCTGAGCGCAATGTTTTCTCAGTGGCAGGGTGCGGGGCCCAGAGCGGCCAGGGCCCAGGGGGCAGGCAGCTCCCTCCAGCCTGGCCAGGGCTGCGTGCAGTGGCAGCAGGGGACACGGCGGCCAGATCTATCCAGAAGGCGTGTGTGTTACTGTCACTGATCACCCTATTTCATATTCGTGCTGGTGAGTCCCGCTTTCAGGCTGGTCTTTGCTTGCTGGAGAGCAGAATCAGAACCTGGGGTCACTGGTTTCAGGTGTGTTGTAAACAGGCAGCCTCATCTTTCAGGGCCTCAGTATCATCTCCAGACTTTTGGATAAGTAGAAAAGCCAAATTATTCTTCACACATATGCAAAATGATCAAAAATACCACAGGAACATGATCCTTTTGTGGCTTGGAAACCAAAGATAACATGCTGCAAAGACAACATGTTTTTAATTGGGCTGAAACAGGAGGAAAATGTTATTTCTTTACTAGTAAATTGCTAGAGCAAATGACATTTTTCCTAAAATAGAAATGTCATTGTTATTTATGATCATAAATGTGCAAAAATAGTCAATCAGCAGAAAAATAGATAAAAAGTGAAAACCTGTCATAATCACCATAGGCAAGTTTTATCTACCCCTGTAGACACGTGCACGTGTGTGGCTGCGTTTCCCCAGCATGGAGCTGGTCTGCCCTGTAGTGGGGATGGCAGTGGCGGCCCCCAGGTTGCACAGCTCCGCCTGAAGCCTCAGAACAGGTGTGTTGTGGAGCACTCAGGTGCAGCTGTTGATGGGTGTGTAGGTGGGTGTTCTAGTTTTTCCCTGTCTATGGGCAGTATCACACATGCAGAGAAATGTGCCTCTCAGTGAATTGTCCCTGGTGTGACAGGTCAATGTCACCTCCAGCAGGTCAGGCGCTGGAGTCGCCTCTACTCTCCCGACTTTCACCTCTTCCTAGAGGGAGTTGTTTTCTGACTTCTGCCACTGTTGTTCACACCCATGGAACACGTGGCACATGTCCTTTGGCTCACAACTGTGGGTGTGGAATGCAGGCATGTGTTTATTTCCATTGGTGTAATAGCCCCCTGCACAAGGCTGTCCCATCAGTAGCTGGCTTCTGACTCTGGGAATGCTGCTGTGAACATGGCACGTCTGTCGCTTGCTGGGCACGTAGAGCGGGCTGTGGGCACAGCCCTGGGGTGACACTGCGTGGGGTTCAGTCTCACTGCTTACTGCAGCCATTTCCTGTGTGGTCACACTCGCCAGCCCTGGACACTGACAGTCCATGCGTGCTTGTGCATGCATGGCAGGTCATGCGTGTGTTGGCCTCGCCGTTTCACAGGGTGTTGTGTGCTGGTGGCTTTGTGTGTACGTCCCTGAGTCAGTGAGGCAGAGACCTTTCTGTGTTTATTGGCGCTGCAACAGCCCTTCAGCCCTTTTTATGAAGTGCCTGTTCAGGCTCTTGCCCTTTTTTTTTTTAGTTTTTTATTTATTTTTTTTTATTTACAATTTATTTTGGTATCATTAACCTACAGTTACATGTGCAATATTACGGTGATTAAACTACCCCCTTCATCAGGTCTCCCCCACCAGCCCCATTACAGTCACTGTCCATCAGCGTAGGGAGATGCTATAGAGTCACTGCTTGTCTTCTCTGAGCTGTACAGCCCTCCCCGTGCCCCCCCCACCTTACGCCTGCTAATCATAATGCCCCTTTTACCCTCTTGTCCCTCCCTTCCCACCCATCCTCCCCAGTCCCTTTCCCTGTGGTAACTGTTAGTCCGTTCTTGGGTTCTGTGAGTCTGCTGCTGTTTTGTTCCTTCAGTTTTTTTCTTTGTTCTTATACTCCACATACGAGTGAAATCATTTGATACTTGTCTTTTTCGGCTTGGCTTATTTCACTGAGCATAATACCCTCTAGCTCCATTCATGTTGTTGCAAATGGTAGGATTTGTTTTCTTCTTATGCCTGAATAATATTCCATTGTGTATATGTACCACATCTTCTTAATCCATTCATCTACTGATGGACACTTAGGTTGCTTCCATTTCTTGGCTATTGTAAATAGTGCTGCAATAAACATAGGGGTGCATCTGTCTTTTTGAAACTGTTGCCCTTTTTTCTAAGTCTCCTCTGAGGCACACTTTTTTACTCACTCCTGGTGTTTCTTGAAGAACAAGAGTTTTTTATTATCTCTCTAAAAGTTTCTTAATGTTAATGTGCCCTGTTTTCCCATCTTCCATCAGTGGTTAGGCCTCTTCTGCTCTACATCAAGGTTTAAGGACATTTTCCTCATTATATTCTTTATCGTTTTGTCTTTAGTGTGACCATCCGCTGGGGCTTGACTTGGGGGAATGGCGTGAGCTAGGGGCCAGAGCCCATATTTTTTCCTGGCGAGCTCTAACGGTCCCGGCACCATTTGTCTAAGAGCCCTCCCTCCTCACTGCTCTGCAGCAGCTCTGGAACGAAAGTCCAGGTGCACACACTGTGGGGGGGCCTGTCCCTGGCCTTGACATCATAATGCCCCATTACTGTAGTTTCATTGTTTTTTTTTTAAATCTTTTTTTACTTAAAATATAGTTTAGATACAGAAACTGCATGGAATGCATCTATAGCTTGATGAGCTGCTTAAGGTGGACACTTTGTGACCATCATTTAGGTCAAGAAATGAGATTTTGTATTTCGCTGGCTCCCCAGAATCCTTCCCTGTGTGGGTCCGCCTGCGCCCTCTCCCACCCGCCAATGCCACTTACATGGCAGTTACTCCCCTGCTTTTCTTCATAGCTGTATGACTGAGGAGTGCGTCTCTGAAGGAAAGTTAAGCTTTGCCTGGGACATTTCAGTCTCTTACCCACAGGTCACTTCCTCCCTGCCTCCCACAGGAGTTACTTGTGGAGGAAGCCAGGCGGCTGGACTCATGTTTCCCACCCCCGGTTAGTTAGGTTCTGCTGGGTGCGGTGCTCGGGTGAGGTCTGGTATGTTCCTCTGTCCTTGGTGTCCTGTGAACTGGTAGTTGGGCCTTGATGAGATTAGAGCGGACCTCCAGCATGCCTCCTCTGTGGGGGTGCCGTGTGGTCTGTGAGGAGGCACGTTCTGTGTGGTGCGTCTCCTCTGTGATGTGGGTAGCTTTTGGCACACACACCTGATGTGTTGACTTCATTCTGTATAAGTACCCCTGTTTGTACTGTCTGGCTCTCTACTGCTGCAGGTCATGTAGGAAACTGAAGATAAATGCTTGATTCTTTGTCCTTATTTATTAGCTTACAAAGTAATCATTTTCCTGTCATCCCCCAAGGGTGATCAGTTGAGGATTTTTTTTTGGTATATGAACTCAGATTTAAACATACTTGGTGAGTTTTAACATATTAAGTTGCTTGTTTATGCTCCAAAGCTCTCCTTTCTGGATGGTGGGAGCCTTCATGGGTCGGCTCCTCGGTCCTCTGGACACAGTTGCAGTGTCACAAAGGCTCTTTGCTGTCTGGCATGCCAACACATTCTAGGCTTACCTTGGATCTTGCTGCCCCAACCTGGAATAAGCCATTCCTTTAAGGAGCTTGGTCTTTTAAAATGGGAAGTAATGTTTCATAACCAGTCTGGATGTCAGGTATGCTTATTGCTGTTGGGCTGGTCATTGTTTCCAGGTCTTTGCAGTGAAGAGCTCAGGCGTGTATTTTACCCACCGACTACAGGATGCTTCTTTGACCTGTCTCATCTGTGCCTCTCCTTTCTTCGCTGACAATCCTGGTTCCCCGGGAATGGGAGGTGGGAGTTAGACCGTTGCTGATGACTCAGTTACCTCTCACTGCACATGCCAAAGTCCCAGGATAACAGTGGTAAAACCACTTTGACCTGTGCCTTACTGAAAAGATAAAATGTTTTCTGAATTAGACTCCCATTATCTTTCTCTTCCTCTTAGTTATACAGACCCTGCATTGTAGAGCGTGTGGCTGTTACCTGCCGTGTTCCCCAGTAAACCCTCATTCAGTATTCTACAGGCAGGTGCCTATCAGATGCTCACACCTGGTCTTATGACAAAGTTTTACCTAGATTTGTTTGGTTGAGATTTGTTCTCTAGTAGTTTCTTAGGAAGGACTCATGGAAAAATATTTCCTGAATTCTTGTATGTTGATAATAGTTTTTTTGTGTCCCTAATATTTGAAAGTCCATTTAACTGGGTATAAAATCCTTGGCACACATTTTCTTCCCTTGAGTTTCTTACATACATTATTCTTTTGTCTCATAGTGTGAAACACTGCTGTCAAACTCATGACAATGTTCTTTTCTTTCCCTGATAAATGAAGGAAAGTACTTTGTTTTCTGCCTGAGTGCCCTGACTGGCAAGTCTTTCTAAGTCCACTAATTTTGCTGGAACACACCTCAGTGTTAATTGTTAAAGGTGGATTTTCTCAGCTATCTGGTCTGCTTTATCAATATGTAGTTTCACAATTTTTATTTCAGGAAAAGCTTCTGAGTGTTTGGTACTCTGTTTTCTTGCTTTGTCCACCTCCTTTTTTGCTGGGAGAAGCTCTGGTCATACACATGCTGGATCTTCTTTACCTGTCTTTTAAATCAGTAAATTTCTCTAGAGTCTTTTTATCTCTTAATTTCTTTTCCATTAAAGAAAATATTTTCCTCTTCTGTTTATCTTAAGCGTTCATCTGTGGAGTTTATTTGTTCTTACGTTGCTTCTAGCTTAGTTTTTACTTTTGAAATATTTTACTTTTATTTCTCATATTTTCCTAGGATCCATAAACTCATGGCATGTTTTTCTACCCTGTTTTATGTTTTCTGTATAATTTTTAAATATCTTTACCTTCTTTTGAAATAAATTTCAGTTTTCATTTAATTTGAACTGAATTCATTTAATTCAACCAGTTTTTCTAGTATTGTCTGATTATCTGTAGAGATGTTTTTCTGCTCTTTTTTCTCTTATCCTTTTGCAAGATTTGGCTGTAATTCTTTTTTGCTTATTATATTAGTTTTCTAGTATTTACTACAAAATTAGTGGGTGAAAGCAACATAAATTTGGAGGTCAGATATCTGAGTTGGGTCACACTGGGCTAAAATCTGGATGGTGGCGGTGGCAGGCTGCCTTCCTCCCTGGAGGCCCTGGTGGTGGCTCTGTTCCCTTGCCTTTCACACTTCATAGCTTGCCTCGTAGGTCCCACCTCCGTAGTCTTCAAAGCCAGCCACACTGCGTCTCTCTCACCATTCTTCTGAAGTCATGTTCCCCTCCATCTCTCTTCTGCCTCTTTCATCCATTTTTAAGGATCCTCTTGATTAATTCCATCCAGATAATCCAGGATAATCTTCCTATTATCCTGTGTTTGTAACTTTAAGGCCATTTGCAACCTTTTTTTTTTTGAATTTTATTTTATTTTATTATTATTATTTTTAATAATTTATTTTGGTATCATTAATCTACAATTACATGTGCAATATTATGGTTATTAAACTACCCTCTTCATCAGGTCCCCCCCACCAACCTCATTACACTCACTGTCCATCAGCATAATGAGATGCTACAGAATCACTACTTGTCTTCTCTGAGTTGTACAGCCCTCCCCATGCCCCCCAACGTTACATCTGCTAATTGTAATGCCCCTTTTTCCCCTTATCCCTCCCTTCTCACCCATCTTCCCCAGTGCCTTTCCATTTGTTAACTATTAGTCCATTCTTGGGTTCTGTGAGTCTGCTGCTGTTTTGTTCCTTCAGTGTTTTTCTTTGTTCTTATACTCCACATATGAGTGAAATCATTTGATACTTGTCTTTTTCAGCTTGGCTTATTTCACTCTAGCTCCATCCATGTTGTTGCAAATGGTAGGATTTGTTTTCTTCTTATGCCTGAATAATATTCCATTGTGTATATGTACCACATCTTCTTTATCCATTCACCTACTGATGGACACTTAGGTTGCTTCCATTTCTTGGCTATTGTAAATAGTGCTGCGATAAACATAGGGGTGCATATGTCTTTCTCAAACTGGGCTGCTGCATTCTTAGGGTAAATTCCTAGGAGTGGAATTCCTGGGCCAAATGGTATTTGTATTTTGAGTTATTTGAGGAACCTCCATACTGCTTTTCACAATGGTTGAACTAATTTGCATTCCCACCAGCAGTGTAGGAGGGTTCCCTTTTCTCCACATCCTCCCCAACATTTGCTGTTGTTTGTGTTTTGGATGTTGGCCATCCTCACTGGTGTGAGGTGATATCTCATTGTGGTTTTAATCTGCATTTCTCTGATGACCAGCGATGTGGAGCATCTTTTCATGTGGCTGTTGGCCATCTGAATTTCTTCTTTAGAGAAGTATCTATTCATGTCCTCTGCCCATTTCTTAATTGGATTATTTGCTTTTTGTTTGTTAAGGTGCGTGAGTTCTTTGTATATTTTGGATGTCAACCCCTTATCGGATACGTCATTTATGAATATATTCTCCCATATTGTAGGATGTCTTTTTGTTCTACTGATGGTGTCCTTTGCTGTACAGAAGCTTTTCAGCTTGATATAGTCCCACTTGTTCGTTTTTGCTTTTGTTTCCCTTCCCTGGGGAGATATGTTCATGAAGAAGTCGCTCATGTTTATGTCCAAGAGATTTTTGCCTATGTTTTTTTTCTAAGAGTTTTATGGTTTCATGACTTACATTCAGGTCTTTGATCCACCTTGAGTTTACCTTTGTGTATGGGGTTAGACAGTAGTCCAGTTTCATTCTCTTACATGTAGCTGTCCAGTTTTTCCAACACCAGCTGCTGAAGAGGCTGTCATCTCCCCATTGTATATCCAAGGCTCCTTTATCAAATATTAATTGACTGTATATGTTTGGGTTAATGTTTGGATTTTCCAATCTGTTCCACTGGTCTGTGGGTCTGTTTTTGTGCCAATATCAAATTGTCTTGATTACTGTGGCTTTGTAGTAGAGCTTGAAGTCAGGGAGCGTAATTCCCCCTGTTTGATTCCTCCTTCTCAGGATTGCTTTGGCTATTTGGGGTCTTTTCTGGGTCCATATGAATTTTACAATTATTTGTTCCAGTTCATTGAAGAAAGCTGTTGGTAGTTTGATAGGGATTGCGTTGAATCTGTAGATTGCTTTAGGTAGTATAGCCATTTTGACAATATTTTTCTTCCTAGCGAAGAGCATGGGATGCATTTCCATTTGTTAATGTCCTCTTTAATTTCTCTTAGGAGTGTCTTGTAGTTTTCAGAGTACAGGTCTTTCACTTCCTTCGTTAGGTTTATTCCTAGGTATTTTATTCTTTTCGATGCAATTGTGAATGGAATTGTTTTTCTGATTTCTCTTTCTGTTAGTTCATTGTTAGTGTATAGGAAAGCAACAGATTTCTGTGTGTTAATTTTGTATCCTGCAACTTTGCTGAATTCAGATATTAGTTCTAGTAGTTTTGGAGTGGAGTCTTTAGGGTTTTTTATGTACAGTATCATGTCATCTGCAAATAGTGACAATTTGACTTCTTCTTTACCAATCTGGATGCCTTGTATGTCTTTGTTTTGTCTGATTGCCGTGGCTAGGACCTCCAGTACTATGTTGAATAACAGTGGAGAGAGTGGGCATCCCTGTCTTGTTCCCGATCTTAGATGAAAAGCTTTCAGCTTCTCACTGTTAAGTATGATGTTAGCTGTGGGTTTGTCATATATGGCCTTTGTGATGTTGCGGTACTTGCCGTCTATACCCATTTTGTTGAGAGTTTTAATTATGAATGGATGCTGAATTTTGTCAGATGCTTTTTCAGCATCTATGGAGATGATCATGTGGTTTTTGTTCTTCTTTTTGTTGATGTGGTGGATGATGTTGATGGATTTTCGAATGTTGTACCATCCTTGCATCCCTGGGATGAATCCCACTTGATCATGGTGTATGAACCTCTTGATGTATTTTTGAATTCGGTTTGCTAATATTTTGTTGAGTAATTTTGCATCTACGTTCATCAGGGATATTGGTCTGTAATTTTCTTTTTTGGTGAGGTCTTTGCCCGGTTTTGGTATTAGAGTGATGCTGGCTTCATAGAATGAGTTTGGAAGTATTCCCTCCTCTTCTATTTTTTGGAAAACTTTAAGGAGAATGAGTATTATTTCTTCTCTATATGTCTGGTACAATTCAGAGGTGAATCCATCAGGTCCGGGGGTTTTGTTCTTGGGTAGTTTTTTGATTACCGCTTCAATTTCGTTGGTGGTGATTGGTTTGTTTAGTTTTTCTGTTTCTTGCTTGGTCAGTCTTGGAAGGTTGTATTTTTCTAAGAAGTTGTCCATTTCTTCTAGGTTTTCCAGCTTGTTAGCATATAGATTCTTATAATATTCTCTTATAATTCTTTGTATTTCTGTGGGGTCTGTCGTTATTTTTCCTTTCTCGTTTCTGATTCTGTTTATGTGTGTAGATTCTCTTTTTCTCTTAATGAGTTTGGCTAGGGGTTTATCTATTTTGTTTATTTTTTCAAAGAAGCAGCTCTTGGTTTCATTGATTTTTTTCTATTGTTTTATTCTTCTCAATTTTATTTATTTATTTTCTGATCTTTATTACATCCCTCCTTCTGGTGACTTTGGGCCTCATTTGTTCTTTTTTTTCCAATTTCAGTAATTGTGTCTTTAGACTGTTCATTTGGGAATGTTCTTCTTTCTTTAAGTAGGCCTGGGTTGCAATATACTTTCCTCTTAGAACTGCCTTTGCTGCATCCCACAGAAGTTGTGACTTCATGTTGTTGTTGTCATTAGTCTCCATATATTCTTTGATCTCTGTTTTGATTTGGTCGTTAACCCATTGATTCATTAGGAGAATGTTGTTAAGTCTCCATGTATTTGTGAGCCTTTTTGATTTCTTCCTAAAATTCATCTCTAGTTTTATACCTTTGTGATCTGAGAAGTTGGTTGGTAGTATTTCAATATTTTTGAATTTACTGAGGTTCTTTTTGTGGCCTAGTATGTGGTCTATTCTGGAAAATGTTCCATGTGAACTTGAGAAGAATGTGTATCCTGTTGCTTTTGGGTGCAGAGTTCTGTAGATATCTGTTAGGTCCATCTGTTCTAGTGTGTTGTTCAGTGCCTCTGTGTCTTTACTTATTCTCTGTCTGGTTGATCTGTCCTTTAGAGTGAGTGGTGTGCTGAAGTCTCCTAAAATGAATGCATTGCTGTCTATTTCCTCCTTTAATTCTGATAGTATTTATTTCACATATGCTGGCACTCCTGTATT
The DNA here is from genome assembly GCA_029783875.1 of Phataginus tricuspis. NCBI lineage: Eukaryota > Metazoa > Chordata > Mammalia > Pholidota > Manidae > Phataginus > Phataginus tricuspis. The sequence continues at coordinate 35,880,170 of JAQQAC010003639.1, forward strand.
GGGTGCATATATATTTATAATGGTTATATCTTCTTGGTGGACTGACCCCTTTATCATTATGTAATGTCCTTCTTTATCTCTTGCTACTTTCTTCATTTTGAATTCTATTTTGTCTGATACAAGTACTGCAACACCTGCTTTTTTCTCTTTGTTGTTTGCATGAAATATCTTTTTCTATCCCTTCACTTTTAGTCTGTGTATATATTTGGGTTTGAGGTGAGTCTCTTGTACGCAGCATATAGATGGGTCTTGCTTTTTTATCCATTCTGTTACTTTGTGTCTTTTGATTGGTGCCTTCAGTCCATTTACATTTAGGTTGATTATCAATAGATGTGTACTTATTGCCATTACTGGCTTTAGATTCGTGGCTACCGAAGGTTCAAGGGTTGCTTCTTTAGTATCTAACAATCTAACTTAACTTTCTTGTTAAGTCATTGTAAACACCGTCTGATGTTTCTTTATTTCTCTCCCTTCTTATTCTTCCTCCTCCATTCTTTATATACTAGGTGTTTTATTCTTTGCCTTTAGTTAGTATTTGGATGGTCTGCTTTCTTTGCTATGATTTTATTTTCTCTGGTGACATCTTTTTAGCCTTAGGGGTGCTTCCCTCTAGAGCAGTCCGTTTAAAATATCCTGTAGTGGTGGTTTATGAGAGGCAAACTCTCTCAACGTTTGCTTGTCTGGAAATTGTTTAATCCCTCCATCATATTTAAATGATAATCGTGCTGGATACAATATTCTTGGTTCGAGGCCCTTCTGTTTCATTATGTTAAATATATCATGCCATTCTCTTCTGGCCTGTAAGGTTTCTGTTGAGAAGTCTGATGATAGTCTGATGGGTTTTCCTTTGTAGGTGATCTTTTTTCTCTCTCTAGCTGCCTTTAATACTCTGTCTTTATCTTTGATCTTTGCCATTTTAATTATTATGTGTCTTGGTGTTGTCTTTCTTAGGTCCCTTGTGTTGGAAGATCTGTGGGCTTCCGTGGACTGCGAGACTATTTCCTTCCCCAACATGGGAAAGTTTTCAGCAATTATTTCTTCAAAGACACTTTGTATCCCTTTTTCTCTTTCTTCTTCCTCTGGTACTCCTATAATGCGAATATTGTTCCGTTTGCATTGGTCACACAGTTCTCTTAATATTCTTTCATTCCTAGAGATCCTTTTATCTCTCTCTGCCTCAGCTTCTCTGTATTCCTGTTCTCTGATTTCTATTCCATTAACAGTCTCTTGCATCTCATCCAGTCTACTGTTAAGCCCATCGATCGCTTGCCTGATTTCTGCATTGTCTTTCCTCACTTCACTCACTTCCTCCCTCACCTGTTGCACATTTCTCTGTAGATCCATCAGCATGGTTATGACTTTTATTCTGAATTCTTTTTCAGGAAGATTGTGCATTTCCATCCCTTAAGGCTCCCTCTCTGGGGTTGTCTGGTTGATCTTTGTCTGGACCATATTCCTCTGTCTTTTTATGGCAATAGAAGTGCCACGTATGTCAGCTGAGCTCTTTAAGAGTTTAAAAAGAAAAAAAAAAAGAAAGAAGGAAAAACAAAAATAAAAAACAACACGAAAAACAAAAAAAATGCCCACCGCGAGTAGAATCTGTGGGTTTGCTGTAGGTGGCGCTGTTGTTCCACTATGCCATGGCTGCACCGCTCTGCAGGGCCCATTATAGCTCTGGCTGGGGTGGGAACAAATGGGAGGTTGTTGATCTTTGTGGGAAGTCAAAGTGCGGCCACCCTTTCCCAGTCACCAGCTAAGGGGTCCGAAAATCCCCAGGACTCCCAGCCTGCTGGGCTGAGTGTGCTGTGGCGATCCGGCTCCTCCGCTGGGCTCCTGACTCTTTAAGAGAGCTGAAAAATGCATGCACTTTTCTTTTTTTTTTTTTCTTCCCGGGACCCGGCTGCAAGGACCTGGGCACGTTCCCCGCTCAGATCCTGCACCCTCAGTCTCTCCAATCTCCACTACACCACGCGATGTGTGTCAGCACTCCCGTCGCAGATCACCGCAGCTGGTTATTTCGCGGGCCTGTACTTCCACTCCCTCCCGGCTCTGAATCCTCTCCTCCCGCTGGTGCACTGGGGTGGCTGAGTGCTCGTGTCCCGCCGGGTCACAGCTCTGTATCTTACCTGCCTCGCGGGGTGCCGAGTCGTCTCGGGTGTAGCTGCAGGCTATGTGTGTCCTGTATCTTCTGGTCTCTTTTTTAGGAATAGTTGTACTTGTTGTATTTTCATAAATAGATATGATTTTGGGAGGAGATTTCTGCTGCTCTGCTCATGCCGCCATCTTCCCGGAAGTCCATCTATAACCTTTTAAAAATTTCCTTTTGCCTGTAATTATGTATTTACAGGTCTGAGGATTAGGACATGGACTTCTTTGAGGGCCCTTTATTTTGTCTGCCAGATTTATTTTTATATGTTACTTATTTTTTTTGAAAATTAAGGAGACATGACTGAAGCTAACTTTCTCTGATGTCATGGTGCTTCCTCTAATGCAGTTGTCATGTGTCATCAAAGACATGGTGGCTTCCTCTGTTTCTAGGAAAGCAGTCTGTAGTTTGTTTGTTTTTTTGCTGCCTTTGTCTGGGTTTGGTGTCAGTGTAATACTGGCCTCTTAGGATAACTGCAGTGCTTCATCATCCTGTTTTCAGAGAGTCTGTGGGGTATCGGTATTTCTTCTCCCATAAATGTATGACAGCATTCATCAGGGAAGCCATCTGGGCCTACGTTTTTCTTTTCCTTGTGGGAGTATTTTAAGTTACTCTATTTCTTTCTTTACTTACTATAGGTCTGTTCTGATTTTCTATTTCTTCTTGAGTCACTTTTGGTAATTTATTCCATTTCACCTTAATTGTTGAATTTGTTGGTAGAAAGTTGTTTATGGTATTCTCTTATATTCCATTAATTTCTGAGGCATCAGTATTAATGTTCCCGTGGTTTTGCAATCTGTATCTTTTCTTCTTAGTCTAGTTAAGGATGTGTCAATTTTGTTGCTCTTTTAAAAGAACCAACATTTGGGCTTATTGATATTCTCTCCCACTTTTCTTGTTTTCTTTTCCATTAATATCCACTGTAATCATTATTTTATTCTTTTTTTACTTGGTTTGGTTTATTCTTTTTTCCTGTGTGTGTGTGTGTGTGTGTGTGTGTGGGTGTGTGTGTGTGTGAAAGTGAATGTTTCCATTATTACTTTGATGTCTTTCTAATATAGGCATTTAAACAATAGATTTCTTTCTGAGTACCACTTTAGCTGCAGCTCACAAACTTTGTATTTTTTTTTTTTTTGGTCACTGTTTTATAATTTGACTCCTTCATGGGTGAAGGACATAGTTAGTGCACAGTTTCAGTCCTTTTACATTTATCATACTTTAGTCCTAGCAGCATGTGGACTGTTCCAAGGGCACTCGGAAAGTACGCTCTTGGGTGGAGTGTCCCATGGGTGTCTCTTGGGGTTGGTCGGCAGTACTGCTCAAGCTTCCCTCCTGTGGTTTTCTGCCCCGTTCGAGCCAACCCAGCCTCAGGTCTACCGCCACTTTCTTCCAGGTCTTGAGCCCCTCTGGTGAATTTCTCACTTCAGTTACACATTTCACCTCCATCATTTCTACTTGGTTCTCTGCAGTTTTTCTCTCTTTATTGGTGTTTATTTGGTGAGACACTGTTGTGTTTCCACTTAGTTTCTTTTACACAGTGTTTCCTTTAGTTCTAAGGTATTCATAGCAGCTGGCTTAAGTCTTTGTCTAGTAAGTCCAGTGTCTCAGCCCATTTCTTCTCTTTCTTTTCCCTTTCCCTTCCCTTTCCTTTCTCTCTCTCCCCCCTCCCTCCCTCCCTTCCTCTCTCTTCTCTGTCTGTCTCTTTCTTTTTCTGCTTATAGGCCATACTTTCCTGCTTTTTTGCCTGGCTTGTAATATTTTTGTGTTGAAAACCACATCAGATCTATCCCTCTTGAGTTTACTGTTACGGGGATTTTGTTTGGTTTTCGCTTATTTTGTTTCCTTAGTGAATTTCCTGGGCTAATTAGGAAGAGTCCACATTCCTGGCAGTGTTTGAAGCTTCTGGGTGGTTTGGTGGCCGTCAGCTGGCTACTGGTCACAGGTTCCACAGCACCAGAGCAGATTTCTGTGCCTCTCCCACGGGCTTTGTGTGTCTGTGTGTCAGATGGCTGTTGTCCTGTGGCACTTTACTTTTGCCTTCTTCGCCCCCCCTTGCACAGGTTCCCGGTTAGATAGAAATGAGACAGTGGGGTGGACACGGGTCTTCCCTGGGCTTGTGTTGGTTCTGCACACGTGTGTCCTACAGCCCCAGGAATTTGTCGGAGCTTTCCAAGGCTCCTGTGCACGCCTTCATCTCTGGATCTTCCTTTTAAACCTTTGGCCAGGCTCTTGTTTGCCCTAACTGGGACTGCAGCATCAGGCAGCTCTGATGTAAAAAAACTGTTCCTGTTTGTTTTCAGCAAACACTGGGCTTTTCCCACAAAGCAAGCTCTGAGTCAGGCCACATAACAACCATGCCTGTGAGTGGGGCTTCTCCAGGGACCTGTGACAGAGGTCAGACGGTGATAGTGCCAGAGAGTGGGACTTTCTGAGGGGGCTGTATCAGTTCTTACAGCAAAGTAGGGTAAAAACTGACTTGAGGGGATTCAGCTTTGCTCAGTATAGCTCATGACCTCCTCCAGGGCACTGTGTGAAGGGTCAGGGCATCAATTCTAGGCCAAACCCACCTTCATATATATACACTGTGGACTTTCATGTTCCCCAGTCCTTTATTGACAGACTGTTTGGATTTAAATTCATGTCTTCATGTCTCTGTTTTTTGCTTATGTTGCAGTTTTAGGGCATTGTCCTTATGTGAGTGGATTGTAAAATAGTCAAGGAACAGGTCTTTCTATTTTAACGTATTATCAGAGGGCTTTTTCTGTGCCCAGTGAGGCCAATGTATCCTTGATGGCATCGCTTTGAAGTGTATGTTTTACTTCGGTGCTTAACTTGATGTCTTCTTCCATAGGTGATGCAAGAGTGTCAGTATGTCATCACCATGACAGCGCTCCCATCTCCAGGGCGAGAAGCAGGGTCCTCTGTGCACCCCTTTTCTGCGTGGTGAAGTGACAGCAGCAAGAGCGCCACCCGCACCCGAGGTGGCTTTTCAGGGAGCTTTATGACCAGTTTTGTTCATAAGCATCCTGAAAAGTGAATTATTTTGAGAAAACAAAAGGTCATGTACATTTAGGGCACAGAAGAGCCTTTGGGTTCAGTTATTTACCAGCCTTGGGTGTCACCATGACGAAGCAGCCACAGTAGTTATGGTCAGTCATGGCAAACCGCCAGGAAGCTTGTCCCAAAGCAGGTGCTGATTTTGTTTCTGATAAAGTAAACTTTAAAATAGAAGGGGAGGATGGTGGGATTCCGAATCACAGTTCAGAGAGAACGGACTTAAAGAAGGAACAGGAGCTCAGGAGGCCCGCTGATGGTGGTGATGAGCAGGCAGAGGTCGGGGAGGTGGGCCGTCGCTGCAAGCTCCCTGGGACGTGTTTCTCCGCGGACAGCGAGGATGAGTACGGGTCCCTGTTCTCGCAGTACAGCAGCACGCTGTACGACGTGGCCATGGAGGCGGTGACGCAGAGCCTGCTGTCCGGCCGTGGCGCCAGCTCCAGGAAGAAGTCTCCAGCGTGGAAGCACTTCTTCATCTCACCCCGGGACAGCACAAAGGCTGTGTGCATGTACTGCATGAAGGAGTTCAGCCGCGGCAAGAACGAGAAGGACCTGAGCACCAGCTGCCTCATGCGGCATGTGCGGCGGGCACACCCCACGGCCCTCCTTCCAGAGGACAGCGGCCTGGCCTCACTGCCCCCACCTTCCGTGAGGCCGCCGCCACAGTCCGCAGACACCGGGGACCTGGGTTCAGTGCTCCCACCCCAGGGGACGTCAGCGGTGCCGTCTCCCAGGCAGACAGCAGAGGAACCTGCGTCTGCGGTGTCTTCTGAGGACGCCTCCTCGGATGTGCCCCTCTCTGACCAGTGCAGCCGGGAAGACACCCTGGGAGCGCCTCCCCACCTTCCCACCCTCCATGGCGAGGAGGCTGTGGAGAGTGGGTACGAGAAGACACCTGCACCCCCAAAGGGCACATCCGGGTCCAGGAGAAGGTCTGCTGTCTGGAAGCACTTCTATCTGTCCCCACTGGACAGCTCCAAGGCTGTATGCGTGCACTGTATGAACGAGTTCAGCCGTGGCAAGAATGGGAAAGACCTGGGCACCAGCTGCCTCATTAGGCACATGTGGAGGGCTCACCGCTCCATCGTGCTGCAGGAGAGTGGGGCCGGCCCTGGCCTCCCCCCCCCCTACTCCACACCCCCCACCCTGCTGCCCACCCTACCGGTGCCGGACGGAGACCTGCACTCCACAGCGTCCTCCCCGGGGAAGCTGGCCCAGGAGTCCCCATCGGCGTGCTCGTCCCCTGACCAGCTGCCAGAGGACCTGCAGGCGCAGGAGAGTGCCAGGGAGGCACTGGGGGAAGAGGCGGCGGCATGGTCGTCCTCCGATGACATTGGTGAGGCCTTGCTGGCGTCCTCCCCTGAGAAGCAGCTGGGGGCTGGGCCAAGGGCTGGTGTGTCTGAGCCCGAGGCCGTGTTCCAGCAGAACAAGAAGATCATGAAGAGGCTGAAGTCCGGGGTGTGGCACCACTTCTCATTAGCGCCCACAGACAGTCTGAAGGCGGTGTGCAAGCACTGTGCCTGCGTCATCAGCCGGGGGAAGAAGGGCGATGTAGGCACCAGCTGCCTGATGAGGCATCTCTACCGACGCCACGCAGAGGTTGTTGGGAACAAGGGCTTTCTGGGTGTCAGCTTGGCAAACTCGCCATATGCCACCTTGGCTTCTGCAGAAAGTTCCTCCTCCAAACTGACTAACCTGCCAACAGTGGTTACAAAAAGCAGCCAAGTTGTATTTCCTGTTAATAGCAAAAAGACCTCAAAGCTGTGGAACCATTTCTCTATCTGCTCCGCGGACCCCACGAAGGTCGTGTGCTTGCACTGCGGCCGGACGATCAGCAGGGGGAAGAAGCCCGGCAACCTGGGCACCAGCTGTCTGCTCAGACACCTGCAGAGGTTCCACAGCGGTGCACTGCAGCCTGAGGACCCCAGGGTGGGTGGCCGCGCGGTCCTGGGCGCAGAGCTTGCGGGAGCTTCCTCCTTCGATGACACCAGTGACAAGTTTTATGATTCTCATCCAGTTGCCAAAAAAATAACAAGTCTCATCGCAGAAATGATTGCACTTGACCTTCAGCCATATTCTTTTGTAGACAATGTCGGCTTCAACCGACTGCTCGAATACTTGAAACCTCAGTACTCTCCGCCCTCCCCCTCCTACTTCTCCAGGACGGCCATCCCAGGTATGTACGACAATGTGAGGCAGATTGTCATGTCCCACCTCCAAGAAGCTGAGAGCGGCGTGGTCCACTTCACCTCTGGAATCTGGATGAGCAGCCAGACCCGCGAGTTCCTCACGCTCACCGCTCACTGGGTCACCTTCCAGCCCACGGGCCGGCCGCGCTGCGAGGACCACCACTGCTCAGCGCTCCTGCACGTGTCTCAGGTGGACTGCGACTATAGTGGTAGCAGTGTTCAGAAGCAGCTGGAGTGCTGGTGGGAGGCCTGGGTGACGTCCCCCGGCCTGCAGGTGGGCATCACGGTGACAGACAACCCGAGCATTGGCAGGACCCTGAACGAGGGGGAGCACTCCAGCGTGCAGTGCTTCAGCCACACGGTCAGCCTCATCATCACTGAGGCCATCAAGAGCCAGCGGATGGTCCAGAACGTCCTGAGCACTGCGCGGAAGGTGTGCGAGCGGGTGCAGCGGTCACCCAGGGCCCGGGAGAGGCTGGCCGAGCTGCAGCGGGAGCACGCGCTTCCACAGCACCGGCTGCTGCAGGACGTGCCATCCAAGTGGGGCACGTCCTTCCTCATGCTGGAGCGGCTCCTTGAGCAGAAACGGGCCGTCAACGAGGTGTCCACCGAGTGCAACTTCAGAGAGCTCATCAGCTGTGACCAGTGGGAGGTCATGCAGTCCGTGTGCCACGCACTGAAGCCCTTTGACGCCGCAAGCCGGGAGATGAGTGCCCATGTGTCCACACTCAGCCAGGTCATCCCCATGATCCACATCCTCAACCGGAAGGTGGAGATGCTATTTGAGGAGACGACGGGCATCGACGCCATGCTGCGGTCCCTGAAGGAGGCCATGGTGAGCCGGCTGTCCGCCCCGCTCCACGACCCCAGGTACATCTTCGCCACGCTGCTGGACCCTCGCTACAAAGCCTCCCTGTTCTCCGAGGAGGAGGCGGAGCAGTATAAGCAGGACTTAATCAGGGAACTGGAAACGCTGCATTCTACCTCAGAGGACACGCCCGTCCCCAATGGGTGTGACCTGGGCTCCCCGTCCAAGGACATGGCTGGGGAGGAAAACCTGTGGTCACTCGTGGCCAAGATGGCAAAGAAGGGCCCCAGAGGACAGGCCCGGGCGCCCGAGGACGTGGTGCTCGCATACCTGGAGGAAGATGTACTGGAACACAGCTGTGACCCTCTCGCCTACTGGAACCTGAAGAGGGCAGCCTGGCCGGGCCTCTCAACGCTGGCCGTCAGGTTTCTGGGCTGTCCTCCAAGTATCGTCCCTTCAGAAAAGTTGTTCAACACACCCACCGAGAATGGCAGCTTTGGCCAGTCCAGGCTCATGATGGAGCATTTTGAAAAGCTCATCTTTCTGAAAGTGAACCTCCCCTTGATTTACTTTCAGTATTGAAACCTCAGTGGAGCTGCCAGACTGAAAACAGTTGCTTCTTGGGCACCAGCTGTCTGGTCTGGGCCAGCGGCTCACCTGTGGGGACGCAGGGCGTCAGACCAGGTGCTCGGCCACGCTGCCCTTCTGCACCCAGCCTCACCATCTCCTGCCTACCGTGCCTTACTCCTCACCCCATCCTGGGGCCCCGTGTGTTTTCAAGAAGCCCGCTAGAAAGAGCCCATGTTGTCAATTATGAAATGAGATTTAATTCATAATTGTAAGGTTTTTTTTAAAGCTGGGGGTTAGTGATTTGTTTTACCAGAAAGACAGAGAAGATGAGAAGCTGTAAACCATTTTCCTCTGTAGGCTTTTATTAAATTATGTGAGAACCACAAATCAGGTGCTGTGTTTTAGTTTAAAAATTGCTTTAATTGCAACAGAACAGCTTTGTGGCTGTCAAACAAAATCTGTAAATAGGAGGTGGAGTTCAAGCCATCCATGACTGAGCGGTTTTGAACTGCAGGCTCTAAAGTGTGTCGAGGAGTGCAGAGAATATCCTGGAAGATAACTGTTTACTATGACAGATGTGGCGTTTGAAGACAAAGTGTAGGTGTATCATGGATGTCGGCTCTGTAGTGACTTGCTAAACAGAACTTTTCCATTTTACGTGTTTGCATCAGGCTCACGTGGCTTAACTCAGAGACACCCAACTAGCCATGAGCTCCCATGAGGCCTATTCAGCTGGTGCACACGGCACGTTTACAGCCTCCTGCTGATCAGGTCTCCAAGCTTCTGGTTAGTGTCTTTGCTATGAAGCTATCTTTGGAAACTTGTGCCCTGACCCCCAATTTGATCAATTACATGTAAGATTCCTTTAGAAGAGCTGGCTTACCAACAGGGAAGAATATTGTTATAGTGTGAGAACAGCCTTAGGTGTTCAGGTTTTTCTTTATAATAGGGAAGATTCAGCCATCACTGGGGTATTTTAGAATCCCAAGGACATCAGAATGAAGTATCAGTTGTCAGATTCTTTTAATAATATGTATGTCTTCAAAGTTTTTGCTTCAACATCTAGAAAAGGGTTCATTTTCTTATCAAACCAATTAAATATTCTGAGTGAAACAAGTGACTCATTTGCCTATGACCTGTTAGAAAAGTTTTGTTAAGATACTGTACCTGTTATTAATCTGAATTTGCATTGACTGTGTTTTAGTATATTTATAAATGGTGAACTCAGTTTCTGAAATTAAACTTTTTATTTGCAATTTTGTACTGCTGGAGAACACTGGCTTTTTATTTTAGGATAATAAAACATCATCCTCTTTGGGGCCAATACTTAGAACAACTACAGTCATGCAGCCTTTGAAATTTCTCCTGTGCCCCAGAGAGGACATGGGGGAAGTGGAGATGTAATTCTTGCAGCATTTCCAGTCCCTGTGATGACAGTGACCGGAACTTTCTGGGCCCTGTGCTCTGAGTGGGTGATGTTGCTCATGGGGGGCCACTGTGGGGGAGCCGGGAGGTAGCCACTCAAGGGCCTTGGCTGCGAGGCCCTGCACACACGCACCCCCCTCAGGCCTCTCCCTGTGGCATGTGCCCAGGTTCTCCGGAGATGCCCAAGGAGCGCCAGTCAGGGACACACCAGTGAGTCACACTGACGGGGTTTTTCCATGACTCTTACGTGTGAATTTCTGTAAGTGTGTGTTCAGAGCAATGCTGTGTGTGAAGACTTCATGCACATGGATGAGCCCTGCCTCAGCCTCCCTGTCTGGGATCTAACCAAGCCCCGGGAAGCGAGTCCAGAACACACACATAAAGCTCAGGTGCTGAATCAGCGCATGGCCTTCCTGGTGGGAGCCCTCAGGTGTCACCTGGGGTAACAGTCCTCGCTCTGTGAGACCTGGCTAGTGAGGCTGTGGGCGGCTTTCTGGGGCCTGTGCTCTCACCTGAGCTCCTCATGCCCAAGCGAGAACCAGCCCCGGCAGGATGGCCTCCCAGCTGCGGGAGGTGTCCAGGCCCCAGTCCAGTGGCTGCAAGGCTGTGGGAAGAGGGGCCTCTGGAACAACCCCAGCTCTCCCTGCTCAACTGGGGCTGCCCACAGGGCAGGACAAGTGCTGTGCTTAGCTGTGCCCATGGCCCACCTGCAGCCCTGCTTTTCCTTTGGGTTCTTTTTAAAGAGAACATCTTTAGGGTTGGGGTTCTGAGATTCGTGGATTTCCCCCTAAAACAAGTCAACAAAGTAATCGGCACAACGGATCCTGCCCGTCCCCCAGGAATGGCGTGGCTCTTCTTTCAGCAGGGCTAGGCAGCTCCAGGCCCCGAGCTGCGGCAGAAGCAAATGCAGCTCCCGCCCATCAGAGCAGACGGCCTAGGCTGGGGTGACACCCTGAGGCCCGGGAACTATTCCTGCCTCCTGTCCACGTCCCTGACTGAAGTCCAGGCACACGTCCGCAGTGCTGGGGATGAGTGGTCCTGGCGCAGCACGGCCTACAGAACCAACACATTTACCCTTTGGCACTTCACAGAGCCACGTTTGCTGGCCCTTGAGCTAGTCTGTCTCATCTTTAAAATGTCTGGTCTCAGGCTGCTGCCGTCTGGTGAGGTGCTCGGAAAGACAGTGCGTAGGGGATTTTAGGGGATGCCCTTTGAGTGATGGCTGCAAGGGCATCCCGCCATGTGGTGGGCAGGTGATGGTTGGAACCGGCACTGTGGGAACAGGCAACTGCCTCTTCCTCGAGTTGCTGGCAGTCCTGCAGGAAGAAATGAGGGTGACGGTGACAGCCCAGCCATTCTGCTGGCATGCCCGTTCAGATCTGAGCCACAAGCACCCAGCTGCCCGGCTGCCCGCTTTCCTTGGGTCAGTCTCATCATAAAAAGCCTCTGGACCGTCTCATTTCAGTGAATGCAGGTGTGTTTTAAAACACTGGGCTTCATGTAAAGTGAGTCCCCTTGCCTTCCACTTCCAACTGAGGCAGCAGCTGGTGCCAGACCAACCCTTCCCAAGAGCCATCAAGGCCCATGGAGAAATTCTGAAAAAGAGCTTTTTGAAGACCTCAGAGACCCGAAAAGATTTATGGAAACACAGTCTTAGCGAGAAGAGACTTTTGTAAAGGTGCTGAGACGAGGAGCTGAGATCCTGGAGGGCAGCTTCCCAGCCCGTGAGGTGCCTGTGCACAGCCAAGGGGCCCCCCACGCAGGGAGGCTCCCTGAGGGCCGAGACACGTCCACCCCCAGAGCCTGGCACAGGCACATTAGCTCAACCTCGATGGCACGAGCTGGCCAACCCTGTTCCACCTCGTTGCCCAGAGGAAAATTAAGTTTTCTTTCAGTGAAGAGATCAAAGCTTCCATGACTCTACATACACAGAAGTCTGACTCTCAACAAGGGGTTATCAGACAACTCTAGGAAAATGGGGCCAGAGGCTTACAGGTGGTGAATGGGTCACAGAAACACAGGTGGCCCAGTTTTCAAAGACTCTGTGATTAATACATTCAAGAAATGGATGAAAAGGTAGAGGATGTCACCAGAGAGGAAGAATCTGTACAATACAAGAACATCCTAGAACTGAAAACTACAATAATAAATTGACCATTCAATAGATGGATCTAATCATCAGACCTAGATGGGAGGAAGACAGATCAATAGAAGCCTCCAGACTGAGGTGCCGGGAGGGCAGCATGCGGCAGAGCTGCAGGACACGGGGTCACACGGGCCCTGGGGTCCCAGAGGAGGAGGGCAACGGGCAGAAGCGCCGTCTGAGATGGCACGTCGGAGGGCATTCCTCAGCTGACCGCAGACACCCGCCAACACCCCTGCCGAGGCACTGCACAGTAAGGTGCTCAGACAAGAGGCACGAGATTGGAAGGCAGAAAGCACTGACGTGCAGAGGAGCAATCCAGCCAGCAGCTGGTTTTTAAAAGAAACAATGGAAGTTGCAGTTGTGGAATGGCGTCCATGAAGTGGGAAGAATAAACTGCCAGTCTAGGCACCAATCCCAGTAGATACCCCCAAAATGGGGAAGAAATGAAGTTTTCAGGCAAAACGAAACTAAAAGAATTTGTAGCCATCATACCTTCCCTGAAATCCACACTGAAGGGAGGGAAGCCAGCCCGCACAGCAGTGCAGTAATGCCAGGGGAGTGAGGGCACCCCGGGGAGGTAGCAAAGGGGACGGCAAGGTGAGGATGGCCGTTTAAAACAATGTCTTTTAGGGTTTGCAGTACCGGGAGGTTTATGGGAAGAGGAGGTGCAAGGCCTTGTGCTGTCCCGTGAGCAGTGAGCATGTGAGCTTAAGGTATGTTCTAAAACGCCAGGCGTGTGTGACCTCTGAGATAACACCGGAAGTGTAAAAGTGTTTAAGGAACTAATAAAGCAGAAAACAGACCTGCAAATACTTTCATTAATCCAAGAGAAGTTAAGGGAGGACAAGCAGATGGGACAAATAGTGAGATGGTAGATTTAAACCCAAATGCATCAGCAGTTACATGAAACGTAAGTGGAGTATATGTTCTCAAAAGCGCCTGTCAGATGGTGAGATGACATTACAAGGCTCATCAGAGGACACAGTGAATGGTGGCTGGCGTGGCTGCTCCCAGTGGTGGGCTCCAGGCAGGAGGCACTCCTGCAAGGGGGACATTTCTCAATGATGGTGACCAGTTTAAGGGAAGATAACAATCCTAAATTCCCTACATGTGCCAAAAAACACAGTGCAATAAACAAAAACCACTATACCTATTCCATTTTCAGACTACAGAAAATCAAGGTTAAATTTGAAATCCTGAAGAAGACAGGGGTGGAGGAGTGGGAGGAATGCCTTCCCTAAAAAAGAACAAAGATAAGAATTACAATAGACTTCTCAGAAATCACGCAAGAAGTGAAGTACTTAAAAGTGTTGAGAGAAAAAGCCCACCAAGGTAGAATTCTATGCCCTGTTAAATTATTCTTAAAAATGAAATAAAGACTTTCTCAGACAAAAATGAGGCAATTTGTGGCCAGTAGACTGCTTTGCAAGAAATGTTGAAGTTCTTTAGAGAGAAGGAAAATAATGTCAGAAACCCATATTACATAAAATAAGGAATAGCACTGAATAATAATTTTTAATTTCTTAGATTCAAAATGTTCAAAATAGTAATACTAACAATGTATACGATTATGCTTATGTACATATGATATATATATGCTTACATATAAGTGAAGTGAGTACCAGCAGGGATATAGTGGGTGGGAGGAAGGAATTAGGATGATTCTGTCATTTGAAGGTATTCACATTACCCATGAAATAGTGTTATTTGAAAATGGACTTGGAACAGGTGTAAATACATATTGCAAACTCTAGGATAACCACTAATAAATAAATAAATAAATAAAAGTAAAAAAGTATGACCAATATGATAAAAAGAGAAAACAATCATATAAAATGCTCAATTAAAAATCAGATTGTCAACACAGATCAAAAAGCAAGACCTAACTGTATGCCATCCATAGGAAACCTATTTTAAATAGAAAGATGCATATAGATTAAAAGTAAACAGATGATAAACTGGACAACTTAGAAGAAATGGACAAATTCCTAGAAAAATATAACCTCCCAAAACTGACCCAGGAAGAAACAATCTGAATAGACCAAAGACCAACAATGAAATTGAATTGGTAATCAAAAAAACTTCCCAAAAACAAAATTCCAGGACCTGAAGGCTTCACAACTGAAATTCTACCAAACTAAAAGAAGAGGTAATACCCATTCTTCTTGAAGTATTCCAAAAAGTAGAATAGGAGGGAATACTTATAAACTCATTCTATGAGGCCAGCATTCACTGTAATACCAAAACCAGGCAAGGCACTACAAAAAAAGAAAATTCTAGACCAATACCCCTGATGAACACAGATGCAGAAATCCCCAGCAAAATATTGGCAAACTGAAAAAAAAAAAAATATTGGCAAACTGAATTCAAGAATACATCAAAAGGATCATCCATCACGACCAAGTGTAACTCCATGGATACAAGGATGGTATATTCATAAATCAAATCATACACCATATTAACAAAAAGGATAAAAATCACATGATCATCTCAATATATGCTGAAAAAGCACGTGACAAAATGCAACATCCATTCATGATAAAAACAAGATGGGCAAAGACGGTATGTACCTCAACATACAAAAGGCCATATATGACAAGCTCACAGCTAACATCATACTTAATAGCAAAAAGCGGAAAGCTTTTCCTCTTAAGACCAGGAACAAGACAAAGATGTCCACTCTCATCATGGAGGTCTTAGCCATGGCAATCAGACAACACAGAGATAAAAGGCATTCAAATTGGTAAGGAAGAAGTTAAACTGTCACTATTTGCAGGTGACATGATACTACACATAGCTCTAAAGACTCCACCAAAAACCTATTATAACTAATAACTGGATTGAGCAGAGGTGCAGGATACAAAATTAATACACAGAAATATGCTGCATTCCTATATACTAAAAATGAACTAGCAGAAAGAGAAATCACGAAAACAATTCCCTTTACAATTGCACCAAAAAGAATAAAATACCTAGGAATAAACCTAACCAAGGAAGTGAAAAACCTGTACTCTGAAAACTATAAGACACTTGTGGGAGAAGTCAAAGAAAACACAAATAAGTAAAAATCTATCCCATGCTCCTGGATAGGAAGAATTAATATTATCAAAATGACCACCCTGTCCGAAGCAATTTACAGATTCAGTGCAATCCCTATTAAAATTCCAATAGCATTTTTCAAAGAACTAGAACAAATAGTTCTAAAATTCATATGGAACCATGAAAGACCCCAAATAGCCAAAGCAATCCTGAGAAAGAACAACAAAGCTGGGAGTACTATGCTCCCTGACTTCAAGCTATACTGGCACAAGAACAGACCCATAGATGAATGGAATATAAAAGAGAACCCAGATATAAACCCACACATATATGGCCAATTAATATATGATAAAGGAGCCATGAATACACAAAGGGGAAAAGACAGCCTCTTCAATAACTGGTGTTGGGAAAACTGGACAGCTACATGCAAGAAAATGAAACTGGATTACTGCCTAACTCTATATACAAAAAGTAAACAAAATGGATCAAAGACCTCAATGTAAGACATGAAATCATAAAACTCTAGAAGAAAACATGGGCAAAAATCTCTTGAACTAAGTATGAGCACTTTTTTCCTGGACATACCTCATTGGGCAAGGGAAACAGAATGAACAAATGGGACTACATCAAATTAAAAAGCTTCTGTGCAGGAAAGGACACCATCAGCACAATAAAAAGGCATCCTACAGTGTGGAGGAATATATTAGTGAACGATTTATCTGATAAGGGGCTAACATCCAAAATATATAAAGAGCTCATATGCCACAACACCAAAAAATAACAACCTGATTTAAAAATGGTCAGAGAACCTGAACGGATGGCCAAGGCACATGAAAAGATGCTCCAACTTGCTAATTATCAGGTAAATGCAAATCAAAACTACGAGATACCACCTCACACCAGTCAGAATGGCCACCGTCCAAAAGACAAGAAATAAGTGCTGGTGAGAATGTGGAGAAAAGGGAACCCTCCTACACTGTAGTGGGAATATGAATTGGTGCAGCCACTGTAGAAAGCAGTATGGAGGTTCCTCAAAAAACTAAAAACAGAAATACCATACAACCCAGTAATTCCACTTCTAGGAACTTACCCAAAGAAAACAAAATCCCTTACTTGAAAAGATATATGCACCCCTATGTTTACTGCTGCATTATTTATAACAGCCAAGGTATGGAAGCAACCTAAATTGTCCACCAACAGATGAACGGATAAAGATGTGGTACATATAAACAATGGAATATTACTCGGCCATAAAAAAAGAAATCTTGTCATTTGCAACAATATGAATGGACCTAGAGGGTATTATGCTCAGTGAAATAAGCCAGGCAGAGAAAGACAAATACCATATGATTTCACTTACTTGTGGACTATAAAAACAAAGCAAAACAGAAGGAACAAAACAGCAGTAGACTCCTAATACAGAGAAGGAATTGCTGGTTACCATGGGGGAGGGATTGGGGTGGGTGGAGAGGTTGACGGAGATAAAAGGGCACAAAAATTCTCAATCATAGTATAATTTGGTCACGGGGATGGAAGTGTAGCATGGAGAATATAGCCAATGATTCTGTAACATCTTCTATGTTGACAGATATTGGCTGTACTAGTGGGGGTGAGCATTTAATAATGTGGATTACTATTGAACCACTGTTATATACTTGGAACTAATATAAGATTGTATACTAAAAAAAAAAAAAGGAAACGGATGGAGGAAAGTATACCATGTTAACACTAATCAAAAGAAAGTAGGAGTATCACAGCAGACTTCAAAGCAAGGAAAGTTACCAAAGATAAATAAGGGTATTATATGATGATAAAGGGGTCAGTTCTCCAAGAAGACATAACAATCCCTGATGTGTATGTACCTAACAACAGGGCATCAAATATATGATGCAAAAACTAATAGAATTATAAAGAGAAAAAGATGAATCACTACCATAATTGGAAACGTCAACACGTCTCTCTCAGAAAAGGTCAGATCAAGCATGCAGAAAATCAGTAATGACATAGTTGAATCCATCACTACCATCAATCAGCTGAACAGAGTTGACATCCATAGACTATTTTGTTGAACAATAGCATAATACACATTCTTTTCAACATCTCATGGAACATTAACTAATATAGACCACATACATTCTGGCAAAAAAGTACATCTTAACAAATGGAAAAGAATAGAATTTGTACAATATCTGCTGTCAGACCACAATGGAATTAAACTAGAGAACAATACAAAAAGATAACTAGGAAATCCCAAAATACATGGAGATTAAACAATATACTTCAAATAACACATGGGTCAAAGAAATATCAAGAGAAACTTAAAAATAATTGGAACTAAATGAAAAAAACACACAACTTATCAAAACTTATGGGATGCAGTGAAAGTAGTGTTTAGAGGGAAATGTATAGCATTGAATGTGTATTCAGAAAAGAAGAAAAATCTAAAATCAAATAATTTAACACCTTAGGAAATTAGGAGAATAAGAGCAAATTGAGTCTAAAGTAGGCAGAAGAAAAGAAATAAGAATCAGAGCAGGATAAATGAAATTGATAACAGAATGAATAGAGAAAAATCTATGATTCAAGAGCTGGTCTTTTGAAAAGATTAACAAAACTGCTAAGCTTCTACCCAAGCTATGGGGAAAAAAAAAAAGGACACTATTTATTAATAACAAATGAAAGAGGAGATACCACTACAGATCCTAATAATATTAAACAGATAAAGGAATACGGGGAACATCTCTATATACACAAAGTCCATAACCTGGATGAAATGACCAATCTGTTTCAAGAAACATAATGTAAAATATATTCATAAATGATGCATCTGATAAGGGGCTGACATCCAAAATATACAAAGAACTCACACACCTTAACAAACAAAAAGCAAATAATCCAATTAAGAAATGGGCACAGGACATGAATAGACACTTCTCCAAAGAAGAAATTCAGATGGCCAACAGGCACATGAAAAGATGCTCCACATCGCTGGTCATCAGAGAAATGCAGATTAAAACCACAATGAGATATCACCTCACACCAGTGAGGATGGCCATCATCCAAAACACAAACAACAACAAATGTTGGGGAGGATGTGGAGAAAAGGGAACCCTCCTAACTGCTGGTGGGAATGCAAATTAGTTCAACCATTGTGGAAAGCAGTATGGAGGTTCCTCAAAAAACTCAAAATAGAAATACCATTTGTCCCAGGAATCCCACTCCTAGGAATTTACCCTAAGAATGCAGCAGCCCAGTTTCAAAAAGACAGATGCACCCCTATGTTTACTGCAGCACTATTTACAATAGCCAAGAAATGGAAGCAACCTAAGTGTCCATCAGTAGATGAATGGATAAAGATGTGGTACATATACACAATGGAATATTATTCAGCCATAAGAAGAAAACAAATCCTACCATTTGCAACAACATGGATGGAGCTAGAGTGAAATAAGCCAAGCCGAAAAAGACAAGTATCAAATGATTTCACTCATATGTGGAGTATAAGAACAAAGAAAAAAACTGAAGGAACAAAACAGCAACAGAATCACAGAACCCAAGAACGGACTAATAGTTACCAAAGGGAAAGGGACTGGGGAAGAAGGGTGGGAAGGGAGGGATAAGAGAGTAAAAGGGGTATTATGATTAGCAGATGTAAGGTAGGGGGGGCACGAGGAGGGCTGTACAACTCAGAGAAGACAAGTAGTGACTCTATAGCATCACACTACGCTGATGGACAGTGACTGTAATGGGGTTGGTAGGGGGGACCTGATGAAGAGGGTAGTTTATTTCTTTATTTATTTTTTGCTTTCTATTTATTTCTGTCGTCTTAAATTTCACTCATCAGTGTTCTATAGTTTTCTGAGAGTATAGGGCTTTCACCTCCTTGGTTAGGTTTATTCCTAGGTATTTTATTCTTTTTCGTAAATGGAATAGTTTTCTTGATTATTTTTCCTGCACGCTCATTGTTAGTAGGTAGGAATGCAACAGATTTCTGTATATTAATTTTGCATCCTGTGACTTTACTGAATTCATTTTATAATTACAATAGTTTTTTGGTGGAGTCTTTAGGTTTTCTGTATATAGTATCATGTCATCTACTGATAGGAACAGTTTTAATTATTCTTCACCAATCTGGATTCCTTTTATTTCTTTGTGTTGTATGATTGCCATGGTTAGGACCTCCAGTGCTATCTTGAATAAAAGTGTGACATTGGGCATTCTTGTCTTACTTTTTTTTTTTTTACAATTTATTTTATTTTAGTATCATTAACCTACAATTACATGAGCAATATTGTGATGATTAAACTACCCCCTTCATCACGTCCCCCCGACAAACCCTATTACAGTCACTGTCCATCAGTGTAGTGAGATGAGAATCACTACTTGTCTTCTCTGAGTTGTACAGTCCTCCCCGTGCCCCCCCCACCTTATGTCTGCTAATCGTAATACCCCTTTTACCCTCTTATCCCTTCCTTCCCGCACTTCTTCCCCAGTCCCTTTCCCTTTGGTAACTATTAGTCCGTTCTTGGGTTCTGTGAGTCTGCTGCTGTTTTGTTCCTTCAGTTTTTTTTTTTGTTGTTGTTGTTCTTTGTTCTTATACTCCACATATGAGTGAGATCATTTGATACTTGTCTTTTTCGGCTTGGCTTATTTCACTGAGCATAATACCATCCAGCTCCATCCATGTTGTTGCAAATGGTAGGATTTGTTTTTTTCTTATGGCTGAGTAGTATTCCATTGTGTATATGTACCACATCTTCTTAATCCATTCATCTACTGATGGACACTTAGGTTGCTTCCATTTCTTGGCTATTGTAAATAGTCCTGCAATAAACATAGGGGTGCATCTGTCTTTCTCAAACTGGGCTGCTGCATTCTTGGGGTAAATTCCTAGGAGTGGGATTCCTGGGACAAATGGTATTTCTATTTTGAGGTTTTTGAGGAACCTCCATACTGCTTTCAACAATGGTTGAACTAATTTGCATTCCCACCAGCAATGTAGGAGGGTTCCCCTCTCTCCACATCCTCACCAACATTTGTTGTTGTTTGTGTTTTGGATGTTGGCCATCCTCACTGGTGTGAGGTGATATCTCATTGTGATTTTAATCTGCATTTCTCTGATGATTAGCGATGTGGAGCATTTTTTCATGTGCCTGTTGGCCATCTGAATTTCTTCTTTAGAGAAGTGTTTATTCATGTCCTGTGAATAATCCATTTCTTAATTGGATTATTTGCTTTTTGTTTGTTAAGGTGCGTGAGTTCTTTGTATATTTTGGATGTCAACCCCTTATCAGATACATCATTTATGAATATATTTTCCCATATTGTAGGATGTCTTTTTGTTCTACTGATGGTGTCCTTTGCTGTACAGAAGCTTTTCAACTTGATATAGTCCCATTTGTTCATTTTTGCTTTTGTTTCCCTTGCCCGGGGGCATATGTTCATGAAGAAGTCGCTCATGTTTATGTCCAAGAGATTTTTGCCTATGTTTTTTTCTAAGAGTTTTATGGTTTCATGACTTACATTCAGGTCTTTGATCCACCTTGAGTTTACCTTTGTGTATGGGGTTAGACAGTAGTCCAGTTTCATTCTCTTACATGTAGCTATCCAGTTTTTCCAACACCAGCTGCTGAAGAGGCTGTCATCTCCCCATTGTATATCCAGGGCTCCTTTATCAAATATTAATTGACTGTAGGTGTTTGGGTTAATGTTTGGATTTTCTATTCTGTTCCACTGGTCTGTGGGTCTGTTTTTGTGCCAGTACCAAATTGTCTTGATTACTGTGGCTTTGTAGTAGAGCTTGAAGTCAGGGAGCGTAATTCCCCGTTTGATTCCTCCTTCTCAGGATTGCTTTGGCTATTCGGGGTCTTTTCTGGTTCTATATGAATTTTAGAATTATTTGTTCCAGTTCATTGAAGAAAGCTGTTGGTAGTTTGATAGGGATTGTGTTGAATCTGTAGATTGCTTTAGGTAGTATAGCCATTTTGACAATATTTATTCTTCCTAGCCAAGAGCATGGGATGCATTTCCATTTGTTAGTGTCTTCCTTAATTTCTCCTAGGAGTGTCTTGTAGTTTTCAGAGTACAGGTCTTTCACTTCCTTCGTTAGGTTTATTCCTAGGTATTTTATTCTTTTAAATGCAATTGTGAATGGAATTGTTTTTCTGATATCTCTTTCTCTTAGCTCATCATTAGTGTATAGGAAAACAACAGATTTCTGTGTGTGAATTTTATATCCTGCAACTTTGCTGAATTCAGATATTAGTTCTAGTAGTTTTAGAGTGGAGTCTTTAGGGTTTTTTATGTACAGTATCATGTCATCTGCAAATAGTGACAATTTGACTTCTTCTTTACCAATCTGGATGCCTTGTATGTCTTTGTTTTGTCTGATTGCCGTGGCTAGGACCTTAATCAAAAATGGATGCTGAATTTTGTCAAATGCTTTTTCAGCATCTATGGAGATGATCATGTGGTTTTTGTTCTTCTTTTTATTGATGTGATGGATGATGTTGATGGATTTTCGAATGTTGTACCATCCTTGCATCCCTGAAATTAATCCCACTTGATCATGGTGTATGATCCTCTTGATGTATTTTTGAATTCGGTTTGCTAATATTTTGTTGAGTATTTTTGCATCTACGTTCATCAGGGATATGAAGAGGGTAGTTTAATTACCATAATATTGCACATGTAATTGTAGGTTAATGATACCAAAATAAATTGTAAATAAAAATAAAAATGATAAATTTAAAAAATAATAAATAAATAAATAAATAAATAAATAAAAAGAAACATAATGTACCAAAAGTCCCACATGAAGAATAGATACTCTGAATAGGCCTATATCTGTTAAAGAAATTGAATCAAGAATTAATAACCTTCTAAGACAGTGCCAGGTACAGATGAGTTAAGTGGTGAATTCTACCAAACATCTAAATAAGGAGAAATTATAGTAATTCTCTACATCTATTTCAGAGGATAGAAGCAGAGAGAATATTTTCTAACTCATTCTATGAGGCCAGCATTACACTTAATACCAAAAACAGACAAAGACATTACAATAAAAGAAAACTACATACCAAAATCTGTCTCAAACATAGATGCAAAAATTCTCAACAAAATATTAGCAAATCAAATCCAACAACTTATAAAAAGAATTAGAAACCATGACCAAATGGAATTTATCCCAGGTATGGAAGATTCATTCAAAGTTATAAAAATCATTAATATAATCAATCACATCAACAAGCTAAAAAAGAAAAATCACATGATGTTAACAACAGATACAGGAAAAGCAGTTAACAAAATCCAAACCTATTCATGAAAAAACATTCAGAAAACTAGGAATAGAGGGAAGTTCCTCAACTTGATAAAAAAAATACATCTACAAAAAGCTTACAGCTAACATTACACTTTATGGTGAGAAAATTGCAGCTTTTCCACAAAGATCAGGAACAAGGCTTACATCCCCTCTCAACACTCCTTTTCAACATTGAACTGGAAATTCTAGTTAATGCAACAAGACAAGAGAAGGAAATGAAGGGTATACCGAGTGGGGAGGGAAAAATAAAACTACTCTTGTTTGCAGACAAATGTGTACATCTGTGCAGAAAGACCAAAAGCACTGACAAACTCCAGAACTAATAAGCAGTTGTAGCAAGGTTGCAGGACACATGGTTAATACACAAAGGTTAACTGCTTTCCTGTATACCAGCAATGAACAAGGGGAATTTGAAATTAAAAACAAATACCATTTACATTAGCACCCAAAAAAGGGAAATACTTAGGTGTAAATATAACAAAGTTTGTAGAAGATTTACATGAGAAAAAGAACAAACTCTGATGAGTTAATTCAAAGAACTAAGTGAATGGAGAGATATTCCATGTTCATGGATAGGAAGACTCAATATTGTCAAGATGTCAGTTCTTCCCAACTTGATCTATACTCAATGCAATCCCAACCAAAATCCTAACAAGTTATTTGTGGATATTGACAAACCAGTTCCAAAGTTTGTATGGAAGACAGGAGACCTAGAATGACCAACACAAAATTGAAGGAGAAGAACTAAGTTGGAGGACTGTTAGTACCCAATTCAATCCTTACTCTAAAGCTACAGTAATCAAGACACTGTGCTTTGGCGAAAGAACAGGCAAAGAGATCAGTGGGAGGGATTAGAGAGCCCAGAAGGACCCACGTGAATATGATCAGCACCATAGTCTTTGGCAAAGGAGCAAAGGCAGTGAAAGGGAGTTAGTCTCTTTGACAAGTGGAACAGGAACAACCGGACATCCACTTGCAAATAAGACCCTAGACACAGACCTTACACCCTTCACAGAAATTAACTCAAAATAGTGCACAGACCTAAATGTAAAGTGAAAAACTATGAAGATATAGAATATCACACAGGAGAAAACCGAGATGATCTTGGGCATGGAGATGACTTTTTAGATACAACACCCCAGGCACAATCCAGCAAGAAAGAATTGGCAGCTAGAGTTCCCACCCTGTGAAGGACACTGTCGAGAGAGTAAGTGACCGACTTCTCTCTATGAATCATTCTGATTCCTAGAAGCATGGCCATGGCCTATTAACTATAAAGGATGGGAAGAAGGAGCCTAACACTGGAAGCAAAGGGAAAGAAGTGAGTGACCCAACTACATTTCAAATGGAGAACATACTACAAAGAAGGGTGAGGGCTAAGCCCAGGAATATATAAACACAGTATTTTACCATAAATCTCCAATCATGGGGAAGGGTTTGAAGAATGCAAACAAATCTTAATCTCATTTTAGTGGCAAAGCAATTCTGAAACTATTTTTATTTTAAGCAGATACATTGATATTGTTGTGGTCAGGATTTGTCACTTGAAGATGGGACCTACAGTGCAGAGTGAGGGAAGCAAAGAGAAGTTCATGGAGGAGGGGTGGACCCAGAGGTATCAGCAGTGTGCTTCCACGTGTGCATGTGAGCATGCCCATGTGTGCGCGTGTGAGCCGGCATGCTATCCTCCCTCGTTCTGTCCACAGAAAGGGCCAAAAGGCAGATATCCCAGTGGCAATGAGCACACTTCACACCCAGATCTTGGTCTCTAAAACCAGCTCCCACCAAAAGGAGCCAGGACCCCTCAGAGAAAAAGCTGATTCCAGGGATGGACAGAGAGCCCTGAGAGGATCCCGGACTGGCCAACTGGTGCCAGGGATAGAGAAGTGCTTAAAGAATTACCAGTGCTGAGGCACGTCACAGGACGGAGCAGCCAACCGCCTTGGGTAAATCTCGTACAATTTTCACACCAAGATCAGACGGGAATGACCCACAGACCCTTGAGATCCAAGCAGCAAGCCACTCCCACATGCCCACAGTCAATGACAACTACCTGAGTACCAATAAGTTATAAACAAGCAATAAATGCTCACTTAATAGGTAATAGGCCAATAAACACTGCACTAAGGAGATAAGTGGGGGAAGGTGGAGCTTGCACATACCAACTGCCAATTGCCAAGGGGCCCAGGCAGGATCTCCAGCGGGTGCTGACCAGGAGAGCAGGAGGTGCTCCTAGTCTGAAGGTGTCTGCACACAATTGTCCGTTGCAGTTGAAAAATTAGTTAAGTACCAGGTGGCAAAGGCCCTCACCACCTTCCTAGGACACACTGAGGCTCAGGGGTCAAGGCCATAATGTAAGGAACTCACTCTCAAATGGCAGTCTTTAGGCATGTGTGTCCGTGTGCATGCGGCATGTGTGCATGTAGTATGCGGGCATGGTACGTCTGTGGGGGATGCATGCCGCACACAGGTGCACATGCACCGGGCTATGTGCATGGCATGCACGTGTGGCATGTGCATCTGTGCTGTGTGGTGAGTGTGCAGTGGCACCTAGTTCTCTGCTTCATCTTCAGTGCGTGGTGGTGTCAAATGCACTTTGGGTACTTAATGCTTACCCACTGGTGTAAAAGGGCCAAACTTATCACTGAAAAATGAAATCTAAGTGAAGGCAGTCTCTGGAAATACCATGTATCCTAAGATCACTAATGAGGAACATTTAAAAATGTTTATTCCCATTCCTTTCTGAACACATTTATCTCTTAAAATTGCATCTGCAATGGAAGGCAGGGCCTGTGACCACAAAGGATGTGTCCTGTAACTCGGGACACCACGGTTCCACGTTTCCACCCTCAGAGACGCACTGCTTTCCCAAGGGAGCACCGTTAGGTGCCCCCAGAGGCCCAGGGGCACCAGTGCTCCTGTGCCAAGAGCAGACCCCCGGGACGGGCCTGCTGTCCCCACTGCTGTCAACGGCACTCAGCCTGGGTGACAGATGGCGTCACACAGCACCGCTGGCTGCAGGGCCTGTGCACCGGGTATGGTTGTGGATGGGCCTGTGGGAGGGGTGTGCCCACGGTCCTTGCTTCTCTGTCCTTCGGGTCAGGATGCTGGCGGAGCTCCCCGGTTCAGAGAAGGACTCTGGACCCTCCTCCTTAGGAAGGCACGGGGAGTCTCTCCAGAAGCACCAGCTTTGTCTGCAGGGTGATGTCAAAGGGAGGCAGCTTGGTCAGGTTCAGAGTCACCCCTGTGGTGCCCGCGATGCTGGCCAAGACCCGGTGTGTGTCCCTGTAGAGGGCCAGCTGTGTGGGGGCCGCCTCCACGAGGAGATGTGTGTAGGCCAGCATGTGCCCTGACCCTGGCTCCACATCTTCCCTCTTTTCATATCTGCAAGAGAGCATGGCCACTGTTCCTGGCACCTGGGTGCGTACAGGGAGCTGGTGCCGGTCTCTGGGAGGAGTGCCACCACCTGAGGCCACATCAAGGCAAGAACATACCTCCAGGCACTATTGACTTCCAAAAACCGAGACACGCCTGTCTGTGCAGCGGCCACATCAATGTGTAGCATGACATCTGTGGAAAACCACATCTTCTCAGCTAGAGCCACGAGGCGGGTGCCTCTGGGCACAGCTGCAGCTGGTCTGGGCGCAGCCCTGGGCACCCACCTGTTGAAGGGGGCACCAGCTCGTGCAGCCGCTGCATCGCCACACCACCAGGATAGTTGAAGTGGGACACATACAGGGCTGTGGCCGAGTACATGGCATTCACCACGAGGTGTCCTATCACAAGGAGGGACCCCACTTTATACAGCCAAGACTTCTTGTAATTGTTCAGCCTGGAAAAGAGTAGTATGTTTCGTGGAAAGGGTATGGGAACAATAAAGTGAAAAATACATCATCAGCAACAGAAACCTGCCATTCACCAAGTCACAAGAGGTCATCTCCAGACAAGACAAATCATGAAGCATGGTGGGTGGGGAGCCATCTGGAAAACTTTCTCCATTCTAGATTGGCACCCACCGAGATGCCAATTCAGAGGCTGTATTAGATTCCTGAACATCCTGCATTATTAGAGCGCCAATCCCAAGGCTGTCTGGCTCATAAATGAGGCTGAGAGACATGGCTGCTGCTGTGCTTCAGTGGAAGAGCTGGGAGCTAAGACTGTGGGGCCCACAGAGGCAAGAGCATTGACTATCTGGTCCCTCAGAAAGGTCTGCTGGCCTGTAAATCTGGGTCAGGCCCTGCTCAACTAGGCCTTGGCCTCTAAGGACTGAAGACCCTCAGCACAAAGGAATGTCACCCACCCCACTGAGGCTGGAGCAAACTCCAATATCTTCACAACCTTCCAGGCCACACCCTTAGGGTAGCCCGACTGCTAAGGGCCTGCCTGAGAAAACTCCAGGCGGCCAGATCTGCTGCGTGTTCCGGCCAGAACATGGGGTGGGCAGGGGGCTGCTGGCATTGCAAGAGCAGTGACTTCAGAGAGCTTGCAATTATAAATCCCTCCTCTGCCCTTTGAGGTGCAACTCTACACCCAAATCTTTCCTCTAGGACCTGGGGGCCGTCTGAAATGCCAGCATGCTGGATGGGGGGTTCATGCTGGCTCAGGTCCCTGGTCGCTGCGGCAGCAAAGGGTCCAGCACACATCATGGCTGCCCACCAGAATGGTGCCCCCCCAGAGGGTAAGGGCTCCTGGCTGCACTCATGCAGGACCCCTGCCCTCCCTGCCCTAGCCACTCTCACCCCTCGACCCAGTGCTGACCTAGCTGGCATTTCCGTGACAAGGTCCTCCTCCCTGTTGGCCCCTGTGGCTGCCTCAGGTCGGGGCCAACACCCCGTAGCACGCTGAGCCCGAGAAGGAGAAACCCAAGCAAGAGGCTGCAGACTAGGCCTGTGGTGGTGCAGGGACAGGCCACCGCCAGCCCTTAACGGGTGCTCTTTGGAAGGTGAGAACACAGGGGACAGCCTGACCCATCCTGACCCCAGGGGGGCCACTCACAGGGGCTGGGTCCCAGGGCCTTCCAGTCCCAGCTGCGCCCTTATGCCCCCAGCCCAGCCGGGAGCTGGTGTCAGCCTCCTGTCCCAATGCAGGCAGGGGCCAGCTCCCTGCTGAGCGATGGCCCCACAGATGGCCTTGCCCTCCACCCAGCGACCCCTCCTCGGGGGCTGCCTGCCCACCCTCGCTCTGCTGTGGGTGGTCTCCCGGCCTCCACACAGGCTGAAAGCACTTCCTGAGCTTGCCTTTCTGCTGGCCGTCCTCTATCATACGCTGACCACATGGGACTGCCCTGAGTGCCCGGCCACCCTGCACTCAGCTACCTCCTGAGTGTCCACACCCGAGTCACCCAGCCCTGCATAGTCAGCGCAGCTGTGAGCAGAATGGCCTGAGGTGTGCGTCCGATTAACCGAGGACAGAGGCGGACGGAGCCAAGCGGAGCCATTGGTCGGCACACGGCTGATCCCGTCCTGGCCTTGGCCCAGCAGCCGTTGCTGTGGAGACGGCCGGGGCCCTCCCTTGACACAGGCGCCCGGTCAGATACATCTGTTTACCTGGGAAGTCTGCCCCCTTACGGACCAGAAGCACTCACAGGGAGGCGCAGCCCCGGGCCGCCACGATGTTGAGCACGGGGAAGGTGTAGATGACGAAGCGCAGCTCCTTGTGCGGCAGCAGCGAGTACAGGGCCACGAAGCCCAGCGAGGCCAGCAGCAGGGGGAGGGCCCGCCTGTCCACCAGGCCGAGGGGCACAAAGAGCAGGCTGCAGCCCAGGCCGCGGGGCAGGGCCGAGTAGAAGTACCACAGCAGCGGGGCGGTCTCGGGAGCAGGTCAAGGAATCCCCGAGTCTGAGTCACCTGAGCGCTCAGGCCGTGTTGGCAGTTAGCTGGGCGGGCACGCAACATAGCCCCGGCCTCTAGAGGGCGCGCAGACACCTTTCCGCCGGCAGGCCAGGACTCGGGCACCGGCACCAGCATGGGGGCAAGCGGCCGGTGAGCAGGCTGTGCGGTGGCCTACCATCTGGAGCACGGCCCAGAGGCCACGCCGTCCCGTGCAATCCCTCTTCTGTGCGACCCCCCGTGTGCCCTCTCCTCCCCATGGGTCCCCACCCCAGACACTCCCATCAGGTGTGGGCGGCCGGGAAAGCTGTTACCCGAATCCCACCTGGTCTGCCCTAGGCTACTCACAGACACTTGAAGGATACCCCCCAGTTGGAACTTTTGTTCAGGACGATGTTGTACCAAAGCACCTTTCCTTCTGGCCATACAAGATGCTGCCAAAAATAGGAGTCCACTGCGACCGTCAGGCCTAGTAAAACAGAAAAAAGAAGAGTTCTTCGGGGAAGCACACGGCCCCAAGGGAAGACCTCACTGCTGCCAGCGCAGGGACCACACTGGAAACCTCGCCCTCATGGGAAACGTCCCCCAGAGCAGCCCTGGCAGCACAGGAACTGCTAGCCACCAGCAACCTCATGGGAGGACACCGCCGTGCTGGGGCCTCTGCTCCCCAGCCGCCCCTGGGCCGGGCGTGGGGACGGGCTGCCCTACCAGCAGAGCCAAGGAAGCCCATGGAAGGTCCGGACGAGGGGACAGCGGGGCGAGGGGAGCTGCGATGCAGAGTGCTAACACCAAACCCGCCCAAACACCATCTCAAGAACAAGACAGCACGGCCATCGCGGCCGCAGCAGTTCCAGCTCACCTAAGCAGAGGGCCCCAGCCGGCACAGCACAGCGCAGGGCCGCCGCCACGGGGAGCCTCCCGGTGCGCAGTGCCAGTAGCAGTGGCAGGCCCAGGTACAGGCTCAGCTCAGCTCGGAAGACCAGGATGGCAAACGCCGAGAGCCGGATGAAGCGGGCCCACTTATGCTGCAGCCAGGCCGTGAGGGCCACCAGGACTGCAAGACAGGCATGGGCGAGGCCGCCGACTCGCTGCAGGGCCCCAAGGCGCAGCAAGCACACACAGGCCTGTCCCAGGGTGCTCCTGCAGACCCATGTGCCCAGCTCCCCATGGCCAGCAGCCTGTGCCAGGTCTCCTCCAGCATCTCAGGCTGCTTGCTGGGGCCACCCCACGCCTCCCTGTGCACCCAGGCACTCAGTACACCCTGCAGGCTCCTGCTGGGCATGTGAGGGCTGGCACACCTCTGCCTTGGTAGGCACAGACCCCACAGGCCTGTGCTGTCCATGGCCTCCCCGCCTACCTACACTGAGCCTAACAGAGCAAAGCAGCCCCCCCTCAGCCTGGGGCATGCCAGGACACCTGGACACCCAGACAGAGCTGCCCGTCTGCCCTACACTCCCTGTCCAAGGACCAGCTGCACCCTCGCTCAACCCAGTCACTCCAGGTTCTACACAAGGGAAACCCTCCCAATTGGCCTCTGAAACATGCCTGTGCCCACCCGTGCCACTTGCTGGAAAGTGCATCTCAATCAGGCGCTGAAAACAGAGCCCCCGCTCGCCATCCCCAACTGCCCGCCACTGGGCGCTTCTGAGACCCTGAGTGGGGAGCAGCCTTCACCAGGCGGATGTGCATCACTCAGACACCCACTCACCTATGACCTGGCGGGAGCGCCCCGAGCCAAGCCAGGACATAGGGGCCTTCACCAGGTCTGACAGGCACATGGGCCGCTACGTACCCACGGGCAGGGCCAGCACATTGGGGAGCGTCCGTGTGCAGTAGAACATCAGGTGGAACTGGGTGGCTGTCACCCAGCAGAACACGGTGGCTGCCGTGGTCCCAAACTGCCATCTCACTTCTTTTTGTAAAGTCCAGATTCCAAAAATCACGCTGAGTCCAAGGACGGCTCTAACTAAGCAGATGGCAACATGTGTGTGACCAGCAGTGTGACAGATACCTGGCCGAGTGGGCCTCTGAAACTGCCCCTGGTGCTGAGTTAGCCAATAGGCGGCAGCGAAGCGACACTGAGAGAGAGTCGCCTTTGGTATCAGAAAGGGACAGGCCTGGGCAGTGGGCGGCCAGCCCCGCCCCTAGAGCTTCACTGTGACCCTGTGGCCCCAGGCAGGTGGGATCTAGGGATACAGCCACCAGGCGGGGCAGGCAGTGTCCATACAACGGTGTGGCCAGCACAGCACTAACACCAGGCCCTGCCACATGGCTGTGGCCTCCAGGGCCGTGGTTACTGAGGGCTGGTGCTCAGATGTGGCCCCCAACTCTCCGGCCTGGGCTCTGACACGGCGCTGCCCGTGCGGCTGAATTTCCATTTTCTGATCTGCCTTTCCGAGGAGCAGTGCTGTTTCCGCCTCAAAAACTGGCATGTTTTTAAAGCTTTCCAAACAGGCCAGGCTGTGAGGACGTGTGGGGGGCAGTTGAGGGAATCTGAGTACTGTCTGGGTATGGATGCAATAAAAACATACTGAAATGGAAAAATGGGGATTGTTGGCTAAAAAATAAGATCGTGCTCAGTATGTACAAAATGGTCTAAATTTGGTTTTAAAAAATATTCAAATGAGCAGAGAGACCCAGAAGGACCTGCACTAAAGTGCCCAGTGGTGACCTCTGAGCAGGGGATGAGGCCTCCATGCAGACAAGCTGCTGCGCTAACTCAGGGCTGCCTGGGGAACCAGGCTCTCCAGGGAGGCTGCTGGCGACCCCTGCCCGCTCCGCCCCTGCTGCACCAGCCTGGGGGGCGAGGTACCCACACCTCCGTTCCCAGTCGCAAGGGCGGAAGCAAGAGGTGCTCTGTCGCCCATTCCCAGTCCCACCCCGGAAAGGGCCGTCTGACCCAACCAACGCTCTGACTGCCACGCTGAGTAGCCAAAGACAGCTGAGATCCCAACAGATGGACACGCCCAGGGGAGGGAACCTCACCTGGCTGACTGAGGCCACCTGATCTCACTATAATCCTTCCTTTTGTCCTCATGTAAGACCCTTACCTGTGAGCTGGGAATAAAACTTGGATGCTTGCAACAGCGACAGCACATAAACTGCTGGGCTGGAGAGCGCCGCCATCACCACTGGGCCAAGGAAAGTCCTGGGGACCACACCGGGGAACTTGAGGTGGTCATACTGCAGGGAGAAGGGACATCAGCAGGGCCTGGAGTCTGGGCCGTGGAAGGGCCTGACCGCGGGCCTCACCTGCCCCACATCCAGCCGGTGGTAGAGCAGGTCGTGCGCAGCCTGCAGGTTGAAGCTCTCTTCCACTTTGGAGTATGGGCAGGCGATGAGGTGGACGGCGGCTACTGCCATCAGCAGCCCCAGCGGCCAGGGCTGCCTGCTCAGTCCGGATGGACTTCCAGCCATCCTGCACCTCAGCGCCGTGTGCCTCCCTCTGTAGTCAGCACTTCTGCTTCACAAGCACTTGAAAGAATGGAAACAGGTTCCCAAGATACAAAAATCACACTTGAGTTAGCATCTGGGAGATCTGGGTGAGGGGGAGAGAATTCTTGGGAACTACCGTCCTGACCTCTATAACCTAAAAACACATCAAAACAGAAAATTTAAAGATAAGCCACGCTTGAGGAGCTTCCATATTTTAACCTGCTAGCTACCTTGTGCTTCATGTCCTGAACGTGAAAGCCTGGGTGGCAAGAAGCTCAAGAGGTTCCGCTGCGCCCACAGTGGACTACCCAGATGCCAGCAGGGTGACTCGGGGGGGCTTACGGCACGGAGTCTCCTGAGAAAACTGTGAACATGTCTAGTGCAGTCCTACTCGTGGAAGCCCTAGACCCTTCAATATGGGGTGGGGAGCACGATGGCAAATTCTGCCATGTTTCTGGCTTCTCTTCAAACAGGTCTGATTTTATATGATTAAAACTATAGAGAGGCCAGAAGCAAAAGAAGAGAGCTGAGATGCCTACCATTTGTTAAAGCTGTTTTCTGACTAGAAGGAGATTTAAGAAGTCTGTACTCTCCCAAGCAAGTGAGGAATCAGTAGGTGAAGAGAGCCGCACAGACTGGTGGGGACGGGGATCCTGTCGGATGTGCTGGTTGTGAGGTGGGGGAAGGGCAAGGGCTTCACAGAACCTGCCCAGAAAGCGCTGCCCTGCAGGAAAATCTATACTCAGTTTTCTCACAAGCTGGGTGGTAAAACATGTGCGCACAACCTGGAGCCCCATCCAGGCCCCAGAATGACATGCAGCCCCTGAGATGTAGAGTGATCCCCCTTCTCAAATGAAGCCACTGGAATGGAGAGAGGTGCAACTAGTTTGTCTCCCTCTTTCCAGACGGGAACCTCGAGGGCATATTTTCCTAGGTCTCTGCTCCCATAGATGCGAGGCCAAGTGCGGAGGACGGGCTCTGGTCATCCAAAGCTGCTCAAATGTGCCACTTCCTGCGAGCAGAGCTGGGTGCATAGCGGGTGCTCCACAAACTAGCTCAAGAAGAAATTTGGCAAAAACTAAGTTAAGCATGGATGTCCTCACACCAGCCTTTGTTTTCATTCAAACGAGGACAGTGCTTTAATTTCCAGTAAAGCCGAGGAGACCATGAAACATTCATCTCCTACCCCCAATTCTTCTTACTGTTGATGAGGAAAAAAAGAGTTTAAAGAAGTAGGAAGCGTCTAAAGAACCACACCGTTGGATGTTTGTGCTGGGAACTCGTGCAGCTCACAGCTGTCCCAGGTCAGCTGAGGACAGGCCTGTCCCCACAGACCCCACTCTAGCCCCTGCCCAGAAGGTGCTGCTGCCCTGCAGGAAAATCCAGACTGTTTTTCTCACAAGCTGGGTGGTGAAAACGTGTGTGCACAACCTGGAGCCCCCTCCAGGCCCCAGGGACTTCTCACCCAGACAAGGGTGTGCTCTCCGCTGATGACCGGGCGAAACCAACGGGCAAAGCGGCTACTGGGAAGGCAGCAGCAGCTCTTAGTGCGAGCACAGCGCTCACCTGGGACCACGGGGAGGCACGGTCAACGCGCCACCGGGGCTCCGCAGGGTGAGTGACGTCTGTCTTGCACCGGCCCTCTCTCTTATCCCTGTCCTTTCGGATTCTAAGGCCTGTGCTGGCACTGGCCAAATCAGACATTCAAATTATTGATCTTTTGGCTGGAAACATAAGTGACCTGGTGCAAATCAGGCCAGAGAAACCTTCTGGCAGTAATGTTCTACAGAGCCCAGGTAATGCTCATTTAGGTTCTCCTAACTTACACCACGGGTTCCGGGGCCCATCACTTCGGGCATGTGGAGAAATGCAGATTTCTGGGCCCCCGAAGACACAGCGGTCAGGCCCCAGGCCCCGGGTGGAGAGGCAGGTCCCCGGTGAGGAGCCCGGCCCCGGGCAGGGAGGCCCAGCGGCAGGCCCGCGACAACACGCCGGGTGAGACGGGAAGGGGATCCCCGCCGCCCGCCCGCGAGCCCCGGCCGCAGCTTCGCACGCTGACCTCGCGCAACCGCGGCGGCGTCCGTCGCAGCGCAGCCTCCATGGAGGCCCTCAGCCGGAAGTGGGTGCCGGAAACCGAGGCCTGAGGCGAAGCCCTCGCCCGAACCTAGCATGGCTACCAAAGCGCGGCTGCGGCCGGGACGGGGCGCTCCGCCTGCCCCGAGTAAAGATGGCGCCCGCGGCTGCTCTCGAGGCGAACTCGGCTCTCCACGCCCCGTGTCCCCACCCCTCGCGGCTGGACGCTGACCCGGGCCCTTCCTATTGGTCACTTCTCGTGGCGAGCCCCGACTGGGCCACGTGAGGACGGGGCGGACTTACCGGCCAATCGCGGTGCGAGGCTGTGGGTGGGCGGGGCCGTGCCCGGCGCCGACGCGGAGCGCTAGGAGGTGCCGGCTCGCTGAGCAGAGGCGGCGCGGGGCCGCGCGCTCTGCCGGTTTCGCCGCCCGTCGGCTGCTGCCCGCCTCGGCCCGCCATGCGCCGCCCCGTCCCGGCTGCGCTGGGGCTGCTGGTCTTCCTGCTGCTGCCGGGCGAGGCCGCGCAGAAGCCGGCGCCCTGCGAGCGCTGCCGGGAGCTGGTGGCCAAGTTCAACCAGGTGGGCTGCCGACCGCGGGGGCGGGGTCACCGCCGTGGGCAGGTCACCCGCGGGGAACCAGGTGTGGAGGCAGCTGCACTGAGCCCGCGCCCACCCTCTCCTCGCAGGGAATGGTGGACACAGCAAAGAAGAACTTCGGTGGCGGGAACACCGCTTGGGAGGAAAAGACGCTGTCCAAGTATGAATCCAGGTGGGTGCCCCCGCCCTGCCCTGAGCAGCCCCCCAGCCCGCCCTTGGTGCTAGACGTGGCCCACGTTGAGGACAGATGCACAGGGGGTTCTGTGTGGTCACCTGTTTTCTGGCCTGGGACTAACACTGGCCCCTAACTGACTTCCATTTGTGTCCCTGTCCCCACTCTCCATGCCCCAGACACGGTGGGCACACTGGCGCTGGAGGTGGGATTCACTTCCAACCCCCGCTTCAGGGTTTCCCCCACAGCCCCCATACCCGGCAGCCGGACCCTCCGAGGATGGCGAGGTCTCTGCACAGCACCAGCTAATCCAGCTGACGTGTTTGTTGAGGGTCTTTTTTCGCTGAAGTGCCACCTTCATTCTGGCCTGGCACCAGGTGGGGCCTCAGGACATCCCCGTAGGCTGGACACTGATGGCCAGGGCATGCCTTCTCCTGGCATGGCGGTGCTGACAAGCCTTGTTCTCAGCGAGGTGCGCCTCCTGGAGATCGTGGAGAGCCTGTGCGGGTCCAGCGACTTCGACTGCAACAGCATGGTGGAGGAGCACGAGGAGCAGCTGGAGGCCTGGTGGCTGCAGCTGTGAGTGCCCGCACCCCCCTCTGTGTGGCCCTCGGCCCTCCTGTGTGCGCCACCCCCGTCCCCTGCGCCCCGCACCCCTCCCCTGTGTGCCGCCACCCTCTGTGCCCCTGACCCTTGTCTGTGTGCCTTGAAACTGTCACAAGTGATGAAATGACTTCAGACTAAGAAAAGTCTTGTGATTTGGGAGAAATTACTGTGTAGGCTGTGCTGTGAAGAAACCTGAGCAGTGAGATTTAATGGACACGTTCTTTAATCCTTAGGAAGAAAGAGCACCCTGATTTATTTGAATGGTTTTGTGTGAAAACGCTGAGAGTTTGCTGTTCTCCTGGAACGTATGGGCCGGATTGCCTCGGTAGGTTTTGGCTGGAGAAGCCTTGAGTGTCCTCGCCGTTCCTGTTGCCCTGTGTGATGCCCAGGTGGGCAGAAGCACAAGAGGGACCATGGGGCCATCAGCTCCCACGGGGAGCAGGGCACTGCCTCCAGGCAGTGTCATCACTGCTCTCGTGCGGTTGGGACCTTCTCCTTTGGGCCTTACAGCTGAGTGATCCTGACTGCACCTCCAGTTCTGGGGTCCTCAGACCAGAGGTAGCCACACTGTGGGTCCATCCTGACACCTGTCGGGGCCAGGGGAGATGCCCTCTGAGTGCAACAAGGCAGCCTCTGTGTCTCTGTGGCCCCCGGCTTAGCTCTGCTTGCAGAACAGCAAAGACCCGTGACAAAGGCAGGGGCCGTAGCCATCTGCCCAGCTGGGTGTGTGGCGCTCCGCCAGAGCAGGTGAAGCCAGGCCCCTCTGTGAAGGCTGTACGTTGAAACTGAAGCCACAGTTTGCCATTGGGCCACTGCAGTCATCTGTGTGATCTCCTCAACAAAGCAGCACGCTTTCCGTGCACACCCCCGCTGCCTCCTGCCTGCCTGCCTGCCTTCGTCCCGCCTGTGCCGCAGTGGCGTCTTCTCGCCACCCCGTGCAGTCTCCACACCCGCGTGCGAGCATCCTCGTTCCTCCTGCCAGGTTCTGGCTCAGGCCGCCCATGGTCCATGGCTTGCTCCACACAGTTGGCCTGCAAACCTCAGCGAGTCACAGTCCTTCGGATACCCCCCGCCCCCTGCGCTCATGCACTCCTGCAGGAGACTCCTACTTTTGTTTTAGGGGTAAAGTAGGATTTGGATTTTAGCAGAAGATCCAGAAGGCTCTTTTGACTGTGAACATGTGGGGTGAGCCGAGGGACATTTTCTCTGAGAACATGGCCCTGGCCGCCGCCGGGGCACTCTCTGAGCAGCGGTTGTGTCCCCACAGAGTGCCAGGGCGGGTCCAGGAGGCCCTGCAGCGGGAACGGCCACTGCAATGGAGACGGCAGCAGACAGGGAGACGGGTCCTGCCGGTGCCACGTGGGCTATGGGGGGCCTCTCTGCACCGACTGTGTGGACGGCTACTTCAGCTCTCTGAGGAACGTGACGCACAGCGTCTGCACAGGTACCGCTCCCGTCCGAGGGAGCAGCCCTCCCCTGAAGCTGCCTGCATGCCCAGGACTGGGAGCCTGGCCCCCTCTTGCCCCGACAAAACGGAGCCTCGGGCCCAGAAAGCGCTGGCCCTTAGGAAACATGTAAAATGGGACTGAGGGGCCTTGCGGACTACTGTCCTGTCCCTAGACTACCATAGAAGGGAGGAATGAGTCCCTTTCTCCTGACATCCTTCTGAGGCGGACTCGGAGGGTGGACAGTGTGGGATCAGCAGTTCTGTTCTGTCCACACTATGACCTGGCACGTAGAGCGTTTGGCACACGGCTTCCCCTCCCCAGCAGCGATCCCAGCAGGATGACCAGCCCCCAAGCACCCTGCTGTGTGTCGTGGGGGCCCGATGTACCTGCTGTCACTCAGGCTCAGTGTCTGGGAGTGAGCAGAGGCCATGCTGACCCCCAGCCCACGTCACTCTGTGAGGAGTAGGACACCGCAGGCTGCATGGTGTGTCCCCCTGACTCCCAGGTCCCCTCCTGGAGGACACGCCATCTGGTTACCTGCTGTTGGGTAAGGCGGGGACTTTGAAGAGTCCTGGCCAATATTCTCAGCCCCCTTTGTGTGAGTTTCCCAGGAGCCTGTCGGTTGCAAGTAGGACCTTCTCAGCGGTGATGGACATTAGCGGTTCAGGTGGCCCGGGCCGCACCCTCCCCACGGTGCTGCATCGGCCCAGCTCAAGGGCCTAGGGCAGTGCCCCACAGGGCTCGCACAGGCGGATTTGTAAATCCAGGAAGGTGATTGTGAAGGGCATCCTTCTCTGTACG
Organism: Phataginus tricuspis; assembly: GCA_029783875.1. Lineage (NCBI taxonomy): Eukaryota > Metazoa > Chordata > Mammalia > Pholidota > Manidae > Phataginus > Phataginus tricuspis. The sequence goes on from JAQQAC010003639.1 coordinate 35,917,826, forward strand.
TCTTCTCCTTTGTTATCACTGATGCAGAAGGAACTTTTCTCTTGGCCTCAGAAATTGTATTGGATATTTACTAGAGCCGGTCGTTGGTCTGAAACTCTTGGATGTTCTAGAGCAGATGTGTTAGTGCCAGTGAGGCTGTGGCCCCTCTGATGCTTGCCTTGTCCCTGGCCCCAGGATATAGGTGGGGCAACCCGGGTCTGTGGCTGGCACGTGCCCGCCCAGCCAGGGCTCCAGTGTGTGGGCAGCAACCTTTGCCAGGTTATAGAAAGTTCTGTGGTGTCCTCATTGGCTAAGGGTTTTATTATCAGGGGAGGTCGAAAGCCCCACATAGTTTTTCTTGCTCAGTCTGGAATATTATGGATTGCATGAATAGATTTTCCCATCGTTGAATGACCCTTGCTTTCCTAGAATTTTTTCTTGCTTTTGGTTTTTGTTTTTATCCTGCTGAGTGTAAATTTCTACTTTCTGGAGTGACCTTTGCATGGTGTTGGGTACTGAGAACAGAGTCACACATGCTGACAGATGTCCTTCCCCTGCCTTCCAGCCTGTGACAAGTCTTGCAAGATGTGCTCAGGCCCGACCAGCAGAGACTGCAGCCAGTGCGAAGTGGGCTGGGTACGGGAGGACGACGCCTGTGTGGGTAAGGCAGACGGCCCATCCCCTGTAGGGCCTGCATGGCCCTGGCCTTCCTCAGGCCCTTCCCCAGTGGGCTCCCCTTGACACCTTGCCGGCACCCTCTGCTGCATTCTGGACACGTGGGGAGGGTGACTCTGTGTCCCAGATTATGTTTTAACAGGTTGTGGGTGTGGGGCCTGTAGGCTGGTTGCTGGATTCGGCGTGGGTTTCAGGGAGGGCCTGCCTGGTCTCCTTCACTCCCTCTGCAGCCTTGACTCTAGGCTCAGAGGGTGGCCCTGCACCAGCCTTCTTTGCCATTGGGTGGCCGGGGTGGGGTGGGGGGCGCCTGTCGTCTTGGGCCTTGGGAGAGAAACGGGGGTCATATGCCCAGTAGTGTTACCCTGTGGCCTGGATCTCGAGACACAGATGGGATGGGGGTGCCTTTGGCCCATAAGCAGGCGCTGGAGATGGGGGTGTGGGCGGCCTCTGGTGGGGGCAGGACCTGCTGGTGTACAGTCACACAGGGGAGACTGAGGTCCTGCCTTCAGTGCGCGGCTCTCCCTGCCCAGCCCCTTCTGGCAGGCCTGGTGGCCGCCACCTGCTTCTGGTCTATCCTTTCCCCAGGCTGCAGTTTTTCCGTGAGCACCGGCTTCCAAGCCCAGCCCTGCCTCTGTGGGCTGATGGGGCCCTGGGGCAGGTCTGGTGCTGGCCCAGGGCCTTCTCCAGAGGCCCAGGGGCTGGCAGGTGGGTGGCGGAGCGGTAGGTGGAGGCCAGGCTGCCCCCCACCCAGCACAGCATCTGTTTTGTTTTCACTCCTCACTCCTGCTGGGCCTTTGGCTACCAGGGGCCTCGGCCACAAGCCTCATGTCCCACTCTGAGTGGGGACATAGCAGCTCCCCCCCCAGTGTGGGGCCTGTGCCAGGCACATGGAGACACGGGGTCCTCAAGCGGCCCCTCTCTGGTGGCACTAAGCGTCCCTTGTCCCCACCCCTGCACACCAAGGCCTCTGAGGACAGCTGTGCAAACGTGCCTCCACATGGAGGTCACTCCTCTCTGGCCAGCCCTGGCCACGGTGCGTCTTGGAGGTGGTGCGGGCTCTGCCCCTCACGTCTGTGCCGCTGTGTTCCAGATGTGGACGAGTGCGCGGCAGAGACTCCCCCCTGCGGCGACGCGCAGTACTGCCAGAACCTCAGCGGCTCGTTCACCTGTGAAGGTGCGGGGCGGGCTCCCCAGGTGGGCGGGCCGGCGCATCCCAGTCCCTGGCCCCCTCTTCTTTGTTGGATTTTTGTTTGTGCACTGTCACCGTGCTTTCTGTACATTCTACCTACTTAAAAAAATCTTATTCACAGGTGATAGAGATTTGCTGCAGGGACATCAGAAAATTCAAACAAGCCAAAGATCATAAAAAACCCCATTGAGCCCACAGATAGGGAAGCTGTTAGCAGCTTTAACACACTCCTTGTAGACGTCTTAATGCTGACGTTGATCTGTTACCCATGTTGTGTAAGTCCGACAGGGCTGTGTCCCTCTCGGCCCGTGGCATTTTTCTGCATCACGGCAGTAGTTCTGGAGCACACCATTTCGTGATTTTCTTCAACTGTCTTCAACAAACCGGTTTCCTCTTGCTCACAAACAATACCCTGTGGGTGAAGATTTCACGTTCACCATCTCCTCTGGATGAGTTTCCAGGTTGCTGGGTGGAGGGAGTGTGGGGTTTAGGGCCACACACCCGAGTGGTGCCCTCTGTGTGTCTGCGACCACACTGGGTGTTTTCCAGCGTTTGCACATTTGCAGTGATGTCCCTTGAGGTGGGTTTATTATGAGAAAAGCCCTTCAGCCTAAGGGTTTGCAGAAGGGCTGCTTCCAGTGGGCTGCTCCCTCCCCGGAGGCGGGTCTTTGCTCGTCCGGGAGACAAGCAGGGTGGGGCGTGCTGCTGGCAGCCCCTCGTGATGCGGGATCCCAGTGGTTGCACAGGGGGTGCAGTGATGTCACCGTCTGGCCCCTCTTGTTTCCAGACTGTGACTCCACCTGTGTGGGCTGCACGGGGCAGGGTCCTGGACAGTGTAAGGAGTGCATCCCTGGCTACACCAAGGAGAGCGGCCAGTGTACAGGTCAGTGTGGGGTGTCTGTGCCGGACTCGGGAACCTTCCAGAGGAACCAGCAGTGAGCAGCCCCATAAGGAGCCCTTCCTGCCCCTGAGGGGGAACCCCAAAATCTGTGATGAGTGTGTTTGCTAAATGAGAGAATTTAGTAAACGGGACTGTTTCTGTCTTAGACATAGATGAGTGCTCGCTTGTAGAAAAAGCATGTATGAGGAAAAACGAAAACTGCTACAACACTCCTGGGAGTTACGTCTGTGTGTGTCCTGAAGGCTTTGAAGAAACAGAAGATGCCTGTGTGCAGACGCAGGCCGTGGGGAACGGTGAGTGGTGCGAGGCGCTCCACAGGACCTGGGAGGGGAGACTTGCAGAGCAGCCTGCCCGCCCTCTGGTGTGCGGTTTGTGTGTGCACTGACCACGTGGTCCAGAGATGTGGAGACAGTCACACAGATGCAGCGCTGGGATGGTGACAGCCGGGTCCCTGGGAGGTAAGAAGGTAGACTTCTCTGTGGGACGAAGCCCTGGAGGGGGTCACTGCACAGATAGAAGGTAGGGATGCAACTCAGAGCAGATGGACAACAGCACAGTCACCACCAGACAGCTGCAGAGAAAGACAGATGTGGAGGGAGGTAGAGAGTCCTGCTTCCTAGTGTCCAAGACAGTGGGGCCAGCCCATCCCCACTGCCGCGTGACTGCCCCACGCTCAGGACACCCTGTGGGGTGGTGGGGAGCCACCCAGGTGGCCCTGCCGCGTGCTGCTGAGCACCCCCTTTAACTGACCAGTCTCTGCGCGGGCACCCCGGGCAGCCAGCAGAGCCCCAAGGAAAAGGCAGCTCCACCGCGCAGACGTCCTGGCTCAGCCCCCAGGATGCTCAGCCCCTTGCAGCCGCATCCTTCCAGTCTGTGTTGTCATGTGGCCTCCACCCTGGGTGTGTGTGTCCACACTTCCCTCCTTACACGGACCCCAATGACCTCCTGTTAGCTTGATCTCGGTAAACACCCTATTTCCAAGCAAGGTTACATTCACAGATATTGGGGGTTAGGATATCAGCATGGCTTTTGGGGGGGACACAATTCTTCCCATAAGTCTCAGAGAAGTTCTAGAACACGGAGAGAGTGAACCAGGCAGTGTCAGCCAGACGATGGCCGAGAGTTCCCAGCGTGAATGGGGTGTGACTCGGAGTCCAGAAGCTCCCTGAATCCTGAGCAGGCACAGAAAAGCAAACCCACAGCTCTATGCACCAGGAAACCATGAGGCACCAGGGCGAGCCATGCAGGGGACGGGGATGGCGCCTTTGCCTGGTGCTGCCGGGTGGCCCCTCACCCCCTCGCCAGGCTCAGGCCTGCATCTGTCCTGTCCCGACCTTCTGTCGTCCACACCCTGAGCTCTGAAAGGCTGTGCCGTCCCCCAGGGCCTGCCCGTGCCAGGTCGTTTGCACACACGCCACCTTGTTCCCGTGAAAACCTTGGGCGGCCACGTTCTCAGGGCCTCTGGTGCTGGGATTTTGCCAAATGATCTGTTTGTTTTCTGACAGAAGTCACAGAAGAAGAACCAACCCAGCCACCCTCCCATGAGGATTTATAATGTGCGTGCAGAACGAGAGGCCTGGCCTGCCCTGTAGATGACCGGGGCTGCTGCCCTGTGCGCGCGGCCCCCTCTCCGGATGGTTGGAGGGAGCAGCCTCTGTCTTTGGAACAGTTGATCTCATTTGGTCCTTAAAAAATGCTGTGTTTGCTGGTTCTTAAGCATATTTGTATATTTTGATACCATTCTTTGTAATAAAATCGACCATCGGAGGTAGTCAGGCACAGAATGGGTGCGTCTGTCACTGGACAGGTGTGGGTGCCTTGGAGCGGGTTTGCTCCCCTGCCTGCACATGTGTGGCTGGGGCTCCTCCCCTCCACCTAAGTGTCACTGGGGCCGCCCACCCGTCTCCTGTCCCAGTGCAGCTGTGGCACCCACGTCACCTCGCTGCCCCTGTGCTTGGCAGGCCCGAGATGGGCCCTCTCCCCTGGGCCCTGGCTGCGCCCCTGGCACTCACCATCTCCACCTGCATGGTGGGCATGTGGAGCTCCCAGTTCTCTCTCAGGCCTGGTGTCCCCAGATTCTTAAAGGGACATCGAGTCCAGTTGGCTCGACAGAGTGTGCAGGACAAGGTGGGGCCGCTCCCATGAGGGAGCCCCACCCAGCTGACATGGCCCCCTTGGAGCCAGGCCACATGGCCGGCTGCAGGGCAGAGCAGGGGTGGCGGGGATCCCCACCAGAGGAGCTGTGGCCATGGTGTGGTGAGGGGACAGGGCTGGGGGGGCTGGAGGGAGGATGGAGCCCTGCAATCCGGGGCCCCCAGGAAACCCTGAGGCCCAGCCTGGGAACTGAGGCCCAGGGGCGCGTGTCAGGTGGGTGCAGGGGGGCCTGGCACTGGTGGAAGGTGCTGACAATGAGTAGGCATGGGGAGTGAGGCCTGCTGGGGCCGCTCTGGCAGAGGTGCCCTGGGGAGATGTGATATTCAGGATGGGAACAGGAGAAGCCACACCTAGCCAGGCTACCCAGGAGCAGGTGGGAGGGCACCCCCAAGAAGGCTAGGCCACCGGTCCCCACTTGTCCCGGTCAAGCACATGGGGCTTGGCCTAGGTTACTAAAGCCATCCCCCGGGGGGCCATGTGGCCCAGGCGAAGAACTGACTCCCTTCCTGGCTGGAACCCAGAGGGTCCCACATCCTCGCCACAGGTGGTGGGACTGGGTGTGCAGGCGGTGTGGTGCTGTCTGCCTGTACAGCCTGGTCACCGGGCTGCCGCCCCCTTGTTCTGGACACTGGGAAGCAGGACTCCCAGCCTGAGTGCGGCAGCTGGGCCTGGCTCGCGTCCCAGCTGGCTCTGCTGTGGTCCCTCCTACCCTGCCCCCCTGCAGTGTCCCGGGCCCGCCCCAGACTACCTCCATGGGCATCTCAAGAGCTGGTGGCCAAGGAGGGACAAGGCCAGGTGGGCACCGCGTCTCCATGGGGACAAGCTGTAGCCAGGCCCTGCATATCCCACTGGCCCTCGCCTCATTCCACCCTGGGACCCCCATCAGGCCCTCAGCTCCATCATTGTATTGCCTCTTCCCCGAAGGGCAGTGCGAGTGCCAGAATGACCTGGTTCACCTCTGGCGGTGCCCCCTGCCCAGGCCCCTTGGTCCCTCGAGCCCCAGGTTGGGCCGAGTGGATGGACAACCAGGACCGCATCCGGAAGGTCTGGCCGTTCAGTGGGCCAGAGGAGTAGGCGTGGCCAGCAGGTGGCGCTGTGGGACCACTCCAGGGGGCCCCTCTGCCTAAACTGCTCCCTGGCCAGGATCCCGGGAGCGCAATGGGCACTGCCGTGTGAAGTCCCTGGGCCGGGAGGGCTGAGGTCGCGGGGGAGCACACCTGAAGCCAGGACACCGTCCCCCAGACCTGGCAGGAGTGTCATGCTCCCAGGACCAGAACGGGAGGTGGGGGCCAGGACACAGGGCCACCGCGGCGTCACCCGAGACCTCCGGGAGGCCAGGCCTGTGACACTCGGAGTGACCCCAGTCAGCCAGGGGCCATGCCTTCTGCTTCCGCATCGCACCCAGGGGGCAGGGCTGTGGGTCAGAGTGCCCGCCATGAACCACCCTTCGCCTCTCAGACCCCTCATCATGTCTCTTTGTGGTTACTGGGCAGAAACACCTACCTTGCTGCCCCCAAGTCAGGCAGCCTGGCCCTCCTGCTGGTCAGGGTCTGGGACCCCTGTCCCCGGTGGCACTTCTGCTTGCCCTCTGTGCCTTGGAGCAAGGGGCTGGGAGGCACCACGGGCTCTTTGCCTTGTGCCTTGGGGGAGCTGGGACCCCAGCTCTGCAGGGCACGAGCTCACAGCCCAGGCTGCTCCTGCCTCGGCCTCGTGTCCTGGACCTGGGTGTCATCCTTTGCAGACAGACACAGCACCACAAGTCCTGGGATGGCTTCCAGCCCCGCAGAGTGCGGCCTTCCACCTGGCCTTCAGCAGGTGCTCAAACGTCACCGGCTAGAAGCCTCTGGAAACACAGTGACTGCCCCTCAGTCATGGCCCAGACCTGCCTGGGCTTGCTGTAAGTGGTTCTCTTGGTCTGATGCGCTGTTAACGTGGGCTTCTGTGACAGCATCAAGCATTGTGTAAGCCAGCTGTCCTCAGCCAGGCACTGCTCCTTCTCCGTGGCAGAGCAGGCACAGCCATTTGTCCTCTGCTTGGGGGGCCCTGTGTCTGTGTAGGCCCCCCTCTGCCTGGTGGGCACTTATCCTACAAAGGCCCCATTGCACTTGCCATTTCTCAGTCTTCTGGTTCCATCAGCACGGGCTCATTGATACAGGCCCACTCGATGTGGCGTGCTGTCCCACAGGAGGCAGACGTCCAGGCACTGGGGGGCACGAGAGTAAGTATAGCCTGGGCAGGGACTGCGTGTCCACTCCAAGTGGACATGAACTGTTTCTGCCCTTCCTTCCCAGTTGGGCTCAGGGAGAATGCACCCCATCTGTGGCCACTCCATACACCCGAGGCCATGGAAGCCTGTCCTAGCAGACACCACACCTGGCTGCCACTCGGAGCCATCACCCGCCCTTGGCAGTGGTCAGGCTGGTGGGGTACATGGAGACAGGCCACCGCCTCGCATGCCTAGGTCTTTGTTCGTGTCACTAATCAGGAGGTCATGTTGTTCTCATCTTACTGGCTTGTTTGGGGACACTTGCATTAGGCTTGTCTGCATCATGGCCAAGGAAGAGATGTCCACCGTCAAGGGCATCTGCTCTACTTGCCCATCTGGGCCCGGAGTGACCACAGGGCAGGTGTGCAGACTCAAGGGCATGGGTTGGGCTCTGGCCAGGACTCCCGGGAGCTGCACACTCTAACAGAGGAGTCACAGTGATGCTTCCAGCCTCTGGGGATAGGTATCCACTGCAATGCTGTGTCCCCCACAGCAGGGCTGCTCTCCTGCCCTGTGTCCAGTTATGGGGTCACAGGGTACCTACCTGGCATGGTCACCCTGGTGCCCACTTGTGTGGTATTGCAGACACTGCCCTTTACTTAGCGGGTTCTGGGTCTGAAACCTGCCTTAGGCCTGGAAACTAGGCAGAGGGTCACAACCTTTTATTGGGACCTCCTGTGCATGCATTCTAGGTTTCTTCCCCTTGGCCACCTGCCTGTCCAGTCCCTGGGAACACTATACTTTGTTAAGCACACGCTGGGTGCCTTGGGCCAGCTCCACCCTCACTACCAGGTGCCACTGTCCTTGTCACTTGGTGCTGTGACAGCCTCTTGATGATGGGGGCCTGCCAGGAGCCTCTGCTACCTTCCCCAATAAAGCCCATGCCTCCATTAGCACGTTCCTGAAGTGTCCTCCAGGCCTCCCATGAAGTGCTGCCTCACAACACGGCCCCCATGCCCACCCCCTGCCTGCCAGCCCTCCTCCACAGCTGCCATAGCTGCTCTGACGTTCTGCCGGCTTCACAAGCATGTCACAAGCTTCAAGGGCCCTCCCTAACACTGTGACCCACCTCCTGGGACCACCTTCTGGACGTCAGGGAAGCTTGCAGTCAACTGATGCCCCTTACCCACCTGGGACAGGCTGCTGGGTCCTGAGGCCCTTGGGAACACAGTCCTGCCCCTATGTCCCTACCAGGTCATGTCACCACTTAATCTGAGAAGGAGCTGGCAGGTTGTGAGGGGCGAAGCCTCAGAAACCCCTCAAGAAGGGCTTCCCATGGCGGTGTGGGCCACTTGTGTGGGCCCAGGGACCAGGGTTTGGTGGTCTTCTGCAGCATGCCATGCCCACCAGCCAGCGAGAGCCCTGCCTGGGGCAAGCAAACCCACCAGGCTGGCAATTTTTCCCTCTGGGAGCCGGCTCCTCTGATCACCAGATCCGGCTGGCCTTTCCCCCCACTCCCTTGTCCCTTCCCAGAGTGACAGGTGATGAAGGCAGCCCCCCTACAACACCATCATGCTGTCCACCATTGGGCCCTGCCAGCAAGTAGAACCCCTCCCAGGGCACTGCAGCAAAAGTGGGCACCAGCGACTGCCCATTGGGCAGAGCAGGCCAGGCCCTGCTGTTTCCACGTTTGCTGTCCCTGGCCGCCCAGCTTTGCACATCTGAGTTGGGTCCCACTGGGGCGGTCAGTGCCCCCTGACCCTGGGGAACATGAAGCCAGTGACCCCAGAGATGTCCGAGCTGCAGCGAAGGAACTGGTGCTTGACACCCAGTGGACTATTGCAGCTGAGGGCATTTCTGCAGGGGCCAAGGGTGAGGTCCCACAGCTGGGGACAGGCCCTTCCTCCCCATCACCCAGTGGCAACCCCAAGCCCTGGTGCCACGTTGACACTGCTCCTCCACCCACACAGCACATGCAGCCCAGCCCACCCCCTGCACAGCTCATGCCTGCCCACCTCCCTCACCACCCAGCACCTGCAGGAGGGCTCCTGGAGGAAGTGAGGGGCCTCCCTGCCCGTGGCCCTCAAACACTACCCCCACACCTACACTGGGTCCCCGGGGGCCCTGGCCCAGGGCCACTCTCTGTGGGCCACCCCCTGGGGGCCCCACAACTCTCAGCTCACACAGGCTCACTGACAGGCCTTCCTAGACCCCCGCTGGGTCCCAGGGCCATGGAGACAGGCAGGCCTGTGGGTGGGGGCCTGGTGGCACTGTATTCCCGTTGGTACCCACAGCCAGCCTGATGGGCCCTGGGGTGGGAGCGTGTCAGTGGGGAGGGGCCACTGGACCCTGAGGTGGGGGGCAGGTGGCAGAGAGGTCGATCCTCTGTCCTGTGGGCAGCATGCAGGCAGGTCTCTGCATGGTGGTCGGGGGGACCAGCGTCAGGCCGCTGTGGGGCAGTCTGCCAGTGAGGCCTTGTGCCCCCTCCCAGTGCAGGGACCCTCAAAGCCCTCACTGCGACTGGGATCACCCCAGAAGCCGGGCCAGTGGCTGCACCCCAGTGAGAGGCAAGGGGCTGCCCGTGTGTGGAGTAGGGGCGCCCACCTTCCAGAGCCCCTCCCCTCCTGAAATTAGCCCCCAGGTGACATCTCCAAGGTAGGCCTGGGCTCTCCTTCCAGCCTGGCCACCTCCGGCCCCTCAGCCACCACACAGTGGTCCGGGGACCGGGAGGGCGATGTCTCAATGCACGCACTCCCTGCGGGGCTGGGGACGGAGGGAGGCGCTCTGGGGCCGCCTTGTAAATGAGCGTCCGACCACGTCCCCACTCAGCCCTGAAGGTCTGGGGCTCCCAGCCGGGCCCAGGGCAGGGCCACCGACACCTGCGGGCCGCAGAGCGCCCCCGACCTTGCCTTCGGCGTCCCGGCCAGGCCCCGGGAGGCCCCGCCCCGCCCCGCCCCTCAGAGGCCGCGCCCCCGGGAGGCCCCGCCCCGCCTCGCCTCCCGCTCTCCGGCGCTCCCGCAGCCTGGGGCGGGGCCGCCATCACCCAGCACGTTCTGGCGGCGGGCGGGACCGGAAGGGGGCGCGGTCCCCGGGACGGAAACGGGGCGGGACCTGCCGGGAAGCGGACTGACGGGAAACGTCGGAGGGGCTTTCCCCGCGGAGGACGCGGCGGCAGGCGCGGCGGAGAGAGGCCGGGAGGTCATCCCCACGCCCCCACCCGCCCCATTCCGGGAGCCGCGGTGATGCGGGTGGTGACGCTGACCGTAAAGCCGGAGGCTTCAGGCACGTGGGCGCGGCGCGTGCGTAGTTGGCCACGACCTTCTGGGAAGCGCTTGGCGGCAGGTGGCTGCGGGCGGGGTTCGCGCCTCGTTGCATCATTGCGGGGGTTCCCGGGGAAACACGCCCGCAGAAGCGGACCGGGAAGGGAGGACCCTGGGAGGCCCAGCCTGGGCGCTGAGGCCCAGGGCCCTTTCCTGCCGCGCCGCGCAGCCCTCCACAGCCCCTCCAGGCGCAGCCCGCGCCGCCGGGCTGGGATCCGGGTAGTTGGGCAGCAGCTTCAGGCCCGGTCTCAGCGAGGCCTCACTGCCCGCAGCTTCCTCCCACCACAGGAGGCACAGCCTTGCGCAGTGGTCGCCTAGACCCAGCCTATCCTCTCGAAGGACACCTGGTGGGACCTCTGACCGGACTCGGAGGGGGTTAGGCTAGGGAGAGGGGACTGGAGCGCGCCACCCTACCCCGCTTCCCCACTTCACGCTGCACCCTTGAGGTCGGTCCGATCTTATCACCCGGACATCCGTTCTGTGTTTTAAAAAAACAGTGGAAGAGAATGAACCTCGGTCAGACAGTGCAGGGGCAACTCTCTACCCCTTCCTTTGGTGTGGCGTGGCCCAGAACCCCCACTGACCACCCTCTTACTGCTCAGTCACTCTGTTGTCCTGTGGAGGCAAAGGTGGCCTGCATGCCAGCCAGGACCCTGAGGCAAATCTAGTTCTGGTCACCAACTAGAAATTCGGCGCTTCCCAAAGGCACACAGGTTGAGGTTCGTGGCCGCCCGGTGGCTGCTCTCCGGTGCTGTCAGCTGAGAACCAGGCACGCTGCCCCCCTACTTCAGCCTCGAAAGCCCACCATCAGCACGTCCCTCTTTAGGGTGAAAGGTGGCTGGCAACGGCCCCTTGGGAGGGCAGGGCGGGGGCACCAGCCCGCTCTCCCAGGTGAACCACAGACCCTGGCTCAGCAGCTGGCCAAGTAACAGTGGCCCTTGTCTGGCTGCCGGGGTGGGAACTAGGTGCCAGCCTCGGGTGTCTCTGGCAGAGAATGGCTCCCACCCCCCACCCCACCCAGAGTGTATTGTCCATTCACCCTCCCCCTCCCTACTAACAGCTCTTCCTGCCCGCTGAGCTGGTGTGCTGGGCGCCTGCTGCCTGGGCGCACACAGTCACCCACACATCCCCACACACTGGCCCACTCAGGGCTGTGCACAGCCGGGCACTGAGCCCACTCCCTCTCCGCTCCATGACGGCGTGCAGAGGGGTGTGCTGCCCTCAGCGGAGGCTGTCCTTGCAGCCCTGGTGGATCCTCCCAGAGCTAGAGCCAGCAGTGGGAGGGGGTTCCATCACATTTTCACTCCCCAGAGCTACACAGAAAAGGGGCCTGGAGCAGGGGTTCTGGTCCATCCTCCTTTGCTGGGGCCTGGCCTGGGCTGGCCTCCCTGGCAAGCAGGCATGCTTGGTCCACTCCCATGAGAGGGTCTCTCTGACCCTCAAGCTTTTCATCTGTGGAGCAGGCACGATAGTGTCCACCTGGTCGAGTGCCCAGGGGAAGCTCCCCGACCAGCACCATGGCTCCAGCAGCCTGCAGGGAGGCCTGGACCTTGCGCTGCCCATCTCCACCCCCAGCCCAGCCCCCTCCCTCAGGAGTCCCAGCGCCTGCGTGTATGTGCCCTGGCCCTCTGCTCTGCACAGGCCTTACCAAACCCCAAGGGGGCATAGGCTCAGCACGGCCCCTGCCCACCCTGACTCTGGCTCCCACCTGTCCGCTGGGGTGGGCCCCACTGAATTCTTGTCCCTTGCTTGTTCCTGGGGCCTGGCTGCAGGCAGCTGTGGCCCCTGGCCCAGAAGAACTTTGCTTGCAGGACCCTGAGGCTGGTGGCGCCAGGGCCAGGATGGGGGGCTTGGGGACTGCTGTCATTGTGCCAAGAGGAGAGAAGGAAAACAACCCTGTTTACGGAAAAGGCGCGTCCGCTGATGCTGGCCAGTGGCCTTCCTGGGGGGACAGAGGCCCTTTGTTGGGAAAACAGGAAGCGAGGATTTCCAGGACTCGCCAGCCACCCGCCAGCTGCCCTGCCCCGCTTCCGCTGGTTTTCAGCTTCTGCTCGTCCCCAGCTGCCTGCCTGTCCATCCACTTGTCTGTATGTCCCTCTGACTGGGAGGCCCAGGCTTCCAGCTTTGCGGAAAGCTGCTCGACTCCACAGTGGGTCACCTGGAGGCTGCTGTCTCCACAGTGCCCCCTGTCCACACCGGACAAACACGAGAGAAGTGCCTGCTAGGTGCCCAGCTTCGACAGACCTGGTGTCCTGGAGCTGCAGACCCCTTGAGAGACCAGCTGCCTGCTGCAAACCAGCCATGAGCCAGGAAGCAGGTGTGGGTGGGGGTCTCTGTCAGGCCACAGCCACCAGGGGTGCTCCTGAGGGTGACTGTGGACCTGAGACCAGGGAGCATGGAAAAGGGCCATGCCGGACATGGAGGAGAGACGGGCGGGCTGTGAGGGGCTGACCCGGGAAGCCGGGCTGGCCTGAGCACCCTCCCCTCTCCTCTGCCTGGAGGCCAGGAGGGTCTCTGGGTCAGTGGGCCTCATGTTGCTTCCCAGGCCGACCCCCAGCCCTGGCTAACACGTTGCTCACTAGCTGGACCCACCCAGCGTGTGCAAGTGTGCACATGTCTGTGTGCTCCCACACGTACATGTGCACAACCACCGTGGGCTCTGACCATCAGCACAGTCATCCACCCCATGTGCTGGGCACAACCAGCTGCACCCTCCCCCACTCCTGCCCCACATCTGCTGGAAGGAGGCAGAGGCTCAGCTGGCTCACCCTGCCCACCCCCACGCCGCTTTGGCCTTGGCCCCGAGCTGGCCTGTGTGGGTGCCCAGCCCAGTGCAGCTGCAGAGTGCCACAGGGTGCCTGGCGCTGGGCCGGAGCTGGGCCAACACTGGTACAGTGCCAGTTTCCCACCCCCTATCCAGCAGGGAGCTGTGCCTCCCTCTGCCCAGGGCTCCGCCTGCTCTAGCCCTGCGGGTCAGAGTTGGTTCCACTGTGACCTCAGCCATTTAGGGTGGGTGCAGGTGGGCACAGGCAGGCCTAGGGAGGGGTGTCTGGGAACGGTGAGGGAGAAAGGAGGTTGGGTGCACACGAGGGAGCAGCCCTGGGATCTGGGTCCCCAGGAGCTGCCTGACCCTGTGTGGAGTCCAGTCGCCACGCTTCTGCTCACCTGTCCTCCCCCCGTCCTCATGCCCTACTGTGTCCCTGGGGTGAGCATAATGCAATGTTGTGCCTCCCCAAGGGGGAGGGCCAGGGGCTCCCACGAGCCAGCCTCTGTCCCCCACATCCTAGTGCAGCAGCTTCCTCAGGCAGGTGGGTCAGTGGGCCTCCACCCGAGCTGTGCCGGGGTTTCCTAGTACGCTTTCTTCTTTCAGCAACGAAAGGCAAAGTGCTGAGCAGGTTCGTGCTGGGTGCTGGTCTGGGGTGCTGAGGCCTGGGAATGACCCAAGCTCACGGGCAGCCGGACACTGGTGACTGACGGCCCAGACCCCTGGTTTGCACCATCAGGAACGGCCACGTGGGGCTCAGACAAGCTGCTTGAAGGCTCGTGAGGGTGGGAAGGGAGGCAGGAGCTCCACACTCCGGCCCACTGAGGCACGAGGGACAGAGTTTGAGATGTAGAAGACGGCAGGGCCTCCAGGGGCCGAGGTTCTTCCCAGGAGACCCTCCCCTCCCCTGCCCTCTCTCTGCTGCCTGCCTCAGCTTTTGGGAAGTGCTGGGTGCCAGGGGCCGTGCAGGTATGGGACCCTGGGTGGGGGTGAGGGGACCGCCAGCACGAGACCCCGGGAGGCACAGGATTGCCGAGTCGGAGGCCAGGATGTCAGGAGCAGAGCCCCCAGAGCAGCTGGTAGGGGGAGATGTCCAAGATGGGAGGCAGGTTGGAGAGGACGTGGCTTCTGCCTGGGGGGTTCTGCGCAGAGGGGCCAATCCGACAGAGGCTCAGGACAGTCCCTCCACTGTATAGGCAGGGGCCCGGGAACTGCTGTGAATTCCCAGTGTGCAATGAGGGGCCTAGGGGGCATGGAGTGGTGAGCAGTTGGCCAGGTGTATTTTAAGGTGGCACTTGCTGAGAGACTGGGGCAGGTGTGAGAGGAGGGCTTCAAGGTTTGGGATAGAGGGCCAGGTTCGGTGCAGGGGCTCAGTTCGGAAGTGTTGCCCATGGCCCAGGCCCAGTGTCATGGTCCCTGTGTCCAGGCCCCAGCATGCTGACACGGGTATGTCCTGTGTGGGCATGCTCACAGCTCAGCCTGCTGAGGCTCCCTGCAGGTGCCACCCTGGCCAGTCAGGCGGCTGTGTTTGAGAAAAGAAGAGGGCACCTCCAGGTGGCCTGTGCCCATCTGTCCACATGGGCATCCATCCATCTATCCGTGCATCCATCTGTTTGGCTATCTGGCTATCTGCGGTGCTGCAGACCCATAGGCCCTTCAAAAAGGTCTGTTTAATGCTAATAAAATGAATAACCCCCGCATCTGCCCAGCCACCCCCGTGAAGTGCCCACCGGGTGCCCTGACTGGGCTCCGTGGCTGGGCCTGGAACAGAGTGAGTTCTCAGAAAAGAACTTACTGAATGACAACCGGTTGAGTATATGAATGCATGAGGGAGGGAGGGAGTGCCCTCACGTGTGGCCTGAACCTGGGTTCTGGCCCACCATGAGGGACAGCTGTGGGCTCCCGCCAGCACAGAGTGGGGTGGGTGGAAAGGAGGCAGCCCCAGGGTGGTGCGTGGTGCTTCTTGAAGCCACAGCTGCACCAGGGTATCCAGTGGCCAAGGCCACTGCCCTTGCCCATGAGGACACAAAGCCAAGTGGGCAGTGATAGCCCGACTGGGCTCCAAGAGGTGTGGGGCTGCCTGGGGTCTCCTCTGCCCAGCACGAGGGATGGGTGATGCGAGGGCCCTGCGTCACCCACCAGAGCCCCCAGATCCAGAATGGGCCTCACCCAGGTCTGGGCTGGCTGCCCAGCAGGTGAACGGGGAGGGGCCGCCCTTTGGGGGCCCAGGCTTCTGCTGCCCACCCAGGTGCAGGCCATGGGGTGCCCAGGGAGGCCAAGAGGCAGGCCCACACGGAGGGACAGGGGCGGGACGAGGGCGCCTTTTGAACATTGCCTGAAAGTCAGCCCCCAGATTGCCCTCGGGCCCTTGCTCTAAGCACCCACACCCAGAATGGAGCCGTGGAAGCAGCGGCTGCCCCTGGAGGCTGGGGAGTGGTTGGGGCTGTGCGGCTGCAGGGGTGCATGGAATGTGGCCGCCCCAGCTCTCCAGGACCTCCTGCCTGTGACTCTCTGGCCCCAGTGTCCCAGGTCTCCAGGAATGTCACGAAGGGACGACTTCTCTATTAATGTGGACCCTGCCCTTGCGGTCATGGCCTTTGTGCCGGAGAGGTCTGGCCCAGGTGGTCATGTGCCCTCGCTGCCACGCTGGGCCGTGGTGAAAGCAACCCTACCTCCCACCCTATGCAATGGCTGCTGTGCTCACCTGCTGTTCTAGGCAGCTCAGCTTGCGTTCCTTGCTATGTTCCCTGGAGAGATGGGGCCTCTGTGGGGACTGCCAACCTGCAGAGCCCAGAGCTGTGAGACAGGAGCACCATCCCCGCGTGGTCACTGGGAACGACCTTCCTACTCCTGCTGCTCCAACCCTGGACACAGCAACCCCAGGTCCCACTATGGGTGGCAGGCTGTGCTCCAGACCCCAGTGTGACATTCAGGGGGGCTCCAGGCCAGGACCTTATGTGAACACAGGTGGCTTCACGTGGCCCTGGGGCAGGACAGCATGCATATAGGGTCTCTTCTGCAGGAATGTAGTCTCTGGCCGTCTTCCCTGACTGACATAGAAAGAATGCATTCACCCAATCCACAGCCGAGTGCCCCTGACTGGAGCCCCTGGAGCTGCTCCAGCCACATTCCCCCACCTTGCGGGCAACTCCGTGGGTGAGCCTGAGGCCATCCAGAGGCTGCCGGGACCTGGCTGCAGGGCGTGGTGAGTAAATGGGGCTGAGTTGGGGGCTCCCTATAGATGGGTGAGGGTGGGCCGCACCTGGGCCACGTCACAGCCCCAGGACGTGGCTCTCTGTTCACCATCTTGCCTGGGCTGGGGAAGTTCCTGGAGTCCCGCTTGGCCGTCCCCACCGTGAGAGCTCTCGCTGCAGGCTGAGGCTCCAGTGCCCAGGCTGCCCCACGCGCTGGGTATGTCAGCCATACAGGGACAGTGTACATTCAGGGACTGGGGCATGGCCACTGTGGTCCATGGGCACCAGTGTGGAGGCTCCTGAGCACAGGTTACTCCATGGCCCAGGGCTCTGCTCCTGGCATATGTCTAACAGAGTCAAGGGCAAGGACTCAGCAGATTTAGGCACACCTCGCAGATATGGGCACACCTGGCAGATATGTGTACACCTAGCAGGTATGGGTACACCTGGCAGGTATGGGCACACCTGGCAGATATGTGTACACCTAGCAGGTATGGGTACACCTGGCAGGTATGGGCACACCTGGCAGATATGCAGACACCATGTTCACAGCAACATTATTCACAGCAGATGAGGTGGAAACGACCCAAGTGTCCACTAACAGATAAAGAAAATATGGCCCATTCACACAATGGAACATGATTCAGCCTTAAAGAGGGAGGATTCTGACACCTGCTGCAACGTGGACGAGCCCTGAAGACATGCTGTGAAGTGAACTAGGCCAGACGGATGGAGACCGTGAGAGCCTGCTCACGAGGCATGCGGGGGGGCTCAGATCCGTGGAGACTATAGGAGGTGGGGGCCAGGGCCTGGGGGGCACGGGGAGTCGGCATTTAATGAGTGCAGAACTTCAGTTTGACAAGGTGAAACAATCCTGGAGGCGGACGGGGGGGATGGTCGCACAGTAATGTGAGCATGGATAAATGGTAACATTCACGAGGATTTTAAAATGTAATGCCTCTTTTCTTAGAACGACATTAAATAAATTTTAAAAACCATGACAAGCTGAGAAAGAGAACACATTAAAAAGGAAAAGCTTTGTGTTTTAGTTCCTTCAACGTCACTGCTGCTGTTTGAGCAAGGGGCTGCACCCTTCAGGTAACAGCGGGCCGGCGGCCCTGACGGAGCAGCCGCCCCATGCACACCTGCAGCTGCGCGGGCAGCAGTCCGGCAAGGCGCTCCGTGGAGCCAGGCGGGCATGGTGCACCGCGTGAACACAGGTGGCAGGTGTAAGGACAGGTGGGGGTAACACGGATCCTCAGCAAGAGGGGCGGCTGAGGCCCTGGCAAGGCCTGTTGGGGCACCTGGGGGCCCCACCCTGGAGCTTTGGAACTCCAAGGTGCCCTGGGATCGCTGGGGTTGCCCACTGGGGCTTCAGTGGGTGTTTCTAACAGGCTCCAGGACCCCAGGGAGGGTCCAGAGCTGCACCACCCAAAAGCCCCCCACCCCCACCCCAACTGAGTGGCTTGTCAAGTGGGAGGTGCAGGGTCTCTTCAGCCTTATCAGGAGAAAAGATGTAAACTGGCTCATTAATGCCTGTTTCTACCAATTACACCAGTACCCTATTGTTGAATGATAATATTTCAGAGGCATCAGGTTAAATAATATAAATTATTCAAATTAATTTCACCTGTTCCCTGCGACTCAGTTGCTGAGTGGTCCAGAGGGAGCCTCTCCACCACCGGTGTGGATCACACTCAGGTCTTTTTCTTTTCCATGTCTCCCAGGGGGCTGAGTGGGAGAGCAGGGGGTGGTAGGAGGGTGGGCCTTAGGGCCAAGCCCACCTCCCCAGAATGCAGCAGCCCCCAGGCAGCTAGGCTTCCACCTACTCTTGAGTCCCAGCATAAATGGAACCAGGGTCCCAGCAGTCAGACCTGCATCCCTGCCCCTGTCACTCCGGGCCCTGCCGCCTGACGTGCCACACTTGCTCTCCCACCTCCCACTTCCCCCCTTCCAGCCTGCCCTGGTGTAATGGCCTCGAGCCCGTCTCAGAAGCTGGGGACCAAGCATCTGGGAGGAAGCCCTGGGCATTTGCTCAGAGGCCCCCACATGCCCCACAGCCCCAGGCCTGCAGGAATGGGGCAGTGGCCCTGCAAGGCAGGGGAGGCAGAGGGGCTGGCCCGGACCTGCAGACAGTCCTCTCCCACCGGCCTGTAGGGCACCACCAGGGCGTGGGGATTCCAGGTGCTGGGCAGAGATGTTTCTGGGCCTGGATGAGGAAGTGTTCTGGTGTTGGGGGGCTGGCCCAAGAGGACAGCCAGGCTGGGGATGGCTGTGAGGCCCAGTGCAAGTCGGGTGCTGGTGCCCATCCATGCAGAGTGAGGTCGGGCCAGACACCCCAAGGTGCACGTGCAGGCTTCCTGGGCAGAGCGGCCTCCCAGGGAGCCCATTTTTCATGCAGATGCCCCCTCTGAGGGTCCTGCCAGCTTCCCCAGTGGGATGGAGAGCTGTCCTCTGTCCAGGGTGTGGCGCAGGCCCAAGAAGCATTCCCTGGTGGGCCCACAGTAGATGGCCACTGAGAGACCCCTTTGCAGCGGGCCCCAGCTGCAGACCAAGACTGGCTCTGGACGTGAATCCCACACAGCCTCAACACCCAGCCCCACCCTCAGGAGACCCAGGACAGCCACACTCCCTCATGGCTTCCTGGACACTGCTGGAGTGGGGGTGAGGAGGGCCAGGCCTCTTTCCTTGGCTGCCTCCAGGGCCCCGAGCCAGGAGGGACGGATGCTTAGCCGGGTGTCCACCCCATGCCCCCAGGGCCAGGCTCTAGGCTTCCCGCCAGCCCTCAGAGCCGAGCCTGCCAGGCCGTCTCCCCACAGGGCATGTCTGCTCTCCTGCTCCCTGTCTCCTGCCAGCCAGGCACAGGCCAGCACGTCCAGGTGAGCCAGGGCCTGGGTCAGTTGGCCTCTGGGTCCAGTTGCCACGTGGGACCAGGGTGGCCAGGCCCTGGATACCGGCTAAGTGCCGAAGTCCATGGCCACCAGCTGAGAGGCTGTTGCCAGGGCCAGTGGGCCTCAGAACTCCTGGGCCTGGTGGAGCGGCTGTAGCAGAGCCTGGGGAGCCCGTGGGGCACATGGACTGGGACCCAGGCAGGGATGGCTCTGGCCTGTGGCACATGTGCTGGCCCCGTGCCATTGCCAGGCCGTCCCAGGACACCATGTGCAGCCGGAACAGGGCGTGTGTTTGCTCAGGCACCCGGCTGGCCCATGCACGGCGCCCAGGAGGCATGGCATTCCGGACAAGGACCCATTGTGTCCCCAGGCACCCCCGCCTTGCAGCCACTGGCCACAAAGACCCACCATGTCCCCCACTCCCCACGGCCCTGCTCTCCCTGACCACCTGGCCTCCTGACCGTGGCTTCTACCTGACCCCAGCCCACCTCACTGTCCCTACCCTCCTCCCCCTCCCTCTGAACCTGTACCATCCACTGGCCCCCCACCACCTCAGGGTCCAGGTTTCCCGGGGCCACAGGAATGGGTTTCTAGTGCGGCTCCCCACGGACGAGGCCAGCCTACACATGCTCAAGGGGCCAGTCTGCCTTGCCTCCCCTGGCCCCATCGAGACTGGCTGTCCCCAGGGCAAGCGACCCTCCCCGGCCCCGCCGAGGCAAGAGGGTTGGGAGAGCAGAGCCCCTTGGACTCCAGGGCACGGGCTTTGGGCCAGAGGGGGCCTGGGAAGGTGGTGGCGGCCCGGCCGGCAGGAACCACTTGGGGGGGGCAGAATGTCCTGAGGGCAGGTGCAGGCGCTGGGTGCCCGCTGCCTGGCCTGGGGCTGGGGACCCCTGCTTGGCGGCCACACTGCTGCCCGGTGGTGGTGGTGGCCTGGGGGGCCACCCACACCTCTCCTGGGGGCTGGGATCTCAGGCCTGCCAGTCAAGCAGGCCATAGGCCACTGCTCAGGGCACATGGGTTCACACACAGGCCCACACACATCCTGGCACTCACCTTCCTGCACACGGGTGCACGTGGCTTGCACCTGTCCAGGGGTGTGCACGCTCACTGCCCTTCCCCACGCGGTCCATCCCCATGGCTGGCTCAGGGTCCCTCACAGGGGCTTTCCCAGACACACCCAAAGCAAAGGCTGAGGGGTACCCGCATGACCCAGATGGCACCAGCAACAGGCAGGCACATGTCACCATCAACCACAGGGCGCCTCAGGAGTCAGGGTGGGATGTGGGGGCTGCTGGGGGCTGGTCTGGGCAGCTAAGTGACTAAGTAACGGGGAGTGAACTGGACCCAGCACCCCGCTGGGAGGGGCCCATGCAGGGGGTGTGGGAGCTCTGGCTGCTCACCTGGCCACACAGCCCCACTTGGGGGTCTCTGCCCCACCGTCTGGGGTCTGCCCTCTCCCCGCTCCCCACTCCCCTTGAATCGGTGAGGCTGCTTCATGTGCCCAGCCTAGCAAGGGACTTGGGTGGGGAAACCAAGGCTGAGGGCAGCCTTGACCCACACAAGCCAGGAGCTGCCTCTGTAGAACTGGTCTGACCACGAGTGTGGGTGTGGGTGTGTGCGTGTGGTCCTGTTCACATGTGCGTGTGCACTGGGACCCAGACAGGAGGCAGGAGGTGGAGGCCATGGCCTGTGTCATGGACGGCACAGAGCAGGCATCAGGGATGGGCTTTGAGGGCTGGGACACAGCAGATAGGCCCTCCCTCAGGTCACAGATGCAGAGACAGGGAGAAATTGGGCCTGAGGCCTGGGCCTGGGGTGGTGCCGGGACCCAGCTCTGTGGCCCTGCTCACCTCACCTTCAGCCCAAGGGTAGCCTGGATGGTGCCCCCAGGGCCCGTGGGCTCGCTGAGCGCAGGGCCAGTCTCAGTATGCGGGTGCTCAGGGCTGTCCTGCTCCAGTGCGCCCGAGGGAGTGATGACCAGGCCAGCCTGACTCCGGACCCCGCCTTACCTCACTGAGCGACTCCATGGCCAGACAGGCGGCAGAGCCACCTCTGCTGGGAGCTCCAGGGTCCTGACGGGGCTTCAGGGGCGCAGACCCTCTGCAGAGGCCCCTCTCCTGCCGCAGCAGGCCTGCCTCCTCCAGGGCACTCTGGGCCTGGCGGTGACATCCCTCCGCCCCCACTTCCCCTCCCTCAGCCCTGTCCTAACGACCCCCAGCCTGTGAGCTGGCAGCCAGGGCCGGGCCAGCCACTTGGCATTCCTAAGCCTCAGTTTCTCCATCCATAAATGAGGACCAGGAGGAGGACTACATGCCCATCTCTGCCCTCAGAGCCCCATGTCGGGCAGGGGCAGTGGGCAGGTGGAGAGCAGGCAGGGGCGAGGGCAGCTGTCCCTTGTCCCCCATCCTGTCCCCCTACTGCTCCCGTGTGACAGGCTGAGGTCTTAGGAGGGATGCCAGTAACAGGGATCCACGGCCTGTAATGACACCCCCCAGCCTGAGCTAGTTGCTGTTGCTGCCCCCACGTATCTCGTCACTTGGCCTGCCGGCCCTGCCCAGGCCCAGGGGCTCTGGACCTTTGGAGGAGGCCAAGCCCAGGGGAAGCCCAACAGCACACAGGGGCCGCTGTGCATTAACACCTGTAGGGGAGGGCTCTGCAGAGGGGTTCCAGTTCTGAGCAGGGACGGGGATGTAGGGGCAGGGCGTGCTGGGCCTTGAGGCTCTGCTGGGCGCCCACCACCTGCCCAGCACATATGTCACCTCCCTGCCATTCACACTTTCCCGCACCAATCCCATGGGGGCAGGTGGTTAGCCCAAAAACCCATTTTGTGCCTGAGATAACAGAGGCCCACCAACTCTGCCTTTTCTCCACAGGCAAGGGGATCCCCAGTAGGGTTTTTTTTTTTGGTATCATTAATCTACAATTACATAAGCAACATTATGTTTACTAGACTCCCCCCATCATCAAGTCCCCACCACATACCCCATTATAATCACTGTCCATCAGCGTAGTGAGATGCTGTAGAATCACTACTTGTCTTCTCTGAGTTGTACACCCCTCCCTGTGGCCCCACCCCCCCGCTACATTATGTCTGCTAATCGTAATGCCCCTTTTTTTCCCCTTATCCCTCCCTTCCCACCCATCCTCCCCAGTCCCTTTCCCTTTGGTAACTGTTAGTCCATTCTTGGGTTCTGTGAGTCTGCTGCTGTTTTATTCCTTCACTTTTTTTCTTTGTTCTTATACTCCACATATGAGTGAAATCATTTGATACTTGTCTTTTCCGCCTGGCTTATTTCACTGAGCATAATACCCTCTAGCTCCATCCATGTTGTTGCAAATGGTAGGATTTGTTTTCTTCTTATGGCTGAATAATATTCCATTGTGTATATGTACCACATCCTCTTTATCCATTCATCTACTGATGGACACTTAGGTTGCTTCCATTTCTTGGCTATTGTAAATAGTGCTGTGATAAACATAGGGGTGCATATGTCTTTTTGAAACTGGGCTGCTGCATTCTTAGGGTAAATTCCTAGGAGTGGAATTCCTGGGTCAAATGGTATTTCTATTTTGAGTTTTTTGAGGAACCTCCATACTGCTTCCCACAATGGTTGAACTAATTTGCATTCCCACCAGCAGTGTAGGAGGGTTCCCCTCTGTCCACATCCTCGCCAACATTTGTTGTTGTCTTTTGGATGGTGGCCATCCTCACTGGTGTGAGGTGATATCTCATTGTGGTTTTAATCTGCATTTCTCTGATGAATAGCGATGTGGAGCATCTTTTCATGCACCTGTTGGCCATCTGGATTTCTTCTTTGGAGAAGTGTCTGTTCAGATCCTCTGCCCATTTTTTAATTGGCTTATTTGCTTTTTGTTTGTTGAGGTGCATGAGCTCTTTATATATTTTGGATGTCAACCTTTTATTGGATACGTCATTTATGAATATAGTCTCCCATACTGTAGGATGCCTTTTTGTTCTATTGATGGTGTCCTTTGCTGTACAGAAGCTTTTCAGCTTGATATAGTCCCACTTGTTGATTTTTGCTTTTGTTTCCCTTGCCCGGGGAGATATGTTCATGAAGACGTTGCTCATGTTTATGTCTAAAAGATTTTTGCCTATGTTTTTTTCTAAGAGTTTTATGGTTTCATGACTTACATTCAGGTCTTTGATCCACCTTGAGTTTACCTTTGTGTATGGGGTTAGACAGTAGTCCAGTTTCATTCTCTTGCATGTAACTGTCCAATTTTGCCAACACCAGCTGTTGAAGAGGCTGTCATTTCCCCATTGTATATCCATGCCTCCTTTATCGTATATTAATTGACCATATATGTTTGGGTTAATATCTGGACTTTCTATTCTTTTCCACTGGTCTGTGGGTCTGTTTTTGTGCCAGTACCAAATTGTCTTGATTATTGTGGCTTTGTAGTAGAGCTTGAAGTTGGGAAGCGAGATCCCCCTGCTTTATTCTTCCATCTTGGCCCAGTAGGGTTTTGAGCAGGGGAGTAGTGTGTTTAGCTGCATCGGGAGGAAGGGTGCACAGGCCCCTGAAGGCCTAGAGAAGTGCTGGGCTGGGGCTGGCGGCTGGGGATCCGGGAGGCGCCAGATGAATGCAGGGTCTTTGCAATGGGTGGTGGCTATTGGTGAGCCTGGGTCTCCTGCTGCCACTGGGCATTTGAGTAGGGGAGGGACTACAGGGCTGGTGCGTCCCAGAAACCTGGAGAGAGCGGCTCCCCTGCTGATCTGTCCCCAGGGCCACTCTGGGAAGGACCAGACAGGCTGTGGCAGAGACTGACAGATGGCGGGTGGGGTGCCGGGCCAGTGCGGGCATTGCCTAGGGTCCTGGGAGAAAGACTGTGTGCCCAGGGAGGGGCCCAGGCCAGCACAGGTGCAGAAAGAGCTGGCCTGGCCCTGGAAGAGCAGTGGTGGCCCTGTGGGGGTGGGGTCACCGCCACGCCGTACCCCATTAGTCCCCTGTAGCAGTGTTGGGGGGCGACAAAGGCCCCACTTCACAGCTAGAAGACAGGCACAGGGTGGAACCTCCGGCCCCCAGGGGTAGGCACTGCTGTGGGTGGAGTAGGGAGAGATGGTCCAGTACAACTTACTCAGGGCCCGTGCCGAGCCTGGCCAGGCCTTGGGAGGCCAGGCCTCTGAAAGGAGGCCAAGGGAGCTAGACAGGTGCACACTGGCCAGATTGGCACCTGGGCAGCCCCTCGGCCCTCCAGCACTCCCAGGTCAGTCAGCAGGGACCCTCTGTGAGCAAGGAAACTACCCCCTGGGAACCATGAGTGGGTTGACAGCAGTGGCTGCATCTCCCATCAGGGCAGGCAGGACCCCGCACTCTGCCCAGGTCAGCGGGAGGTGGGCACTGGGCAGGCCCCAGGCACTGGGAGGTGGGAGGGGTCTGGGCAGAATTTCTAGGGGGTGGGGAAGCCTAGCCAGGGAGTGAAAGTGCAGAATTCCTTCCATTTCTCTGCAGTGACTCAGCACCCATGCAGGTGGGTGGGCACCTGGTGCCAGGGCCGCAGCCTGAGGGGGCCCAGGGTGTGACGCCCGTGCAGGTGGGTAGGGCGGGGTGCCTTCCTGGGTGTGCCCCACCCTGCTTCTCTTCCCTGCTCGGCCCTGCCCTGGCTCAGCCCACACCCTCTGCTGCCGTGCCCAGGCCACCTGCCCTCGGGAATCAGCCCCTGTGCTGGCTGTGCCGTCTCCACACCAGCCTGGCCTCCCTCCCCCAGGTCTTCACAGAACTGCCCTTGGAAGGCCACCCGAGGCTGGCAGGAAGGCTCACGCCCGCTGTAGGGGAGGGCCCACACACAGTCTGGGAGGCTCTGTTCCTGCCCCCTCTGTGACTCAGTGGCCCTGCTGTGGAGTGTGGGTGGGGCAGACAGGCTTGTTTTTGGGCCTCAGGCAACCCGTCAGGACAGTGGACAGGCTGGCCAGGCTCTGAGTCTCCAGCCCTTGACCACATCCATGTGCAACCTGCTGGACTCTCTCCTCCAGGGGTGGGGGAAGGCTTTGCCCCCACCCCCGGAGGAGGAGGGGCCCAGAGTCGCGAGGCCGGAGGCCTTCCCACCTGCAGCGGTGCCTGCCCTGGCTGGGGCGGGGCTCGGGAAAGAAGGGCGGCGCTGTGGGAGCACACAGAGCAGCAGAGCGCCGCCCAGGCCCCCGAGCCGCTGGCTGCCTGAGCTCCTGCCTGAGTGCTCACCTGCCCCCGGCTGGCCAGCCCCTCGGGAGTTCTGCAATGTCCTGCCAGTCAGATGAGGTGGGGTCCCCCCAGCTCCAAGGCCCTGGAGTACCTGTGACACTGTGGCCAGCCCCAGGAAGCCCCCGTGTGCACAGGCCCGGCTGGAAGGCCCTTGTGAGTGAGGACAGCGCCTTGAGGAACACAGAAGAGTGGGGCATCTCCTTGCCAGAGGCCACTCAGCTTCTGGGCTGGCCTGGACCCCCCTCCTCTCGCACCCGTCTGCCCCACCTCCTCTGCACCTGTCGCTGTCCAGAAAAGGGAAGTGACCATGAGGTGGTGACTAGCCTGGCCACTTCTGACCCCGATGGGCTGCCCAGGCCACCTCATGCCCTCCCAGGGCAGCAGTAGGGACAGGGCAGGGCCCCTCCCTCGGGCTTCAGGGGGCCCTCTGTACTCCCCAGTTTGTGTTGGAACCCAGACCCAGGGGGTTGGCCCAGAGTACAGGGGCCCCAAACCCCTCCTTTAGCTGCTTTTGACTCCCCCGTCCCTCAGAACAACATGAGAGGCAGGACAGGCCTCCAGCCCAGGGGCATGGCTTGGGGGGTCACCAGACTCTTACCTCCCCTACAGACCTGGCCAGCAACCCCGAATATTGCTTTTTGGGTGGGGTCCATGAAACCCCCATGCTCCGACCCAGCCACAACCTGGGATCTGAAGGCCCAGGTGCCTCTCGCCACACAGACCAGGCTGGAGCTGCGCACGCTCCTGGGAGCCGCACCTGGGACCTTCAGGCAGCAGCCACGGTGAGGAGCGTCTGGAAGGCGACACTGGCTGGAGTGGAGCCTCAGGCTGGCCACTGCCTTGGCCTGGCCTTGTGTCCAGGCTGAGGCCACCAGGGTCTGGCCACGGGCGCACCCACGGCAGACGCGGAAGCGAGAGGGCTGGCTGAGGCACGAGTCAGGAGTCTCAGGCACTAATACATTCCTCCAGGGCTCTGAGCACCATACACACAGACTTTGTCTTCTTTGCACAAGCAGAACTTTGGGCCACATTGGGCCTTCCTTGGAACCAAGGACTCCCCAAAACGCCCCCACGCACAATGCCCAGGTGTGAGGGATTCTCCCTTGGCTACTTCTGAATCATTAAAGAAAGGGGACCCACAGGAACTGGGGTGCCCAGGCTTGCAGGCTCTGGGCTGTGTGGGTGCGGCCTGCTAGCAGGGAGGGGCCAGATTGAGCCTGACCTGAAGCTGTCATCCATCCTGCCCTGTTTCTCCCCAAACCTGACCTGTACTTGGGCAGATTCATGCCCGGCAGTGACATTCTCCTGTATTCCTGGCCATTGCCAGTTGCCACCCATGGCGTATCTTTCCCCAGTGACCCTGCAGGCCACAGCTCTCTGATGTGCTATAAAAGCAATGCTCCACTGAAGACTGAAGTCGGGGGACATGAGTGTACTGAGTATGGGCAGGTATGCAGCAAGAGCTCACTAAGTGCACATCTCCAAGGCCATTATCTTGTCCTGAGCCCATGTTTGCTGTGACCAGGCCCTCTAGGGGTCCATGATCTGGAGACTGTGGAGATCGATTTGTTAGGGACATTCCTCCATGGCCTGAGTACAGTCCGAGTGCGGCCCAGGCCAACCCTGGGACTGAATGAAAGTCTCCCAAGATGACGTCAGTGATGCTGTGGGCCCTGGACCCTGCAGTCCCCAAGGCTCTCTGGGACTCAGGCCACCAGCCACTTCCCCTCCAGCCAGACCTCCTTGCTGGATCCAAACAGCACAGCTCTGATCCCCAAACCTTTACCCCTTCGGAGGCCCCAGCCCAGTGCCTGGAGGTCACAGGTGCTGAGCGCGACCACACCTCCTGCTGCTCTGTGTCAGCCTCAGAGACTCAGCTGAGCTGGGCCTCCTCTAGGGGACCCCCACGTGGGACCCAGTGCATGCATGGCTCCTGCAGCCCCACCAGTTGGTGCTGCATGCAAACTGGAGGTAAACTGTCATGGCCTACTTCCTGCTCCTTGGGGATCCCCTTCCATGGCTCACCCCTTCCTCATCTCATCCTCATGTGCATCCTGCGGCTAGAACAAGGCGGGTGAGGGGCCTGTCCTGCTGGGCACCATCAGCAGTAGCTGCTTGACTCTCCCTGGTAGGTCTGGGAGGCTGTACCTGTTCCTGGGGTCAGGGTTTGGTCTCCCACAGAGGGCAGGGCAGCTGCTCTCAGCCTCTTGGGGACAGGGCCTGGGAGCAAGTGGGAGGGGCACAGTGGGGCAGCCTTCCCTGAGTTGTGTCCAGGCTGGCCTCTTTGACCTTGAAGGTCTCAGCAGGGAGGTGGTGGAACTGCTAGGGTGTGTTGGGTTTCCACCCCAGGCCTCCTTGTTCCAGAGAGTCCCTCAGACTCTATCAATGAAATCCTGGGCCCATGCCCAGGACAACAGCCAGAGCCTCCACGGCCACGCCTATCAGGTGCCTACTGTGTGCCATGCGATGCGTCTCCTGGGATCCTTCTGGCCCCATGCCGGAGTAACGAGAGTCCCCACAAAGGGCGGGGCCCTGCTGGGAGAAATTGGGGACATGCCTGTGGCTCTGGCATGGGTCAGTGGCTGAGTGGGGACTTAGCCGCAGTACTCAGGCTGGGTCAGAGGATGGTCCCAAGGAGGGTGGGAGAAGGCAGCGCAGGGGAAAGAGCGGGGCCGGGATCAATGTAAGCGGCCCCAGCACAGTGGCTGGGAAGCTGGCCTAGTGCAAACATTGTATCCACCTCCTATCCCAGGCCAGAGACTCTGGGTAAGAGGACCCCTGGGGCCTGGGCACATTCTCATCATCCGCCCCCACTGACCTCCCGCCGTCCAGCTGTGTCTGGGGTTGGATCCCCTGGACACCCAGCCTCTGCCCAGGTCAGGCCTGGGAGCTCTCACAGCACCTTTGCTTTTTCAGGATC
Organism: Phataginus tricuspis; assembly: GCA_029783875.1. NCBI lineage: Eukaryota > Metazoa > Chordata > Mammalia > Pholidota > Manidae > Phataginus > Phataginus tricuspis. Next base: position 35,946,222 of record JAQQAC010003639.1, read on the forward strand.
CCCTTGGCCAAAAGTCCGGGTGCTGGTTGCCAGGCCACAGGCGGCCTGTTTGGTAAATGCTCTACGGTGGCAGCAGTGGGGCTCTGGAGGGATGACAGCCCACCAAGCATCAGGCTGGGCAGGGGCTCCTGGGCAGGGAGGCCAGAGTTCATGCAGGCCACTGCTGCCCAGCGGCTGCCACTGATTCATGCCCCATCTTGCCCTGCCCTAGGTTGCCTTTGGGGAACATTGCCAAACCCTGGCCCAGCTCTGCTGCCTCCCTCCCCAGCAGGTGAGAGGCTGGAGGGCATCTCCCCACAGCATGCAGGCACTGGAGGTGCAGGCAGCCTGCACTGTGCAAGAGAGAGTTTCCAGAGCCCAGCAGGGGCTGGCAAAAAGTTGGGTGCCATCTTGGGGGCTGTTATGACAGGGATGGGTACTGGAAAGGGGCCAGGCCCAGTGGGCCAGGGGTTCCTGCAGTGGGAGTAGAGGGCAGAGGGGCTTGGGTGACAGCTGTGACTGTGGGCCGAGTCACTGGGACTCACCTAATGGCCCAGGGCAGCTCTGGAGGGTCCCAGGCAGGACAGGGGGAGAAAGAGGAGCCCAGACAGCATGCGGGGTGGGGGGGCATAAAGGAGGAGGCTGGGAGGAGGGATGGAGTCATGGGCCGTGGCGATGGATTGGGGCAGGTGGGGGAGTCCCCAGGCATGGCCAGGCCCAGGGCCAAGCAGGGCTGAGCTAGCCTGTCGGGTGTGCAGGGGCAGCTGGAAGTAGCAGACTGAGGAGGCCTTGGTCTGGCATGGGGATTGGGGTGGACAAGACCCCAGGGGAGGGGAAAAGGGCCTAGGACGGGCCTGAGGGGGCTGGGGTGGGGCAGGCAGAGCCTGGGAAGCCAGGGGGCATGGGGGCCTGGGGAGCAGCGGGAACATGCCCCCATTGTTTCTGTCCCCTTTTCTCCCCAACTCTGTGGGCATATTTATAAGGGTGTGGGAGGCTGTGTTTGCATGTGTGACATGTGCATACGTGTGTTTGTGAGTGTGCATGGGTACCTGTATGGCAGACAGAGTGTGAGTGGCCCAAGCCAGCTTCCATCCATTCTCCTCTCCCTCCTAGGTGGAGGGGCCCAGCCTGACCCTAGTCTCCATGGCCGCAGCACAGCCCCTCCCACCAGCAGAACAGGGTGACAGGCTGGCTGGGCAGGGCAGAGGCCAGCTGCTTCCAGGGTAAGGGGCGGGGCACGGGATCCTCCCTGCTCCCCCTTCAGGAAACACCTGCCTCAAGAACAGAAACTTGAAGAGGCACCTGGCCTTGGTACGAGGTGCTGCGGTCCCTCTGAACCGCACTGGGCAGCGGCACCCACGCTACACTGGCCTCAGCCGCAGGCACATGAACATGAATGTAGTGGGAGGCCAGGGCACAGGGCTGACTGTCTGGCCAGTGGAGCAGCAGGATAAGGATGTGGCCTCACCCCCAGGGAAGTCCTCCTTCTGGTGGCCTCTCCCTGCCATCTGCAGGAGTGGCCCCCACTCTGCTGCCCAGGAGTAGCTGGCCTGGGCTGGGGCTGCCTGTGGGGCCCAGAGCTATTTTTAAGGCCCACTGGATGGGCCTTCCAGGAACCAGGAAAAAAGAGGCAGGCCTGGCATCCTGCATGGTCAGGGACATGGCCAGGAAAGGCATGGATCAGACCTGCAGGGAAGGGGTGGCCTGGGGTCCCTTCTCAAGGGCAAAAGACCCTTAAGTCTCAGATTTGGCTTTGCCCCCTGCCCAAGGAGAGAGTGGCTGCACCCTGCCCGCCCACTCCTCAGGCCGGATGGAGCCCCAACGACGATGGCAGCTACTAGCTGGGGGTAGGGGGTGGTCCAGGTCCCGAAACTCATAGTGGGTGCAGGATGGACACACACACACACACGTTCATGCAACCGCACACCTTTGACACAGTGACTGTGTCTGGGAGACATGGAGGCTCTATGGAGACACAAGGTAACAGGCTGCCTCCTGCTCTGTGCTCCGTTCCCAGACCAGGCTGGGGACCCTCCACTACTATAGGAGCCCTCCAAGTCTTCCACAGATGGCCCAGCCCACCTTCAGAGCTTGGGGAGGACAGACTGTTGAGGGTGGGACACTCTTTCTGAAGGAAAGGGCCCTCTCAGGATGCTGGCTGCCCAAGGCTGACTCTCAAGGCTAGGGACCAGTTGGGCCCATGGGTCAGGCCACTCAAGGAGGTCTGGCCTGGAGGCTCACTCACTGGGGGGCCACTGGGGACCTCAGCCCCTCTCCGTGGAGTTGGACCTGCTCTCAGAACCACATCTAGTGGTCACTACCTAGACCCCAAGAATACCCAGCACTCCTACCTTTACCAGCCCCAAGAGGCTACAGGTCCCGGAGCCCATAACAGCCTGAGGGGACCCACTGTCTGTGGCATCTGCTCTGGGGTCCTCTACGGACCCTCTAGAGGGTCAAATAGCTCATCCTCCTGCAGAGGTGCTGTGTGGATTCTGCTGAAAGGGTGAGCTCTAGCATCCTACCTTAGATCTTACCCCATGCACGGCCTTGCCTTGGCCTGGGGCCCTGGTTAACCTGCCAGCCCTGGCCCTACCTTCATGGACCCACCTTGCAGGAAGGTGGTGGACAGAGCTCCCAAAGGCTGGAACCAGCTGGACTGCTGGAGGGTCCACTCTGTTCTAGGACAGTGACACTGGCAAGGAAGGGGCGTGGCTTGGAGGAGCTGGGTGTGCTGAGGAAGCCAGCAGGCCAGACAGACACAGGTGCATGCTTGTGGGGGGGGTAGGGGGAGGCGGGGTCATACCTGAAGTCAATTCCAGGTGGGCCCAGGGATGTGGCTGCAATGATTAGATCCTAGCCTGGCCCTCTGGAGTGCCAAAAGGCCCAGTACTTTGACTTCTCAGTTCCCCCAAACCTCAACCCTCTCTGGGACTTGTGGTGGGAGGCTGTGGACGCCCACGGCTCAGCCACGGGGACTGGCAGATGGTTGCTCACACCTCCCCAGCCCCAGCTCACGGCTCTGGCCATTGACCTAGGGCACAGGTTGGCAACCCGTAGGGTTGGATAACACCACACAGGTGAGTCTGTGGCACAGGACACAGAGGGCAGTGGGGACACTCATGTGGACCTGCTTGGGTCCTCACTGCAACCAAGTGGGCTCCCTAGTAGAGGTGGACAGCAGCTGGGCCTGGAGGGCAGCCAGGTGGGCCGAGGGCTAGGGAGCTCCAGGCAAAAGCAGAGCAGGGCAAAGGTGCCAAGGAGGTTAGGCGTGGTCAGGGAGGAACCTCGGACTGCAGGCTCGAGGTCAAGCCCAGGTCAGAACGGCGACCGGGTGGAGAGGAGGGGGCGTCCGGGCCAGGGTGGGCCCTCTGCCCACGCCCGGGGACTGAGCGTGCCCTGCGGGGTAGCTGAGCGGGCGTCCCCGAGGGACGGCTCCACCTCCAGCACCAAGCCACTTGCGTGCAGGGGTTTGCGATCTGCCGGAGACGCACATACATGCGCACTGTCCTGGGTGTCAGGGAGCATCACTCCGGGGCCCACTGCGGCCGAGCGGTGCCGAGCTCCAGCCGCCCACTCCAGGCTCCGCCTAGAAAGGCGCTCGAGCTCCCCGACTTGCCCCGGCGCGGCCTGGGGCGGGGCCACGAGCCCCTGCCCCTCAAGCGCTCCCTCATTGGCTGGGGCCCAAGGTCCTTTGAAAAGCTCGGTTCCCATTGGCTCCTCCTGCCCCGCCCCACGCGCCTGGGGTACCGCCCGCGCAGGAACTGCGCGTGCGCAGGACGTGTGTGAGTGTGCGGGCCGTGGTCTTCCACGCCACGCTGTGCGCCTCCGCGGCTCTACCACGAGGTAGTCCCCAGCGGCTGGCTGCGTCCCACGCCACCGGGTCTCGCCCACCCGGGGTGGCGGAGCCTAGCCCCACCTCGTTCTCGCCTCGGCCGCTCGCGCGCGTTTCTGGGTGCGACCCAACGCGCGGCCCCCGACGTGAGGGGCGGGGACTCGGTGCGCCCCGCCCCCGCGGAGGGATACGGGCCACCGCGACCCAAAACCCCCGGGCGAAGCGGCCGGGCGTGCGAGCGGCTCGGCGGCTGCGCGTTCACCCGGTCCACGCCGGGTCGGCCCGGGCTCTGCGCCGCGCGGACGGCCTCGCCCGAGAAGGTCTCGGCTCTCCGAGGGCCTGTGCCCCCGTGCTTGCTTTGCCGCCGGGACTCGGGGCTCCGAGCGGTCCGGAGCGGCCGCTCTTACGTGTCCGCGGCCGCGCGGGGAGCCGGGCCGGACGAGAGGCGGCGCAGAGCCCGGAGGCCGCGGGCCCGCGCCCTGCCGACGTCCGCGATGTTGCTGTCTAAGTTCGGCTCCCTGGCGCACCTCTGCGGGCCGGGCGGTGTGGACCACCTCCCGGTGAAGATCCTGCAACCAGGTGCGCGCGGGGCCTGGGGGTCTGGGAGCGCCGGGGGCAAGGTTTTGGGGACCAGGGCCGCACCAACCCTGCCTGTGCGCCGTCTCCATAGCCAAAGCGGACAAGGAGAGCTTCGAGAAAGTGTACCAGGTGGGCGCCGTGCTGGGCAGCGGCGGCTTCGGCACGGTCTACGCGGGCAGTCGCATCGCCGACGGGCTCCCGGTGAGTGGAGCCGCGTATGGTCTCGCCCACCGCGCGTGTTGTCGCGGCTCTGCGAGCCTGACCAGTCGCAACCCCCGCAGGTGGCCGTGAAGCACGTGGTGAAGGAGCGGGTGACCGAGTGGGGCAGCATCGTGAGTGCGGGGCGCCGGGCGGGCCGCGGGGCGCCGGGCGGGGCCGCGGGCGGGCGGCGCGCTGACAGCCGTGTCCCCAGGGCGGCGCGGCCGCGCCCCTCGAGGTGGTCCTCCTGCGCAAGGTGGGCGCGGCGGGCGGCGCGCGCGGCGTCATCCGCCTGCTGGATTGGTTCGAGCGGCCCGACGGCTTCCTGCTAGTGCTGGAGCGGCCCGAACCGGCGCAGGACCTCTTCGACTTCATCACGGAGCGCGGGGCGCTCGCCGAGCCGCTGGCGCGGCGTTTCTTCGCGCAGGTGTTGGCGGCCGTGCGCCACTGCCACGGCTGCGGCGTTGTGCACCGTGACATCAAGGACGAGAACCTGCTCGTGGACCTGCGCTCCGGAGAGCTCAAGCTCATCGACTTCGGCTCGGGCGCGCTGCTCAAGGACACGGTCTATACCGACTTCGACGGTGAGCGTTCGGACGGGTAACGCTCGCGGCGCCGGGGGAAGTGACTGTTGGCGGCCGCGGTGGAGGCGGGGGTTGTGGCGGCCGGCGGCGCGCGTGCTCTGGGGGCGAGGGCCCGCATTGCAGAGCGTGGGGAAGCCCAGGCCCTCACCCGGCCTCCTTTCACATCTGTTTGTTGTGAAACCCGAGCGCCGGCTCATGTGACCGCTCCTCCTCCGCCGACCGGGCGGGGCGCCCGCGGGGTTTTTCCAGGGTAATGACTCTCAGGATCTGAGGACGTGGCGAACTGGGAGCTCAGGTTTGCGGTTGCCGCCCCCGGTTGGGCTCCTAACCCCCGTGTGTCTTCCAGGCACCCGGGTGTACAGCCCCCCGGAGTGGATCCGTTACCACCGCTACCACGGGCGCTCGGCCACCGTGTGGTCTCTGGGCGTGCTGCTCTACGACATGGTGTGCGGGGACATTCCCTTCGAGCAGGATGAAGAGATTCTCCGCGGCCGCCTGTTCTTCCGCAGGAGGGTTTCCCCAGGTGTGTTGGGGGCTGGGCCAGCCGGCGCAGGGCTCAGCGGAGCCGGCCCCTTGCCTGACGCTCCCTCCTTCCCCCAGAGTGCCAGCAGCTCATTCAGTGGTGTTTGTCCCTGCGGCCCTCGGAGCGGCCCTCGCTGGACCAGATCTTTGCCCACCCCTGGATGCTGGGGGCCGATGGGGGCACCTCGGAGAGCTGTGACCTGAGGCTCTGTGGCCTAGACGCTGACGACGGGGCCAGCACCACCTCCAGCAGCGAGAGCTTGTGAGGACGGCCTGCGTCTGGCCATGGGAGCCAGAGGGACCACCTGCCCCAGCTGGCCTGCCTGTTCCTTGCAAAAGCGATGACCTCTGGCCCCTGAGACTTAGCCTTTGGCTCCGGGCGTTTCCTCTGCTTTGAGTGCCTTTATGAAAGCTGCTCTCACGGGACTTGGTGTCTCAAACTGTCCAAAGACGCTCTGGTGGAAGCAAAGGCCTGCCTGCCCAGGGCGGGGCTTTCACGGAGATCACCCCTCCGTGCTGCTTGGGGAGCTGGCCTTCGCCCTCAGCGCCTCCCTGCTGACTGGGTTGGACCAGGAGCGCCCCCGTGTCTGGGGCACAGGTCCCTGCCCACCTCCTGTGCTGCCCTGTTTGGGCGTATTCGTGCACGAGCAATGCAATGTCGGGGCCCTGCTGCCCACCCGCACGCTCTGCGTGCATGCGTCTGTTATTTATGGTGTGACCCCAGAGGAAGGCTATTTATTGTTTAATTTATTTGTTGAGGTTCTTCCCTTCCAGCAGCCCTGCCTCCTCCAGGCCCCTGGGCTCCGGGGTGTGGCTGTGTGTGGACCTCAGGTCCCAGTCCTACCTGTGTCTGTCGGAAGATAGACTTGTACAGCGGCTAATTTAAGGGAGTGGGTGGCTGCCACCTGGAGGCCCTCTGCCCCAGGGTGGGTTTTAAATTATTGACCTTGTACAGTCTGCTTGTAGGCTCTGGAAGCTGGAGGGTGGGGGGACAGAGTCTCAAGCCTTTAATTTATTTCAGCAGCTGTGTTTCTGTGATCCCGGTGTGGGCCTCGTGGATGGGGTTTCAGTTCAAAAGCAAGATGTCTGGAGATCCTATTTTTTATACAGGTATTTCAATTAAATTGTTTTGTATATAACAACTAGTGTGTTTCCTGGTCTGTGGGTCTGGGGTGGGAGAAGGCCTGGGGAGGCGCCTCTGGTCACTGGGTAGCCCTGCCCCTGCCCCCATTTCCTGTGAGGAGGAGGCAGGCCAGAGGGGCCAGGGGCAGCTCTTGGCGTCTTGCTGCCCTGTCCACTGCCCGCACCAGGGGCAGCAGGCCGTGCTGTCGGGGCCTCTGGGAGGTGAGGAGGGTCAGGCCCCAGGGGTGGCACCGCCACCGTTGGTCTAGAGGTGTGTCTGAGGGTGGCTGCCGCAGGGGTCTGTTCTCAGGAGGCCCAGCTGGGTAGGAAGAGGAAATGGCTTCTGCTCAGGTCACTCAGAGGTGTGCGTGGTGGGTCTGTGCTGCCGCAGGGGACTGGAAGGGCCCCTGAAGGATAAGCAGTCTGCCAGGTGGAGGGAATGGGGGTGGGGGGGTTCGGGGGCAAGGGAGCAGGTCCTGAGAGCAGCCTGGCCTGGCCGACAGGTGGAGGGGTGCAGTGCTGGGTAGGGGCTCCTGGCTGGCTCCTGGCCCTCCTGGGAGTCAGTGTGAGACCTGCCTGGGGCCTGGTAGTTGCTCTTCAGGGGGAGGCTGCGCCCCACAGGCAGACGCCACGGAGAGCACGGTGTGAGGAGAGGCAGCTGCCTGGCCCATCGTCCTCGCCTGTGAGGCCTTGGTGACAGTGGCTCACGTGTCGCCATGATCCCAGCTCTCACTTGCCAGTGGAGGACGCATCTCGTCATGCTGGGCCACTCCCTACATTCACCCCTCTGCCCGTCTGCCCACTGGACTGCCCACCAGGCCCGCCTTCACCTTGGGCAGGATCCCTAGTCAAGCCCTGGGTGTGTCCAGATGCCCTGCCCTGTGTGCCTGTGCTTGTGGCCCGGTGGGAAGGCCCAGGGGCTCTCAGCTGGAGCCTTCTGAGGAGGAGGAACCACAGGGCGGGAGGCTGTGCTCCAGAGGGGTGGGCACCCTGCATGGTGAGAGCCGAAGCCCCTGGGGTGGCCACACGCGCGGAGCCAGCCAGTTCTTAAATCTTCCCACTCGGCAACCTCCACAGGTGGGGCAGAGGCCCAGGGTGGCTGAGCACCTTGCCTGAGGCCACCACCCATCTAAGCATAAGACCAGAGTGTCCAGGTCTCAGACTCCCTGAGTTTGTTCCTGGAATGGAGGGCCCAGTGTCCTCCAAGCCCTCTTCTGAGTCTGCTCTGGTGGTGGATGGGCAGGCCTGCAGGTGGCTGCTGTGGGTTCAAGGGATGCAGAAGCTGTGGCCAGAGGTGACATCTCTTTTGTGCTGGGGGAGGCCCCAGCTCTGCTGGGAAGGACAGGTGAGCAGAGAGGGTGCCCCCGGGGCAGGAGGAAGCCCAGGCCTGTGTGCGTCAGGGCCAGCGAGGCAGGTGGACATGGGCTGGGGTCAGAGGGTGGGCCCGGAGTTAAATAGTATTCCATGTCGGGCTAGCCCAGGAGAAAGGCTGAGCCCACTCTCTGGCAGGGCAAGAGAGAAAGGGGAGGTTGGGAGGGAAGTAGCTTGGCCATCCCCACTTTGTCACTCAGCTCCTCCCCCCATGTCTCCACCCTGATGACGCTGGCCGGGGTGTCGCATGAGCACCTCTTCCCTCCCTGGGGCCGCTGGGCACCACTGTATGCCTGCATCTGGCCTGGATGCTCTGTGCATACCTGAGTCCCCAGCTCACCAGGCCAGGCCTTTCCTCCTGTTGTCCTTGGAGAACTGAGGCCCAGAGAGGCAAGGACCCGTGCAGGTACCAGAGTGTGACTGGTTTCTCACTCTCCTGTCCCTGCACAGTAGGGAGCTGCCGAGAGCCAGACGTGAGACCCCTTCTGGCGGCTGAGGACAGCTGTGAGCACGGGAGAGGCCCAGCACACAGCACCCTTGCCAGGAGCTCGGCCCTCCGGGTGCCAGCACACGGGCATTGCAGAGATGGCCCCGTGGGCACAGCTCCAGGTCCTGGAGGCCCAGGCAGCGTTCCAGGGCTCCTGCCCCTGAATTCCTGCTGAGCGCCTGTCCTGGCCGTCCTGCTGCCTCCCTCCTGGCTCTGCTGGGCTCTGCTGGGCCTGCAGCTCTGGATGGGGTGGAGGCAGGACCCCCAGTCCTCTTCCTGTGACTCCTGGCCACCCAGCCCTGCCCCCAAAAACAAACTTAGAGCTCCGGCTGGCCTGCACCTCCTGCCCCTGCTCGGGATCTGGCTGGGGTGCTGCAGCCTCCCAGATCCTGCCTGGGCAGCCTTGAGGACCCCAGCCCCCACTCAGGGTCGAGTGAGTGCACAGGGCGGGCCAGCCTCACACCCCAGCTGTCCTCATGGCCAGGAGGCTCTGCCAAGAAAGGTGCACCAGTGCCCAGGGGCTGTGCCCTCATGCCAAGCTTCAGGGTGTCCTAATGCTTGCAGTACCCCATCACCTGGGATTGGATCTGTTCTGCTTGTCAGCACCAGCCCTGTCTGAGGAGCCTGGGGTCCGGGGGCCAGGAGAGGGTCTTCTCTGATCCAGGGCCTCTTTGGGCCAGGACGGGGTTGTTCCCACATGCAGGACCCTCACCAGCCCCAGGTCGGGCAATTGGACAGCTTGGGGCTGGAGCAGGGACTCCGGCAGCCCCTCCTTCCCCTCTGGGCCACCAGCTCCTTAGGCAGGCCTGGGTTCCTGCACTGCCACCCCCAGTGGCTCTGACAGCCTTCCCAGGCCAGTGCCTATCTCTGGACCAATTTAATATTGGTCCTCAATATCTGGACCAATTTAATACTGAGTCTCCTTTAGAACCACTAGGTTGAGTTTTGAATAGCGTCCACCCTAGGGACTTGCCTTGTGGTTACACAGAACCCAGAACTCATCATAGAAAGACCCAGGATCTGAACCCACTTGGTGGGGCGCAGCCCCTGCTCCGGTGCTCCTGGCGCCTGCTGGACAGGCTGTGTGCCCTCCTGGGGGTGTCGGCTGCTCCTGAGACCAGCTTTGCTTGGCTGCTCATGGCCGGGCCGAGGGCTGTCAGGTGCCAGCTGTGCCCCTGACCCGGCCAGGTATGGCTCAGCTGTGGCTCTCCCACTCCAGGCTGTGTGCCCTGGCCGCTTGCCCCCTGCCAAGGCTGGCCCAGCGTCGCAGGAAGAGAGGCCGGGACACGCATCCCCACTGACCTGCCCCTGTCAGAGACTCGTGGAGTTTCTTTCCTCGGGCGCAGCTCCCAAAAGGAAACGTTGGCATGTCTCTGGTGCCCAAGCTGCTTGGAAAACTCAGCAACTTTCCCATACCTGGCAGGACCCTGGGAAGCCCCCCCATCCCTCCTGGGCATCCAGACCCCAGCTGGCAGGGAAGACCCCTGCCAGTGAAGCTCCACGGAAAGGGATGTGAGGGCCTGGGGGATTGCGACAGGCTGTGGGGCCCAGGCAGGCGGCCGCCAAGAGGCCTTCAGCTGGGGGGGGGGCGACTCCGGGTCTGTGGACACTGGCACCACACGAGGCCCCCTAAGGAGCCCGGCAGGGCTGCCACGCCGAGCCGGAGGCACACAGACCTCTGCGAGGATGTGTGGAGGGAGGCTCTGGGCCACTAGGGGCAGTCGGGCCTGGCATCTACCACGGAGCCCAGGGGATGGATAGGAGCTCACTGGGCCCCTGTCCATCACCCTCTGACCACTGGTTGTGGCTGGGCGTGGGGGGCCAGCCCCATAGCTCCAGGGTTTCTCAATGGTCCTCTTCTCTCTACAGAGGCCCTTGGGGGTTCAGCCTGAGCCTCCAGCACATGACTTCCAGGCTGTCGGCTTTCCAGGCAGCCTTGGCAAAACATGAGCTCTGCGCTGACACCCACCCCCCGAGTTCCTGGCAGGCCTGCTGCCCCAGCGCCAGGCATTTCCCTTCTCCTCACTTGGTCCCTGCCAGGAAATCCTTCCGGGGAAGCTGGGCCCCAGTTGCCGGTCAGGGCGGCGTGGGTCCCACTGGGTGGGTAAGGGGGCTCCTTTGGGAGTGGGTCGCCTGCACCCAGCACCCAATGAGCCCGGTCAGGTAACTCAGCCTTAGGGAGGTCAGGGACCCACCCAAGGTCATAAACAGAAACATGGGCCCATCCCACAGGCAAGAGGGGTTGCCTGGTGGGACCCTATCATCAGAGCTGAGCTGGCTCTGATCGGGCCTCTGGCCCTTCCCATCCACCTTCCTGTCAGGAGGCTGCCTGCCCTTATCTAAGTCAGGCCCTGGGTGGACAGGGGACCCCAAAGTCACTGGCACCACCCGCCTGCTGGGGAGGATGGCACCTGGCCGGGACCCTCAGGCTGCCCTGCCCCACCCTGCAGGGCTGCCCTGAGCCAGATTCCTCAGTCTCCTCATGCAGGAACACTGTGCTCAGTGACCCCCTGACCACTGGCCACCCAGCAGTGGGCAGGGGGATGGGGGTGTTGGCCCCTGAGGCATCAGGCCAGGTGTCTGCCTGTTCCCAAGGTCCCCACCAGGACCCCACCAGGGCC
>JAQQAC010003639.1:35957529-35987241 GCA_029783875.1 Phataginus tricuspis
CCAGAGCCTCACCAGGGCCTCACCAGGACCCCACCAGGGCCCCACCAAGACCCCACCAGGGCCCCACCAAGACCCCACCAGGGTCTCACCAGGGCCCCACCAGGGCCCCACCAGGGCCTCACCAGGACCCCACCAGGACCCACCAGGACCCCACTAGGACCCCACTAGGGCCCACCAGGACCCCACCAGGTCTCGGGGCCCATGGGGATGGGATGGGTGAGGAGGTGTACTTCTCAGGTGGGGGGGCCCTGGGACCCTGTGGTGAGGAGGGGCCTCCAGGAGGGGCCAGGGACATTGACCCTGGGGAGCTGTTGTGGGAAACTGAAAGCGCAGAGACGCGCTGGCCCTACCCACTCGCGAGGGGCTGCTCACTGCTCCTCTGGCCGAGACAGGCCGAGACCAGGCGAGAGCCACAGGCCGGAGCGGAATGAAGCGCCCCGCACAGGAGGAGGCCCTTCAGTGCGCCCGAGGCTCTCGCTGGGGCTGGAGTAGTCACTCCCGGAGCCCAGCCTCGCCCCTGCCAGTCCAGGCCACTCAGTGGCCACCGCGCCCCCTCCTGAAAGGGCCAGGGGGACCCATCCGGCCACAGATGATGCATGTACACTATGGGGTGTGTGCACGAGGGGGTGTGAGCCTGTGCGTGGCGTCTGTGTTGTGCAAATACATCTGTAAGCACAGCGTGTGTGTTCTGGCTGGGCACACCTGTGCATGACCTGGTCTTGCAGGACATCCCCCCGTGTGCTGTGACTGCCGCTGCCGTGTGACTCACCCTCCCTCAAAGGTCACAGCAGCACGTGGGGCTTCCCTGTGACTCAGCACCCGTGGGGGTGGGTGACAGAGGAGCCCAGAGCTGGGAGGGGACAGATGGAGGAAGAGGTGTGCCCTGCCCACCAGGCTCTCCTGCTCTGTCCCCCACCCCCGCTGGCTGCTTGGCGGGGACCCCAACAGCCATGGTGGCAGTGGGGTCACACATGAGTACAGTGTTAGGGCACACAGGCTTGGCCTGTGTGTAGTGACCACCTTCATCCCCAGAGGGGGTTGAAGAACATCCCTGGGTCCCACCTGCATCCTGGGCCTCATGGAGTCCATAATCATGGAGTCACCAGGAGGGCAGAGGGGTCGGGGGCTGGGGGAGTGGGTGCCCAGAGGGCCACTGGTGCTGAGATCTAGGTGGGAGGGGTGGGATCCAGTGTCCCAGAGCACCTAGGAGGTGGGCGTGTCTGGAGGGAGGAGGTGGGCCCTGGGGGTAGGGCTGGGCCGGTCAGCGCTTGCAGGAGGGGTAAGGGGATGTGGAGTATCCCCACAAAGCCAGCCTGGGCCAGAGTCTGCTTGAGGGAGATGAGTGTCTAGGCACAGAGGAAGCCTCCGGCTGGGAGAGGTGGGTTCCAGTGTGGGAAGCAGAAGGTCAGACTCGAGGGATGGAGACCCCCCAGGCAGAAGGCCGGGAGGCCCCTGCAAAGCTCCCGACCTGAGTCCGAGGGTGGGAGCTGGCTTGGCAGTGCCGACCTGCCCGGGGCCCAGGATGGCCCTTGCCCTCCAGTAAGCTGGACCGTGGAGCTGGGGGCGGCTGAGGACTCAGAGCTGTGGCCCACTGACCTCCCGCCCCCACATACTGGCCCAGCCTCTGGGACATGCTATCCCCGTCCCCACCACGTGTGGTCACCAGCACCTGGCCACTCTGTGTGCCTGGCACCTGACTCCCAAAGGCTCGCTGCTGCATGTGGCTCCCGCGGGCTGGTGGCCAGAGTCACCGTGGGTGCCCTGCTGCCCAGCTGGGGCTTTGGCCCCAGCAGCTGGTGGGTAGGGACCATGGAGGGTGCCCGCTGGCACACTGAGTCCAGGACATAGGTCCCACTGCCCTGTGGGTCTCCCTGGTCCCACAGCCCCGGCAGACAGAGGCGGGGGCTAGAAGTGGGGGGCCGACTCTGGCAGCTACAGGAGATCAGGTGTGACAGTGGCAGGCGCACCTCCACCAGGCTGCCGCCCCAGGCACTGGCCCTCCGGCTCTCCTACGGCCAGCTACATTTTAATGAAAACTAAAATTCCTCTTAAACCAATCCTCTGAGCCACCTTAAACATTTCTTAGGGAGTTAAATGAAATCTAATAAAACTGGATAACAGTGTGTTTAATGCAGTTTTATTGGGGTGTAACTGACATACCGTAAGACCCACCCACTCTTCCTGAGTTCAACATGCAGCCCGAACTCTGCGACTCTAGCGAGGCAGCAACCCCCTCAGCCCCCGTCCAGGGTGTCTCCTTCCCCAGGTGCACCTGTGCCCACCAGCTTCCCTCCCCTCTTCCCCTCACCTGCTTCCTGTCTTCACAGTCTCGCCACCTTTGAACATTTCACATAGATGGAGTCATACATTGTGGAGAGCGGTGGGGACAGAAGGAGCAAGAGTCCAGGACAGGACTGATGGTGTTTTTGTGCCTAGTCTCCATCTAGGGCCTGAACTGGGCCTGACTCTGAAAGAAACCTTGAAAAGTTTCCTAATTTCCAGGAACAAGTATCTCAGGAATGCAGGGAGGTCTTATCTCAAGGCCAGCCACCTGGACCAGATGCCCCCAGGTGTATGTGACTTAAGTATTGGATTAGTGTCCGATTGGATTGATCTGTGGGCAATACTTAAGTGATTGGATTGAGGTCCTTGAGAAGGGCGTGTGAATCTAATCTGTAGGATATAAGCCATGCCAGAATAAAGCTTCTTTGCATTCTGCACCAGACAGTTTGCCCTCCTGTCGTCTTGTATATACAGCCCGACGCCCCCACTCAGGAACTGCTCGACTCCTGCCGGCAGGCCCCGGCAATACATCTTGCAGAATCATTTTGGGGTCCATGTTTTGCGTTCCCACAATAACATCAATAGTCTGGATGGACCACATCGCATTCATCCATCACCAGCTGATGGACATTTGGGTTCCCACCCTCCGGCTATTACGCATAACACTGCTGTGAACATCCACCAAGTTTCGTGTGCTCACAGTTGCCATTTCTCCTAGTAATGGTACATTTAGGTTTAACTTTTGAAGAAATTGGCTAGACATTTTACATTGCCACCAGTAATGTACAAGGGTCCCAATGTCCCCGCATCCTTGTCAACACCATGGGTGTAAAGTGGTTTTGCATTTAGTTTCCGTTCAAATTTTCTTAATGACTAATGATTTTAAGCATCCTTTCAAATTTGATTAGACATCTCATCAAAGAAGATATCCTTTGGTGAACTGTCTAATCAAATTTTTTGTCTATATTTTCCTTCAATTGTTTGTCTTATTACTGTTCTTTTAAAATATATATATATTTTTTAGTTGGGGTAAATATGCTTAATTTTAAGGGTATGTTTGTCTCATTTTTGAGTTGCAGGTGTTCTTTATATATCCCAAATATAGGCCATTTATTACAAATATGATTTGCAAAAGTTTTATTCCAATTTTCATTTTCTTACTGTTGTTGTTTGAAGCACAAAGCTTACTTTTAATCAAGTTCAATTTATCTATTTTTTTCTTTCATGGATCCTGCTTTTGCTGTTTGCCTAACTCAAGGTCATAAAGATTTTCTCTTATGTTTCCGTTTAAAAGCTTTATAGCTCTCATTCTTATACTTGGGCGTATGGTTCATTTTGAGTTCGTTTTGTGTATGAGGTGAGGCAGGGGTCCAACGGTGGTGGCAGATCTGCTGAAGACTCTTCTTTCACCACTGAAAGCTTTGGTACCATTGTCAAAACTCAGTTGACCATAGATTGATAGGTTTATTTCCAGACTCTCAATTCTTTGCATTGATCTGTATGTCAATCTTTATTCCAGAACACCCTATCTTTATTACTGTACCTTTATAGTAAGTTTTAAAACTGGAAACTATTAATTCTCCAACTCTGTTCCTTTTCAAAATTGTTTTAGCTGTATTCTTTGCATTTCCCTACAAATTTTACAACCACATTGCTAATTTATGCCCCCCCCCCCAAATTACTCATGATTTGATAGGATTGCATTCAATCTGTTAATCAATTTGGGGAATGTTGCCATCTTGACAATATTGAGACTTCCCAGCCATCAACATCAAAGGCCTCTTCATTTATTTAGGTCTTCTCTAATATCTCTTAGAAATGCTATGTCATTTTACATGTACAAGTCTTGCACCCCTTTTGTTGTTTATTCCTAGATATTTTATTCTTCTTAATGCTGTTGTGAATTGAGTTGTTTTCTCAGTTTCATTTTTGGATTGTTCATTGCTAACATATAGAAATGCAGTTGACTGTATTGATCTTGAATCCCGGAACCTTATGAACTTGCTTATTAGCAGCCCTTTTCCCCCTGTGTCCTCCTGCCATTCGACCCTACATATATCACAAATGCAGAAGTGGATGGTCTCTGGTAGAGGAAAAGGGAACTTCAGGTAACTAGAAAATGCTAGGAAAACAGTGGAGAGGAAGAAGCTCGAGGAAATTGGCCCAGGAGATTTAAAGTTTCGGACTACTGGGCTCACCCCTAATCTGAATGGGTGTGGACCTGATCTTAATCAGCATACCAAATACTTGGAGAATCGATCTAACAGGGGGGCCTCCACCCAAGTCTCAGAGTGACCATGAGGTGTGCAGGGGCCTGGTCAGAAGAGCAAAGGCTTGGAGTGCTGTGCTGGTGCCGGGCCGGAGCCCAGAGGAGACCAAAGCAAGAATGTCAACATGGGGAGGGGGACGATCTGGAGTCTTTTTTTCTTTTAATTAAGGTATCGTGGATATACACTTATGAAAGTTTCATATGAGCAACATTGTGGTTTCAACGTTCACCCATATTATCAACCCCTCACTCCCACCCCACTGTAGTCACTGTTTATCAGCATAGTAAGATGCTATGGAGGAAGACCCAGAGTCTTATAACAAATGCCCAAAATATCCAAGATAGAAACTGAAGTCACCTGGCATAAGAAGAACACAAAAATCTTAACTCACCTGGGAAAGACAATCAACACCATTGATGTGATTACACACAAGTTTAGGTTCCCTGGCAGGAACTTTAAGGCAGCTGCTATAAAAGTGCTTGAACAAGAAATTGCAAACAGTCTGGATACAAATATTAAAATAGAGTGACTCAGCAAAGAAATAGAAACATATAAAGAAGCAGCAAATGGAAATTTGGAACTGAAAAATATAATAACTGGAAGAAAAAGACCCTCACCGAATGGATTCAATAGCAGGATGGAGACGACAGAGAGAAGAGTCAAAAATTTGAAGACATGTCAATAGAAATCACACTGAGCAATAGAAAGAAAAAAAGCTATTAAGAAATGAAGAGTCTCAGGAACCTAGGGGATGACAAAGGGCTAACATTTGTGTCACTGGCACCCCAAAAGACGAGGAGAATGAGTGGGGGGCTGAAAACACATTTGAGGAAATAATAGCTGAAAACTTCACAAGTTTGGTGAAAGACATAAACTTACAGTTCAAGAAGCAGAGCAAATCCCATGCAGGATAAACTAAAAGAAATCCACACCAGGACACTTCATAATCAAATTGCTGAAAACTTAAAACAAAGAAAAAGTCTTAAAAGCAACCAGAGAAAAATGAAGTATTATCTACAGAAGACCAATGCTTGAATGACTGGATTTTTCATCAGAAACCATAGAGGCCAGAAAGAAGTAATACAACATTTTTCAAGTACTGAAAAGGAAAATTCAATTCATATTTCAATATCTAGCAAACTTCCTTAACCTGACAAAGGGTGTCAACAAAAACCTCACAGCTCACATCATACTTAATGTGAAAGACTCAGTGCCTTCCCCTCAGATCAAGGCCGAGTCAGGACGCCCACTCACCTCTCCTCCTCAACGTGGGGCTAGAAGTTCTCGCCAGTACAACAGGGCAAGAAAAGGCAATGAAAGGCATACCGATTGGAAAGGAAGAGTAAAACTACCTTTATCTGTAGACAACATGACTGTCTACATAGAAAATCCCAGGGAATCTATTTGTAAAGGAAGAACCAAATTCCTAGAACCAATAAGTGAGGTTAGCAAGTGTTAGTTGCAGGATACAAGATCAACACATAAAAACCAATCATATTCTCATATACAAGCAATGAATAACTGGAAACCAAAATTTTAAGAGTGTTACCATTTCTAACAGCTCCCTGGAATGTCTGGGTGTAAATCTGGCAAAACATGTACAGGACCTGTGTGCTGACAACTACAAAATGCTGTCACAGGAAGTCAAAGGAGATCTAAGGTTTGCCATGTTCATGGATGTGAAAAACCCATGCACTAAGTATGTCACTTCTTCCCAAAGCAACCTACAGACTGAACACATCACTTACCAGCCAAATTCCAGCAAGATTTTTTTTGTAGGTATAGACTAGCCATTTTTTTAATTAAAAAAAAATTTTTTTGGTATCATTAATCTACAATTACATGTGCAGTATTATGGTGATTAAACTACCCCCTTCATCAGGTCCCCCCACCAACCCCATTACAGTCACTGTCCATCAGCGTAGTGAGATGCTATAGAATCACTACTTGTCTTCTCTGAGTTGTACAGCCCTCCCTGTGCCCCTGCTACCTTACGTCTGCTAATCGTAATACCCCTTTCCCCCCCTTATCCCTCCCTTCCCACCCATCTTCCCCAGTCCCTTTCCCTTTGGTAACTATTAGTCCGTTCTTGGGTTCTGTGAGTCTGCTGCTGTTTTGTTCCTTCAGCTTTTTTCTTTGTTCTTATACTCCACATATGAGTGAAATCATTTGATACTTGTCTTTTTCCACTTGGCTTATTTAACTGAGCCTAATACCCTCTAGCTCCATCCATGTTGTTGCAAATGGTAGGACTTGTTTTCTTCTTATGGCTGAATAATATTCCATTGTGTATATGTACCACATCTTCTTAATCCATTCATCTACTGATGGACACTTAGGTTGCTTCCATTTCTTGTAGACTAGCCATTTTTAAATGCATATGGAAGGGCATCAGAACTAGATGAATGAACACAATTTGCAAAAGAAGAGCAGAGCTGTTGGAGTCACACTCCCCAATTTTAACACTCACTCTCAACAACAGTAATCAAGACCAGGTACCAGTGAAGTGACAGAGTGACAGGTGCACACATAGATCAATAGGGCAGAACAGAAACAGGCTCACAGAGATCTTTGATAACTGCATGTGGAATTCAGTGGAGAAAGAATAGTTTTCTTCAGCAAATTGTGCGTCAATTGGCCATCCACGTTCAACCAGATGAACCTTGACCTAAACATTACATGTTATGTGAAGATAAACTCAAAGTGAATCTGAGGTCTAAATGCAAAACATAGACTCTAAAACTTTCAGAAGAAAAAAATAGGAGAGACTCTTCATGACATGGCGTTAGTTGAAGACTTTGTAGAAATGACACCTAAAACATGATCCATAAAAGAAAAAAATGGGTAAGTTAGACTTCATTGAAATTAAAAACTTGCCCTGACAAAGACTCTAAAGAGAATGAGACAAGCTACAGTTTGGGAAAAAATATTTGCAAGCCTCATATCTGAAAAGGACTTGTATGTAGAATATAAGAGCTCTCAAAACTCAACCCTAAGAACACAGCACAGTTCACAAATAGGCAAAGGTCTTAAACAGACATTTCACCAAAGATGGCAAATAGGCACGTGGAAAGGTATTCAATATACTTAGCAGGTAAGAAAATGCAAATTAGAACCTTGAGGAGTCACCACTACAGGCTTTTCAGAATGATTGAAAGAAGAAAGACTGACAACACCCAGTGCTGGTGAGGATGGAGGTAACTGGAACACCCATAGCCCATGTTGGGACTGAAAAATGGCGCAGCTACTCCAGAAAGTGGTCGGCTCCCCAGTTTCTCATGACATTTACTGTGTGCTTCTGTAGGGTGTGGCAATCCCACCCTGGGCATTTGTCCTAAAGAATGGAAGTGTGTGTTCACACAGAAACCTGTGCGTGACTGCTGCCAGAGCTTTGTCTGTAATATCTGGAAACAGCCCACATGTCTCAGTGGGTGTGCATGGACTACCAGGGAGGTAGAGCAGGCACATGGGACAAGTGACATGATTATTTTTTCCTAAGATGACAAATGCTAAGATATGGATAGTAAGACCAGGAGGGACTCCATCTTAAGGCTAAGATTCCATTTTAAAAACCAGAGAGTTAGGAGGGAAGATTCCTAACATACTTTATGGTGCCCAGCCAGCAACTGACCACATCCTGTGGCCTGGCGAGCAGCCCTAAGTGATGTGTCCCCACCCTTGAGGGTGACCAGTATCTTGGAGAAGAACAGGATCAATAAATTATTTGTGGTAAGTTTATCTTCCAGAATATCTAAGGACTGGTCGTGGATGGTGACGTAACGTGTCTCACCAGAGACAGACATCAGGAGACCACATGTCAGCCTGCCCTTGGCCTTTACCCCATTCTTGAAATCCTTAAAATCCAAATCCTAAATCTTTAAGTGTGCCTAACCCCTGAGGTCACCCGCGCCCCCTGTCTGAGTGTGCGGCGTCTCACCAGGCAGACTTTGTTGTCCCCCAAGCCTTAGTGCACTTCCCCTCTAAACTCTTTTTCATGGTAAAGACAGGAACCTGCCAACCCCCATCTCTGGCTGTGTCTGTTACTTCGCTATTTCATTCAATTTTCTAGACTTAAGCACTAGTCTTCACTCCCTCTGTTCCACTTCAGACAAGGAGGGAAGGGCTACTGAGATCTGGCTTGGGTGGCAAGTTCCCATCACCTGGGTGACCCGGATGGGACTGCGGCTGTAGGACCGCGCTCTTTAGGGGAGGGCCACCCCTTCCTGTGCCCTCCAGGCCTGCCTGAAAGTCTCCTTTCTTTGCCTTTGGGGAGTTCACAGAACATAATCTCACTCCATCCAGTGCTCTGCGGCTCCCCAAGTCCTGGGGTGGTGGGGGCTCGGTTCCCATGCCATGCCAACTCAAGCAGACACCGGGCGCCAGGTGACTCTGGCTTCAGGAGTCAGCCGGGGGTCTGCCTGGTGCTGAGCAGGAGTTCAATGAGCTTCCCTCTCCTGCCTCTGGTCTGCCTGCACGACCGCTGCCATTTGCTTTAATGAATTCCTTCCTTCCTACACTTGTCCAACCTGGCTGTGAATTCTTTCTCCATCGGAGACAAGAGGCCTCCCCAGCCCAGGCTGAGGCGCAGGGAGATCTCCCGGGGTTGGCTCGCAGGAACCACACCAGTCTCTGTACCTTGGTGGGCCGCTCCACCAGACACAAAGGATTCTCACGGCCACCCAGGTGAGTGGGCCACGGGCTGAGAGATCCAGGCGCAGAAGACAGCACAGGTGCGCCCCCATTTACAGGATGTCCTCAAAGACCCCGCCGCCCGGCGGCAAGGGGTGCCCCCAGGGCCATGGAGGGAGGGCGTCTGGCCGGCGGTGCTGCCCTGTGTTCTGCTGTAGTGACAGCTGTCTGAAAGGGTTAAAGTCCACAGAACAGCACATGAAAATAAACGTCAACTGTACAGTGTGATAATTTGTTTGAAAAACATGACGAGAGTTCCGTGAGCAGGCTTTCGCTGGCCAGCCAGCCCCACCGTGCGCCCCCTGCTCGCCGCGCCCACAGCTGGTCCCGGGACCCTCCCAGTGAGGCGGTCCGGTGAGGGCCTGGTCTGGGGTGAGTGGGTGCCTGGAGGCAGAGGGGTCCCACCGACGGCCCCCAGAAAGGCCCAGGCGAGGGGTGGGTGGGGGCGCGTGGGCGCCTCTCCCTGCCGCGGGGCGCCTCCCCGGCAGTACTCTCGGCCGCCCCTGCCCTCCTGCCCTCCCGCGCTGCAGACAGCCTTCAGAGCCAGCAGGTCGGGGCCGCCCTCTCCCACCCCAGCGTGACCGCCGCCTCTGCCCGGGACCGCGACCCTCCACCGCCGGCCCGGCCTGGAGGAGAGGTACCTGCAAACTGGGCCGGGGTGGAGAGTGCGGGGATGCCCACGTGGTCCCACCACCCCCAGGCCCACCAGCCTCTGACCTCTACCCCATAGCCCTCGACCTGCCCACCCCAGGCAGCTCACGGAGTGGGGTCACACACCCACCATGTGGCCTCTGTGGTTGGCTCATTTCACTTGCTGTAATGTTCTCAGGGTCATCCGTGTTCTATCCTCTATCAGAACTTCATTCCTTTTTAAGTTGGTCTGTATCGCATTGTATGTCCACACGTTCTGTTCATCCATTCACCTCTAGACAGACACTTGCCTAAGGGTCCAACTTCACTCTTGTCCATGTGGATGTCCAGTTTCCCCAGCACCACTTGTTGAAACGTCTGTCTTTTCTCCATTGAAATAATCTTCTTACCTTGTTGAAAATCAACTGACTGTATGTGTGAGATTTTAGCTCTTAAGGCTACGGTGCCTGTGCCGGTGCCAGAACCACATTCTCTTGATTACTGTAGCTTCATATTAAGTTTTGAAATCAGGAAATGTGAGTCCAACTTTGTACCTTTTCAAGATTATTTTATCTACTCAGGTTCCTTGTGATTCCATATGAATTTTAGGATAAAATTTTTTTCTATTTCTTCAAAAAACATCATTGGGATTTTGAGAGACAGCATTGATAATAGTCAAGGAGATCCATGCTAAGACACATAGTCAAACTGTCAAAAGCCAAAGCCAGAGAGAATCTTGAAAGCAGCAAAGGAGGTGACTTGTCACATACATGGGCACTTTGGCAAGATTACCAGTAGATTTCTCATTAGACTCCTTGCAGACCAGAAGGCAGTGGGATGGATATTAAAAATCATGAAAGAAAAAAAACCCTTTCCACCAGGAATTCTATATCTGGTAAAACTATCTTTCAAAAAAAAAAAAAAAAAACTATCCCTACAGGAAATGCTACAGTGAGTCCTTCGGTCTGAAATGGAAGGACACCAGACAGTAATTCAAAGCCATATGAAGAAATACAGAACACTGGTAAAAACTACATAGGAAAATATAAAAGTTGATGTTAATGGGCACATACTATATAGAGATGCCTGTGACAACAGTGGGGGAGGCAGATGTGTGGAAGCACAGTGTTTGAACACTGTTGAAACCAAATTCATATCATTTAAACTAGGTCGTCATAAGACTAAGATTTTAATTGTAACACAAGAAAACCAATAATACTGGAAAAACACACAGAAAGGGAAAGAAGGGAATAAAATGGTACAGTACAAAAAAACCAAGTAAATACTAAAAAAGGCAGATCTGGAGGAGTTGAGATAGAAAGCCATAGAAGACACACAGAAAACAAATGATTATATCTTTTTATAAAATAATTGCTTTAAATGTAAATGGATTACTGTCTAATTAAAAGGCAGACATTGGCAAAGTGCATAAAAAAATCATGACCATCCACATGTCGTGTACAAGAGACTCACTTCAGACACACAGACACCAAGAGGTCCAGAGCGGAGGCTGGAGTGAGGCACTCAGTGTGCAGAGGGCGCGAGGAGGGCCGGGCTGCCCTGTCATCACACAGAATAGGCTTTATGTCAGGTGCTCTTGAGGACTCGTTGTTGTTTCTCTTGAGGTCACATATGGAAAGGGTTGTGCCTGCCTGGGCCACATGAGACGGTGAGATTTCTGTCTGCAATCTCTTAATGCTTATTCCATAATTAATGGTTTAATTCTTTTCTTCCTCTGGGAGAAGGGCTCACCAGGTTGGTGGGAGGCCTTATGTTCATCGGTTTGTCCCGACTACATCGGCGAGCTGCCTCCTCCCCATCACGGTGCCGCGGGACACCCACCGGGCCGCTCTGCCCCCCACGGCCTCCTCCCCTTCACGCTGCTCTACTTCTCCCTGAAGAGCCCTTTGTACGCCGTCCTTGGAGTGCTCAGGGCTCGCTCCTCTGCCTTGAGCTGGCCCTCGCCCTCTGAGAGGGAGCAGACGGCAGGTTGCAGCAGCACTGCCGAATGAGCGAACAAATGAATGCCCCGTAGGTGGCCCGAACTTACCACGTCCCTAGCCCATGCCTGCTGCTGTGTCCGCATCAGCCCATGGAGCTCCGCCCTCAGTCGCTGAGGCCAAAACGTTGATCTGTTTGCTGTACCCCTGGTGCACGCACTAGGGCACCCCACGGCCCCACCTGCCTGCCCCCCGCACCTTGGCCCTGCCAGTTCCTGTTAGAACCAGGCAGCTCTCAGCCTCTCACCTCTGCACTGTCCACTCACCTGTCTTGGGACCACCCTGTTCTAGCTGGAACCCCTCCCACACCTCCTGTTTGCTTCCCCAGCCCCCTTCCGCCTGGCTGCATGCTGGCACTGGGCAGCCCATATAACTCATAGTTAGCCTCCTGTGGTCTGCCTGCCCCATGCGAAGGTCGGCTCCAGGTGGTGACCAAAGGTCATCCCCTCAGTCCGTCAGGGCTGTTTGCTCCAGGGCTGGGTCAGCGTGGCTCTGGGCTCGGCACTTGCTTGAGGAATGAACGAGGACGGACGTCCACAGGCTCACCCCAGCTGATCTGTGAACCCCGGCGTGGTTCCTCCCTTGCTCATCCCCCACCTGGGTGGCTCATCTGCACGTTCCTCCTGAGCAGGTGTGGCCTGGGGTGGGATGGGGTTTCCGGCTGGGGCCGGGGAAGGTGTTACCAGCAAGGGAGTGGGTCTGTCGGGCCATGGCACTCTGGATGTGGTCTCGAAACCCGGCCCGGCTCAGGGTCCAGTGTTGAGCTCCATGGACGCTGGGCAGCTGGGACCTGCACACGCCCCCTGACCCCACGCCCCGTAGCCTGAGCTTCCCTGGCCCTGGACAGGACCACGGCCACGGCTCCACTTGAGCCTCAGTTTCCCCTTCTGGGGTGGTAGTGCTGTGTGAGGCCTCGAGGGAGCCTGCCCCTGGTCAGCCCCTATGACCCCTTCATGCAGACCCTCCCCCTTCTCCACCTCCAGGCGGGCAAGGGTTCCTGGGGAGACCTGCTCAGAGGCGGGGTCTCCGTGTGGTCCAGGGTGGTGGAGCCAGGCAGCCCCCCTAGAGCCAGAACTCTAGTCTCCTCACCAGCCCTGGATATCAACAGGGAGAGGCACCCGGGTGGACAGGGCTCTGCAGAGGAAGGCCTGCAGTGAGGAAGCTCGCCTGCCAGCTGTGGCCTTGACTGGGGTAGAGGGGGTACCTGGGGCCTGAGGGTTTGGCCTCCACCTCCAGGAGGTCCTCCCTCACTACTCCCCAACTCTGGCACCCCCACTCCTTTCTAGCCCCTGGCCTGACCAGGTCTCAGCACCCACAGAATGTCCCTCAGAAGCCCCTTTCTGCGGACACTGGGAGGTTCCAGAAAGAGGCAGACACCCATTTCCAGTGGTTTGGGTGGATCTTTGGACTAAGCTTGGGGAGGCAGCCTGGACACCACCTTCCCACCCACACCCACACCCACACAGGGAAGCGTTGGGGAGTCAGCGTCTCCAGCCTATAGGACGTCCTCGGGCACAGCCCGGGAGCTTGTATGTCGTGGGGGTAGGCAGGCTGCACCCACCGTCCGTGGCCGGCCTTACCGCAGGCAGCAGTCACCCCAGTATCCCTCCCTGCGGTCCTTTCACCGACTTGCTCTGCGCACCCCATCTTTGCCCTTAAGGGAAGAGGCGGATCAAGTGGATAGGTGTTTACTGAGCAGACAAGGCTTTGCCCACCCCCTAGTCTGCTGGGGACAGCAGCCCCCATTAAGGGAGGAAGAGAGGGCCCAGTGGCCATGGCTGACTGAACGAGGGACAAAGAAGCCAGGGCGGCTCAGGGTGGGCAGCTGGCAGTCCATGTAGGCTGGCATGGGAGCTCTGGGAAGGCAGACCTGGTGGGCCCACTGGGACGCCTGGTGTGGGGCAGAGGAGTCCACTAGAGGGCTGGGGGTCCCTCTGTGGTCCTTGGCCGAGGCTGCACGTGGTGGCCCCAAGGCCACTGGACATGGCCAGCCCCCACTGGCCTGGACAAGCTGGGTGGCTGGAGAGTGGGACATGGCCTGACCCTCTGGGAGGGTTAGCGTGGGGGTGGGGGGCTCTGGGTGACACGTGGGACCCTGGGTTCTCAGTGGCATCTGAGGGAGAGCTGCGAGGCGCTGTGGCAAGAGCTGGAGATGGCCCTGGGTCACCAGGGGCTGGCCAGCCTCAGAAAGCCCAGGGAAGCTCTGGCAGCCACTGGGCAGGGGCGAGTACTTGTCCTCAGGGCAAGGATGGTGAGGGGATCACGGGTTGTCCAGAGGGAGACTGGACCAGGCCGAGGCCGGGCAGGGCAGGGGCTGGGCTATCTGGAGAAGGGGGCCAGCTGCCCAGCTGTTTGGTCGGCCCCCACCCAGAGGGTTCAGGAAGGGGCTGAAGGTCCTTCATCTGACCTGAATCTGCCCCCCACCGCCAATGTCCAGCCCGAGGAACCCCGTGGGGCTGCAGGCCTCTGGGGAGCGTGGAGGTGCCCGGGCCCCACAGCCTGTGGTCGGGGGAGACACCCCCATGCTCCGAGGCTTGGCCTTTGCTGTCAAGGCTTTGGGGTGCCCCCCATGCCACACCCCAGCAGTCCAGCTGGCATGCTTTCTTGTCCTGGATGAGACACCTGGGTGGCAGCTGGGGAGAGAGGAATGGGGTTGTGGCTCAGTGTGCCCAGTACCAAGCTGGTCTGGGCACACCCCAGCCTGGCCCCCCCGGGGGGCAGAAGGAGAGCGAGGGAGCTACAGGCCCCTTCTGGGCTGCCCAGGCCTCGAGCACCAGTGCCTATGGCTGTAGGCAATGTCCCATCAAGGAGGTGTCCCCCTGGACCCCGAGAGCAGCAGGTCCCCCAGACGCCGGCCCCGTGACCTGGCTCAGCCCCTCTCACTGCTCACGAGCCTGTTCCTGGCACCCTGGGACTTGGCCGTGTGGCCCATGTGGACCCCAGCAGTGGTCAGTAGTGGTAGGGGCTAGCCCCCAGGTCACCTGGCTGACAGGTGGTGGCCTCCCAATGCAGACACCAGGCCCCGAGGGGTGACCATTGCCCCTTTGGCCTGTGATCTGCTGAAGGTGACCTTGCCAGGGAAAGGGACCCAGAATTGGATGAAAAGGTCTTCTAGGGAGTAGGAGGAGGTGGGGGACACAAGCTGAGACTGTCGGCAGGCCGGGGGACATTCCGGGGGGGCAGGATTGGGATGCCCTGGAATTGCTGAGACCCCCCAACAAGCCACCCATCAGTGGGAAAGGGTCTGCGGGGTCTCGTGGGTGCCGGGGTGCTCTCTGCTCCCCCCTCTTGCGGCCCCTCCTGCCTGCATGGCTTCTGCTGTCCACTCTCACTCCAGCGTCCCCCAGGCAGAGGCCGCCCCTCTGGGCTACACCTAGGGCCCACACTGTTAGCTCTGTCTCCTGCCAAGTCTGAAGCCCCAGGGATCTGGGCCTCAGTGGCTGGGCGGGCAAAGGTGGGTGGGAGGACATCCTGAGTTCCTGGACAGGTGGAAGCAGAGCCCTGCTCAGGGGTGGACGACACTCAGGGAGGAGGACACAGCGACACACGGTGGGCCACCCAGGCAGGGGCAGGGCCAGGCAACTTCCTTCTGTCTGGCCTGCCTCTACCTTGGCTCAGAAACCTGCCTGACCCAGGGGGCAGCCAGTCCCTCTGTCCCCAACCAACCCCGTCTCTTGGGCAGAGCCTGCCCCATCCACCGTAGGAGTGGGAGACAGACGCCAGGGGCAGGCTCAGCGCAGAGGCGAGGCTCCAGCCCTTGTCCTCCTGCGGTGCCAACGGCCCAGCTGCCCTCTGGCCCAAGGTCCGGCCCTGGTACTCACTGCAGCGGAGGTCACACAGCTGCTGGGGTGCAGAGAAGCGCACATCGGTCCTCCGACCCTGCCGACACGGGGCACCTGGGTCAGCACGGTCCCTCTGGCACCCCACCCACATTGCCCGAGGGACGGCCTCCAGGGCAGGCCAGGGCCCGCGACAGCTCCCCAGGTCAGCACCGGGCAGGGCAGCAGCGCCCACCTGGATGCAGGTGTGGGGCGCACAGGCCCCCTCCTCCAGGATATCCACGAAGGCAGTGGCAGGGTCGGCTGGGAGGTCACCCTGGGCCAGGGGAGGCGTAGGTCACAGGCGGTGGGGGCAGTGCAGGCCACAGGCCCAGGTGCGTGGGTGGCACCCACGTGTCAGCAAGCCGTACAGCTGGACTGGCCCTTCACCCGCTCCACCAGGCAGCCTCGGGGCTGCTCCGGCCAGATGAGGGGTCAGCCACCCTCCCGGCACGATGCCCACACACCTGGCTCACGGAGGCTGGAGGGACGGAGGTGGCCTGGAGCTCTTGGTGGCAGACAGGGGGCCATGTCTTCCTTCCGTGGCACAGGCGCACCTGGAATCGGGCAGGGCCGCGCGAGACGAAGGAGACCCGGAGGCGGCCCGGAGAGGGCGCGGGCTGGACGGCCATCTTCCAGGCTGCAGGGCGGAGAGGTGAGGCCCGGCACCGCACCTGCTGCCCCTCCTCCCTCCCACTGGCCCAGCAACCGGTCCTGCCTGTCCTACCTAGATGTTCTACACAAGCAAAGAAAAGGGTTTATTTGCCCCATCCACAGAGCAAAGGCCCCAGGCTGCCTCCCCACCCTGCCTGCCCAGGGAGAGCTCACCTGGGAAGTGCAGCTGTTCAAAAGGGCATCTCACCCGGACACCCAGGCTGGTGGAGAACTGCAGAGAGGGTGTGCAGGCCGCCATGTGTGTGGGGGGTGGTTGGGGGCTGGGGCCGGCTGGCGTCCTTCACTGCGCTTTGGGACGCCCCACCCCCACTGCCACCAGCCCTTAGCTCTGCCTATGGTTAGACCAGAAAGGGGTCAGAGGGGCTGCTGGACCCCAGGGCGAGGCAAGGCATGATGGGTAGCTGAGGCCCCCTGCCCGGATGCCCCAGGCACCCCCACCTGCCTCCTTGCCCCCTTCCCTGGGCGCTGGTACTGCGCCTGGCAGGCCACAGCCCAGTCCACTTACCTTCAGGCAGAGCTGGGGCTGCGTGTCCACCAGTGGGTACTGCACCTGGTGTATGCTCCGGTCAGGCCCTGGCCGTGCTGGGCCGCCCCCACCCCACCTGGTGGGCACTCACCCTGCCGTGTGCAGGCCGGCCTGAGTGCTCCAGCTCGCGGCACTGGGCGCCTGGCCTCGGGCGCCAGCACAGGCTCACGTGGCCGCTCACAGGGCAGGCGGGCTCCCAGCTCAGCGCCTGGCTGCCAGGGTGGTAGCGGATGGCGTCCCACAGCGCCTCGGTATCTGCAGCCCCGGCCCCGGGCTGAGTCAGCAGCGCAGGTAGGGCCACAGGACCTGGCACCTGGTGAGTGACCACGGGGCCAGGCCCGGGCCCCAAGTGGCCTTTGCAAGTGGGTCCCAGGCGGGGCCCAGGTGTGCGCAGCCGCCGGCGTGCAGTCGCTGAGCGGAGCTAAGAGCAGGGAGCCCACCTGCGCCCTCGGAGAGGCCCCCTCACAGGATGGTTGCTCCCAGAGGGCCAGGGCACCGGCACCCCCACAGGGTCCTGCCACTGGGCTGCGGGGATGGGGGTGCGGGTGGGGGTGCTGGAGCTGCTGGAACACACCTTTGCCTCCCAGCTGGACCAGGCTGAGCCCACCGGCCTCCCACTCTTCCTGCCTCCCCCCAGCCCCCCAGACACCACAGGGCACTTGCCGGCTTCAAAGGGGCAGATCTGGGTCCGCACAGCATCGGGGGCGGCAGACCAGCCCTGCAGGAGGGACTGGTGTCAGGCGGGGCTGGCCGTCCTCTGTTCCCTCCCGCAGGCAGCGAGGCGGCCCCCTCACCGACCTCAAGGCAGAGGCAGGGCAGCTCCCGGCTGTAGGGCAGAGAGACCGTCCGGGAGCCCCTGTTTGTCGTCACCTGCGGCAGACAGAGGGCTGGGGTCTGGGTCCTGGGGGCCGTGCGAGCGGGGGGAGGGGGGAAGAGGGGGAAGGAGTGGGGGGAGCAGGGGGAGGGGAGGCGGGGGGCAGAGGGAAGAAGGGGTGGGGCGGGGCCTGGTCCAGGAGGGCACTCGGCTGCGGGGAGCCCGCGGCAGGCAGGAGGCAGGAGGTGGCGTGCGGGCTGGGCCTGGGCCCACCTGCACCAGGGCGCCCTCCTCTGCGCAGGTGAACCACTGGCGACAGAGGCGCACATTGTAGTCGCGGCCCCCGGGGGCCTCCGGCACCTGCACTAGAATGACCTTGCGGCTGCGGTCCACCCAGTAGGAGAGATTCCCGGCTGTAGGAGGGTGGCAGGTTGGGGTCCGTGCTGGGGCCAGAGGTCACCAGACCCAGGGCCCCATCTGTCACGAGAGCCTCGAGGTGGTGACCCCTGCCAGACCCAGGCATTTGGGAGTTGCCCACCTGGGGATCCATGACGGATCCCCAGGTGGGCCTGGCAGGAGACCTCAGGCACGTGGGTGTCCCCAGCAACCCTGGGGGTCCTCCCAGGGGCAACAGGGCTGGGGACCCACCTGAGCAGGGGGCCTCACCAAAGCAGTCGGGCACGCTCCTTCCCACGTCCTCGTCCCCGCAGTCTGCAGATGACAGGGGCCATGGTGGGCTCAGTCTGCTTTGCCCCCAGGGGCTGTCCCGCTAGCTGGGCGTCCTCTCCGGGGAGGCCGTGACCCCAGATTAAGCCAATGCTCTTGCTGGAAGCTGCCCAGCATGGCCCTGCCCCCACCTTGGTGTCCCACCACCAGTCAGTCCCTCAAGGCTGAGGGCAGCTGTGCCCAGGTCAGCCCCACCTTCCACTTGGTACTGCTGCTCCAGGTGGACACCGCAGAAGTGGGGGACACTCCTCAGGGTAACATAGAGGCTCTGGGCCACGCTCACCTCAAAGCAGTCCAAGTGCACCTGGAGCTGTGCAGGGACTGGTGTGAGCCGGGTAGACCTGGGCCTCTGCCCACCCACCCCGACCAGGCCAGCTGCTCCTCACGTAGCTGGAACCCAGGCTCTCGCATAGAGGAGGAGGGGTGCCCATTCCTTAGGCCTGGGGTCCAGGACAGCCTGTGGGTCGGGAGGCCGGGAGGGGAGGGTGGCCAGGAGCAGGCCATGGGGCAGCTTCTGGTGCCCAGCAAAGACTTGGGGCTGGACCAGCAGGTCCAGGTCAGGCCCTGGCCTCACCTGCCGCCCCACCTGCAGCCGTCGGGAGGCACGAGAGACCCGCATGCTCTGACACTGTGTCTCCTGGGTGTCCAGGCTCATGGAGCAGGCCTCTAGACCCCGAAGGCTCTCTGGGCAAAGGCAGGAGTGCATCAGACCAGGGCAGTGGGACCTCTGTCCTCCCGCCTCTCTGTGAGGTGCGGTGAAGGGGCCTGTGCCCTGTCCTGCCCCCGGGTGTGACCGTGGCCCCTCTCACCATGCATCGTGAGGGAGGCGTGCACGAGCAGGAGCAGGGAGCAGCTGCCGTGCGGGGTGCACCTCATGGCGGTCGACAGCGTCAGGGTCCCCAGGACCGACCTGGACATGGACATGGGGGGTGGCCGGCAGAAGCTGTTGAAAATATCCCCTGGGGAGAGAGAAGAGGGGAGAGGGCCGTGGTAAGGCCATACGTGGTCCGGCAGGGCCTCCCAGCCTTGGGAGAGGCCCTTACTGTTCTGCCAGTGCCATCAGGGGAACCCCTGGGGCGTGGCGGGCTCACCCCTGAGCCACGTCTGAACCGTCTTCTGGGCAGCAGGCAAAGGGCCAGGGGGTGACCTGAGCACGAGAACTGTTGCCCAGCCAGCATGCTCCATCACTCCCTTCAAAGAGGAGAAACAGAAAAGCCCCACTGGGGACACGTGGTCATGGCCCCAGGCCTTGCGGCCCAGGGCTCTGTCCACAGGCAACCAGCTGTATTGGCCCAGGCGGGCCTGGGCAGAGCTTGGGCAACTGCAGCCGGACCAAGGGTCATGCAGGGCAGCTGGCCTGACTTGGAGGGGCTGGGGTCTCACCTTCAGGGATGGGGGCCGCGTGCCATTTGGGGCTTGGCCAGGTTGACAGGTGGAGGCTTCAAGAACAGTGGGGTTGGTTCTATGCAAGGCATCAAATGCAGGGTGGCCTGTGCCCCATGGATTTGGCAGCCCAGGCTCTTCCTGCACCCATGGCCATGGCTCACCCACAGGCCTGCTGATGTGATGGTGAAGGGCCACCAGGTGGGACAGTGCTCCCAGGAAGGGGAAGGTATGTGTGCTTGGTGGGTGCTTCTGGGGCCCAGGACTCCCGGGCCCCTCAAGACCTAGGGGATTTGTCAGGAAGGCCACTGTTGGGGCTACGCCCTGAGAGGAAGTAAAGAGAGAGGGGTCAGGCCCTGCAGCACCACCTCTTTTCATGGGAAGGACCACCCTTAAGACGAGGTTGAGCTGTTAAAATGAAGGTGAAGGGAGGGAAGGCCGAGGAAGATGGAACACCAAGGCACATCTCTCTGCAGAGAGTGAAGCAGAAATGAGTGCCCGCAAGGGCCAGAGCTCAGAGAACTGAGACCAGGCGCAAGCTTGGGGACACCAACCAGCCATCCCTTCAGGCCTCGGGTCACAGGGCACTTCTACTCAGAGGCATTCCTCCACCGAAACGGCCAGGTGGGTGATGGCCAAGGCCTGCTGCTCGCAGGAGGGGCAGGGGCACCACTGAGGCTCGGTCAGATGTGCTGCGGTCGGCCACCGTGGCGCCTGGAACTCGGACAGCCCTGGCTCAGAGGCTCCAGAAGCAGAAGGCAAGAGGCCTTGGGAGCCACGGGGTCTGGATGTCTCCCCAGGAAAGAAGCCTGTGGATCCCTCTGCAGCCCAGATGGAGTCAGGGGACAAGATTTACCCTCCTGCCTGAAACAGCCTGGAAAGCTGGACAGAGTATGTGGAGCAAAGATCTTAAGACATAGGACACGAAGAAACAAGGACAGTGATGCCCGAGAGAAGGAAGACGGACAAGCAAATTCCAGGGTGGCCACTGCCGTCACCAAAGGGTTCTGGGCACAGGCAGGGGCCAGGGAGACTTGGCTCCTTCCTGAGTGAAAGGGTGGGGACAGACCCAGTGAGATGGGAAGAGGGGATGCAGAGAGCCCTGGAGAGTGTTCAGCAGAGCATGGTCACCACACAGGTGTGAGGAAGCCAGCAGAGGCACGGAGCAAGCAACCTCAAGTATTTGGGGAACAGTATCCTGCGCTCACACAGGGCAGGTAGCCCCCTTCCCAGCAGACTAGAATCCTCCCAGTTTACCAGGCTCTGGGTACAGCGTGCGCGAGAGTCCTGCCTCTGTGAGGGGAATGGTCAGCCTCAGACTGAGCACACTCTGGTTCAGCCTGACAAACCTGAAAAGCAGGACCCCAAAAGATTAAGCTGTTTCCAAGTAACTCAACTATATTCCAGAAAGAGCTCAAGAATATTTGTAGGAATAAAAAAATACATCCAGCACACAACAGGGTAAAATTCACAATGTCTGTCATCCAATACAAAATTAGAAGCCATGCAAAGAGTCAGGAAAACATAGCCCATAATAGGGGGAGGAATCGATTAATTGAAACTGACACAGATGATAGAATTAATAGACTAAAACATTACAGCAATTATTATAATTGTATTCCGTATGTTCAAAAAATTAATTATAAACATAAAAGATATTAAAGAAAAACCAAACCCAGCTAGACATGAAAACTACAGTATCTGAGATGAAAAACATATCAGGTAGGTAAGATTAATAGCAGATTAGACATTGGTTATAATACCTGACAACATAGATTTCAAGGCAAGGAATATTACCAGGGGTAGATAGTCGTTTCACAGAAACACTGGGAGCAGTTCATAGGAGTTCACAACAGTCCTAAACTGATAGGCACTTAATATCAGTTTCACAATACATTAAATAAAACTGATAAAACTACAAGGAGAAATAGTCACGTCCACAATTATAGTTGTAGATTCCAATGTTCTTCTAAAACTGACAGAGCGAGCAGGCAGAGAATCAGAAAGAACACGGGACAACTGACCAGCCTGATCCACATTCACAGGTCACCCCACCCACACCCAGCAGACTCTGCATGCTTTTCAAGTGTACCTGGAGCATTTATCAGGATAGACCATACTCTGGTTCACAAAACAGTCTCAATAAATTTAAAAGGATTTAGAGCATACAAACCATCTTCTCTGACCAAAATGCGATCAAATTAGACATCAATAAAATATTTCTGGAAAATCTCCAAATATTTGGAAACTAAACAGCATAGCATTAAATAACCCATGGGTCAAAAATAAATGAAAAGGGAAGTTAGAAACCATCTTGAACTGAATAAGAACAAAAAGACGACATATAAAAAAATTGGATGCCACTAAGGCTGTGTTTAGGGGGAAGTTTGTAACATTGAACTCCTATATTAGAAAAGAAAGATTTCAAACTAGTGACCTCAGCTTCCACCTTAAGGAATTAGAGATAGAAGAATAAAGTATACCTTGAACAGGATACAGTGTTATATGTCAATCATATCTCAAACTGGGGAAAGAGAGTAATGAAACCCAAAGTAATCAAAGGAAATAATAAAGATCGGAGTGGAGACCAATGAAATAGAAAACAGAAACGCAATAGAGAAAAATCAGTAAAAGCGTATGTTCTACGTTGTAGATTCTTCTAGAAAGTTGAAAAAGAGGGAACAATTGAGAACTCATTCTCTGATACCAAACTTGATAAAAACAATGCAAGCAGAGAAAACTACAGAGCAACATACCTCATGGCTGTTGAGTAAAAACTCTAAGCAAAATTTTAATCAATTGAATCCAACAATATATAAAAGGATAACACATAATTACCAAGCATGGTTTGTCTCAGGAATGTAAGGTTTGATGCTTGAAAATCAATCACCATAATTAACTATGTTAACAAATTAAAAAAAAAAACTTGACCATATCAATAGCCATGGTAACATTATTTGACCAAATCCAGAATCTTTTCCCAATAAAAACTCTCTGCAAACTAGGGACAGAAGGGAACTTTCTCACACTGATAAAGGCCATCTATGGGAAACCTATAGTTAGTATCATATTTAATAATTGAAAGAATTGGTTATTTTCTCCTAGGATCAGGAGAAAGACCAGAATTGCTGCTCTGATCACTTCTATTCAGCATTGTATTTGAGATCCTAGTCAATGCAATAAGGCAAGAAAATGAACTTCTTTTCCAATTTGGAAAGGAAGAAGTACGTCTTCATTTGCAGATGACAGAGTTGTCTCTAGAAAATCTGATGGACTCTACAAAAAAGATACAAGAACTGAGGAGTGAGTTTAGCAAATTGCAAGATACAAGATCAATATACAAAAATCTACCATATTTCCTATATTAACAAAGAACAATTGCAAATTAAAAAAATTTAAGTGCCATTTATAATAACTATATGAAATACTTAAGGACAAATCTGACAAAAAAATGTAAAAAATCTATGCCTTGAGAAGTACAAAATATTGCTGAGAGAAGTTAGAGAAAAACTAAATAAATAGAGAGCTATACTGGGTTAATGGATCAGAAGACTCAATATTGTTAAGATGTTAGTTATCCCCAAATTGATCTATAGATTTAAGGAAATCTATAGATAAAAATCCTTTTGTAAAACGCCTTTTATTTATTTATTTATTTATTTATTTATTTTTCAGAAACTGACAAGCTGATTCTAAAATTCATATGAAAATGCAAAGGATCTAGAACAGACAAATAAGTTTTGATAAGGGACAAATCAGAAGCCTGACACTACTTTCAGGACTTAGTATAAAGTAATCGCATACAGGGATCAGGGCTGTGCTGTATTGGTGTCAAGACAGACAAATGGATGGGACAGAAGAGAGTCCCAAAGTAGGCCTGTCCACATAGGGACAACTGAGTCTCAACAGACATGCCAGGTGGCTCATTGGAGAAAGGACAGTCTTTTCAACAAATAGTGCTGGATCGACGGGATGTCTGGATGCAAAAAAAAATTAGTTTGAATCCATTCCTTGCACTATATACAAAATTCACCCAAGATGGATTGCAGATTTAAATGTAAAATTAAAAAACTTTAAAAAGAAAACATAATATCCAAACAGAACAATATTCACATTATAAAGGTACCAGAAGAAGAGAGAGAAAAATGGATAGAAAGTGTCTCTGAAGAAATAATTCTTGAAAACTTCCCCAAGATGGGGAAGGAAACAGTTTCTCAGACCACGGAAGCCCACAGATCTCCCAACACAAGAGACCCAAGGAAGACAACACTAAGACATATAATAATTAAAATGGCAAATATCAAGGATAAAGACAGACTTATAAAAGCAGCCAGAGAGAGAAAAAAGATCACATATAAAGGAAAACCCATCAGGCTATCATCAGATTTCTCAATAGAAACCTTACAGGCCAGAAGGGAGTGGCATGATATATTTAACCCAATGAAGCAGAAGGGCCTCGAACCAAGAATACTCTACCCGGCAAGATTATCATTTAAATTTGAAGGAGGGATTAAACAATTTTCAGATAAGCAAAAGCTGAGAGAATTTACTTCCCACAAACCACCTCTACACTGCATTTTGGAGGGACTGCTACAGATGGAAGTATTCCTAAGGCTAAATAGATGTCACCAGGGGAAGTAAAACCACAGCAAAGTAGAACAATTAATTACTAAGCACATGCAAAATCAAATCAACTACCCCAAAGTCAATCAAGGGACAGACAAAGAGTACAGAATATGATACCTAATATATAAAGAATGGAGGAGGAAGAAAACAGAGGGGAAAAAAAGAACCTTTAGGTTGTGTTTGTAATAGCAAACAAAGTGAGTTAAATTAGACTTTTATATAGTAAGGGAATTACCCTTGAACTTTTGTTAACCATGAATCTAAAGCCTGCAATGGCAATAAATACATACCTATCGATAATCACCCTAAATGTAAATGGTCTGAATGCACCAATCAAAAGACACAGAGTCACTGAATGGATAAAAAAACAAGACCCATCTATATGCTGCCTACAAGAGACTCACTTCAAACCCAAAGACATACACAGACTGAAAGTGAAGGGATGGGAAAAGATATTTCATGCAACTAATAGGAGAAAAAGCAGGAGCGGCAGTACTTGTATCAGAAAAAATAGACTTCAAAACAAAGAAAGTCACAAGAGACAAAGAAGGACATTGCATAATGATAAAGGGGTCAGTCCAACAAGAGGATATAACTATTATAAATATCTATGCACCCAACACAGGATCACCTATATATGTGAAACGAACACTAACAGAATTAAAGGGGGAAATAGAATGCAATGCATTCATTTTAGGAGACATCAACACACCACTCACTCCAAAGGACAGATCAACCAGACAAAAAATAAGTAAGGAGACAGAGGCACTGAACAATGTGTTAGAACAGATGGACCTAACGGACACCTACAGAACACTCCATCCAAAAGCAACAGGAAACACAATCTTCTCAAGTGCACATGGAACACTTT
Organism: Phataginus tricuspis; assembly: GCA_029783875.1. Taxonomy (NCBI): domain Eukaryota; kingdom Metazoa; phylum Chordata; class Mammalia; order Pholidota; family Manidae; genus Phataginus; species Phataginus tricuspis. Next base: position 35,982,841 of record JAQQAC010003639.1, read on the forward strand.
CAAGAATAGGCCACAAAAAGAACCTCAGTAAATTCAAAAAGATTGAAATTGTACCAACCAGCTTCTCAGATCACAAGGGTATGAAACTAGAAATAGATTACACAAACAAAATGAAAAAGCCCACAAACACATGGAGGCTTAATAACATGCTCCTAAACAATCAATGGATGAATGACCAAATAAAAGCAGATATCAAGCAATATATGGAGACAAATGACAACAACAATTCAACACTGCCAAATCTGTGTGACGCAGTGAAGGCCGTGCTAAGAGGGAAATATATTGCAGTACAGGCCCACCTCAGGAAAGAAGAACAATCCCAAATGAACAGTCTAAACTCACAATTAATGAAACTAGAAAAGGAAGAACAAATGAGGTCCAAAGTCAGTAGAAGGAGGGACATAATAAAGATTAAAGCAGAAATAAATAAAATCGAGAAGAATAAAATAATAGAAAGAATCGATGAAAGCAAGAGCTGGTTCTTTGAGAAAATAAACAAAATAGGTAAACCCCTAGCCAGACTTTCAAGAAAAAAAGAGTCTACACACATAAACAGAATCAGAAATGAGAAAGGAAAAATCACTACGGACACCACAGAAATACAAAAAATTCAGAGTCTGTGAAGAACTTTCCAAATTCAGATATAAGGAAACCAACAACCTAATAAAAACAGGACAAAATCTTGGACAGATACTTCACCACTGAAGATACAAAAGCAAACAAGCATGTAAAAGATACCTAACACCTAACCACGAATCTAAAGCCAGCAATGGCAAAAGTACATATCTATCAATAATCACCCTAAATGTAAACGGACTGAATGCACCAATCAAAAGACATAGAGTAACAGAATGGATAAAAAAGCAAGACCCGCCTATATGCTGCTTACAAGAGACTCACCTCAAACCCAAAGATATACACAGACTAAAAGTGAAGGGATGGAAAAAGATATTTCATGCAAACAACAAAGAGAAAAAAGCAGGTGTTGCAGTACTTGTATCAGACAAAATAGACTTCAAAACGAAGAAAGTAGCAAGAGATAAAGAAGGACATTACATAATGATAAAGGGGTCAGTCCAACAAGAAGATATAACCATTATAAATATATATGCACCCAACACAGGAGCACCAGCATATGTGAAACAAATACTAACAGAAGTGAAGGAGGAAATAGACAGCAATGCAATTATTTTAGGAGACTTTAACACACCACTTACTCCAAAGGACAGATCAACCAGGCAGAGGATAAGTAAAGACACAGAGGCACTGAACAACACACTAGAACAGATGGACCTAACAGATATCTACAGAAGTCTGCACCCAAAAGCAGCAGGATACACATTCTTCTCAAGTGCACATGGAACATTTTCCGAAATAGACCACATTCTAGGCCACAAAAAGAACCTCAGTAAATTCAAAAATATTGAAATACTACCAACCAACTTCTCAGATCACAAAGGTATAAAACTAGAAATAAATTTCAGAAAGAAATCAAAAAGGCTCACAAATACATGGAGACTTAACAACATTCTCCTAATGAATCAATGGGTTAACAACCAAATCAAAACAGAAATCAAAGAATATATGGAGACTAATGACAACAACAACACAAAGCCACAACTTCTGTGGGACGCAGCAAAGGCAGTTCTAAGAGGAAAGTATATTGCAGTCTAGGCCTATTTAAAGAAGGAAGAACATTCCCAAATGAACAGTCTAAAGACACAATTATTGAAATTTGAAAAAGAAGAACAAATGAGGCCCAAAGTCACCAGAAGGAGAGACATAATAAAGATCAGGGAAGAAATAAAACAAATTGAGAAAAATAAAACAATAGAAAAAATCAATGAAACCAAGAGCTGGTTCTTTGAAAAAATAAACAAAATAGATAAACCCCTAGCGAGACTCATTAAGAGAAAAAGAGAATCTACACACATAAACAGAATCAGAAACGAGAAAGGAAAAATAACGACGGACCCCACAGAAATACAAAGAATTATAAGAGAATATTACGAGCATCTACATGCTAACAAGCTGCAAAACCTAGAAGAAATGGACAACTTATTAGAAAAATACAGCCTTCCAAGACTCACCAAGCAGGAAACAGAAAAACTAAACAGACCAATCACCAGCAACGCAGTAATCAAAAAACTACCCAAGAACAAAACCCCCGGACCTGATGGATTCACCTCTGAATTCTACCAGACATATAGAGAAGAAATAACACCCATTCTCCTTAAACTTTTCCAAAAAATAGAAGAGGAGGGAATACTTCCAAACTCTTTCTATGAAGCCAGCATCACTCTAATACCAAAACCGGGCAAAGACCTCACTAGAAAAGAAAATTACAGATCAATATCCCTGATGAATGTTGATGCAAAAATACTCAACAAAATATTAGCAAACCGAATTCAAAAATACATCGAGAGAATCATACACCATGATCAAGTGGGATTCATCCCAGGGATGCAAGGATGGTACAACATTCGAAAATCCATCAACATCATCCATCACATCAATAAAAAGAAGAACAAAAACCACATGATCATCTCCATAGATGCTGAAAAAGCATTTGACAAAATTAAACATCCATTCATGATTAAATCTCTCAACGGAATGGGTATAGATGGCATGTACCTCAACATCATAAAGGCTATATATGACAAACCTACAGCTAACATCATACTTAATAGCGAGAAGCTGAAAGCTTTACATCTAAGATCGGGAAAAGACAGGGGTGCCCACTCTCTCCACTGCTATTCAACATAGTACTGGAGGTCCTAGCCACGGCAATCAGACAAAGCAAAGACATACAAGGCATCCAGATTGGTAAAGAAGAAGTCAAATTGTCACTATTGGCAGATGATATGATACTGTATATAAAAAACCCTAAAGACTCCACTCCAAAACTACTAGAACTAATATCTGAATTCAGCAAAGTTGCAGGATATAAAATTAACACACAGAAATCTGTTGCTTACTAATGATGAACTAACAGAAAGAGAAATCAGAAAAACAATTCCATTCACAATTGCACCTAAAAGAATAAAATACCTAGGAATAAACCTAACGAAGGAAGTGAAAGACCTGTACTCTGAAAACTACAAGACACTCCTAGGAGAAATTAAGGAAGACACTAACAAATGGAAATGCATCCCATGCTCTTGGCTAGGAAGAATAAATATTGTCAAAATGGCTATACTACCTAAAGCAATCTACAGATTCAACACAATCCCTATCAAACTACCAACAGCTTTCTTCAATGAACTGGAACAAATAATTCTAAAATTCATATGGAACCAGAAAAGACCCCGAATAGCCAAAGCAATCCTGAGAAGGAGGAATCAAACAGGGGGAATTATGCTCCCTGATTTCAAGCTCTACTACAAAACCACAGTAATCAAGACAATTTGGTACTGGCCCAAAAACAGACCCACAGACCAGTGGAACAGAATAGAAAATCCAAACATTAACCCAAACACCTACAGTCAATTAGTATTTGATAAAGGAGCCCTGGATATACAATGGGGAGATGACTGCCTCTTCAGCAGCTGTTGTTGGAAAAACTGGACAGCTACATGTAAGAGAATGAAGCTGGACTACTGTCTAACCCCATACACAAAGGTAAACTCAAGGTGGATCAAAGACCTGAATGTAAGTCATGAAACCATAAAACTCTTAGAAAAAAACATAGGCAAAAATCTCTTGGACATAAACATGAGCGACTTCTTCATGAACATATCCCCTCGGGCAAGGGAAACAAAAGCAAAAATGAACAAATGGGATTATATCAAGTTGAAAAGCTTCTGTACAGCAAAGGACACCATCAGTAGAACAAAAAGACATCCTACAATATGGGAAAATATATTCATAAATGATGTATCTGATAAGGGGTTGACATCCAAAATATACAAAGAACTCATGCACCTTAACAAACAAAAAACAAATAATCCAATTAAGAAATGGGCAGAGGACATGAATAGACACTTCTCTAAAGAAGAAATTCAGATGGCCAATAGGCACATGAAAAGATGCTCCACATCGCTGATCATCAGAGAAATGCAGATTAAAACCACAATGAGATAGCACCTCACACCAGTGAGGATGGCCAACATCCAAAACACAAACAACAACAAATGTTGGGGAGGATGTGGAGAAAAGGGAACCCTCCTACACTTCCAGTGGGAATGTAAGCTAGTTCAACCATTGTGGAAAGCAGTATGGAGGTTCCTCAAAAAACTCAAAATAGAAATACCATTTGACCCAGGAATCCCACTCCTAGGAATTTACCCCAAGAATGCAGCAGCCCAGTTTCAAAAAGACAGATGCACCCCTATGTTTATTGCAGCACTATTTACAATAGTCAAGAAATGGAAGCAACCTAAGTGTCCATCAGTAGATGAG
>JAQQAC010003639.1:35987341-36019140 GCA_029783875.1 Phataginus tricuspis
CAACCATTGTGGAAAGCAGTATGGAGGTTCCTCAAAAAAACTCAAAATAGAAATACCATTTGACCCAGGAATCCCACTCCTAGGAATTTACCCCAAGAATGCAGCAGCCCAGTTTCAAAAAGACAGATGCACCCCTATGTTTATTGCAGCACTATTTACAATAGTCAAGAAATGGAAGCAACCTAAGTGTCCATCAGTAGATGAATGGATTAAGAAGATGTGGTACATATACACAATGGAATATTATTCAGCCATAAGAAAAAAAACAAATCCTACCATTTGCAACAACATGGATGGAACTAGAGGGTATTATGCTCAGTGAAATAAGCCAAGCCGAAAAAGACAAGTATCAAATGATCTCACTCATATGTGGAATATAAGAACAAAGAAAAAAAAAACTCAAAACAAAACAGCAGCAGACTCACAGAACCCAAGAATGGACTAATAGTTACCAAAGGGAAAGGGACTGGGGAAGAAGGGCGGGAAGGTGGGATAAGAGGGTAAAAGGGGCATTACGATTAGCAGACATAAGGTGGGGGGGCACGGGGAGGGCTGTACAACTCAGAGAAGACAAGTAGTGATTCTCATCTCACTACGCTGATGGACAGTGACTGTAATAGGGTTGGTGGGGGGACCTGATGAAGAGGGGAGTTTAATCACCATAATATTGCTCATGTAATTGTAGGTTAATGATACCAAAATAAATTGTTAAAAAAAATAATAAAATAAAGATTAGAGAGATTAAAAAAAAATCTTATCAAAAAAAAAAGTATAAAAAAAAAAAGATACCTAACACCATTAGGCATTAGGGAAATACAAATTAAAGCCACAACACTCTTCTGTCATCTACGAAAAGGGCCAGATCCTAAGGGAGTGACTATACCAAGTGCACACAGGGGTGTGGAGGGACTGAGTCCTCACAGGCTGCTGGAGGGAATGTAGAATGTAAAGCACTTTACAATCTGGTGACTTCTTTAGTAGGTAGACACCTGCTGTATGATACAGCCGTTCCATGTGTGATATTTACCTGCATAATGAGAAAGACTTGCCCAAGGATGTTCACTGTGGTTTTACTTTTAGTGTCCCAAACCTGGGAGCAACCTAAATGTGCACCAACAGGAGACTCAGCAAACAGACCATGGGAGAGCCATGCAATGGTTTGGCGTTTTGACACGTGCAATACATGATGAATCTAAAATAATTATGCTGAGTGGAAGAAGTTAGACATAAGAGTACACATGGTCTGATTCCACTTCTATAAAATTTTAGAAAATGCAAACTATTCTCTATGGACAGCAGGATCTGTGGTTGTTGGGGGAGGAGGAGATGGGGAAGGGCTTCAAAAGGAACAAGGACACTTTGGGAGTGATGGAAATACGCATTATCCTGACTGTGGTAATAGTCTCACAGGTGTAAACATATGTAAACCCTTAGCAAATTGATTACTTAAAATATGTACAGTTTGCACTAATGTCAATTGTATGTCAATAATACTTAAAAGGTCATTTCCTCTCCCGGCCCATTTACAACGTGTGTTGGAGGACAGCAAGCTTCCAAGTCCTTCCCCACACACAGGGGGACATGTACCAAGCTTGGCCCCTTGGCAGGGGTGTTCTCCCAACTCAGTCTAAGGTTACACAAATCAGAAGTGGGAAAAAGAAACAACAAAAAGAGAAGACTTAAACACCCAGGGCACAAATGTCTGCATACCCATGGGGGCTCCTCCTCATAAGCACCCTCCCATCGTCAAAGGTGGGAGGGCTACAGCAGGGGCGGGGCAAGGGGTGGCAGGCTCCGCCCCTTCCCGCTCTCAAACTGATGGAGATTTTTTAAAAAGCTAGTGAACGGTTGATTTTGAGTGACAAAATCCTCCTCCCAGCTGGTCCAAGTTCTAAATAACTGCCTGCACTGCTCGTCCTGGGCCCCCTGTTGTCTCGGGACTCATGCAGTGGAAATACTCAGAGCCTTTGGAGGGACGCACGCAGGGCCCTGGCTGGGATTGGAGGAGAGGCCCCCTGAGGGCACGGCCGAAGCCCTGGCTGGCCAAGGCCTCCTGGCAGAGCTTGGCGATTAGTCGGGCGAGTGACGGTGAGAGGGACTCTGTCCCCAAGCCTGCTGCCTCCTTGCTGTTGAGGGTCACCCACGGAGCTGGGTGGCTGCGGTCCTACAGGAAGGGACCGTGCTGTGGAATTCCCCATGCAAGTTATCCTTCATGTGTGTGAAAACTTCCTCCTCTATACAGAAGTGAGAAATGTGCATCTTCTGACCTTTTCTAGAAGAAAACAAAGGCCTATTCCAGCCCCAACCAAGGGAAGGACCAACACCAGAATATTAAAAAATGCTGCAGATTCACAGAAGTGAAGGGCTCATGGTTATGCTGGGAAATGATGAAATATATAGTTAAGTATCAAGGACACAAAGGGTAAGTTGACTATTATACAATAAGATGTGTAAGAAGTGTAAGAACAGGAACAGGCCCTGGTCTCAGATTCAGCTGACAGAACGGGAGAGGAGCGGCTGCTGGGGGACGAGACGGCCGGGGACAACCAGGCGCCCAGAACGCATCCCAAAGGCTCAGGGAGAAGTAAATGTATTTAGTCATATTCAGATATTTAAAAAGTACCACAAAGCCTTACCAAAAGAATACCTAAAAGATGTGTTTTAAAAGGAGAAATGTGAACTCAAAATGAAGAAGTGGGTCACAAAGCAGAGTGAGCCGGGGGCCGTGCAACACGTTGGGGACTTGGATCCACACTGACGGGGGTACCGCTGAGTGTCTAGAACAGTTGGGGGTTTCATTCCTGAAGTGATAGACCAGGCTTTGGGGGCCAATTCACTGCTGAAAACAGCAAGCCAAGTGGAGTAAAAGGCTTACTTATGAAAAAATTCTTACAAGTGTGTGAGAGCTGATAAAGGAGCCTGGGTCCTCAGGCCCACACTCATAAAGGCCAGAGGGACCCAGGGCACAGGGGGCATGAGCCCTAGGGCATCTCCCAGCCCCTGGGGCTGAGGGCGCAGGGGCAGGCACAGACCTGGGGAATCCCTGAGCCACCCTGGAATCACGTGGGCCCTCATTCTGGGTGTGGGGGAGAGTCAGGAGGAACCCACCCCTCCCCAGACCCTGGGGCCCTGGACGGGGGCTTCTCTGAGCAGAGCAGGGACAAGTGTAGCGCTCCCTGGAGATCCAGGACTCTCAGGAGGGTCTGGGTGTTTTGTCCAGCTCAGATATGCACCTCCGGGAAGACCCAGGATACCTTAACCTGTGATTCAATTAGAAACGGCCCTGACATCACACATTACTCCTGGATACTCCTCAGAAACCCGTGAATCTGGTCTGAGGGAAGGCCTCTTCTTCCTAGGCCTTGGGGGAACACCAAGAATCATTTTTCAAGGGCACTGAGCAGATGTATTTAAAGATAAACATGTTGGGAAACAAAAAGCCAAAAGGGAGAACCAGCAGAAGTGACAGGTGGTAGACAGCCCCACCGTGTCCTCCAGTAACAGAGTCAGATGTGACCTGAAGACTAGCTGTGCTGGAGAGACCTGCCTGCAAATGTGTGCAGTGGGAGAAACTATAAAGAGGAACCCAGCATGTCTGAGAGAAACAAATAACAATTTTCAGAAACGAAACCCACGGAAACAGAAACACAAAATGCAATAAATGATTTTAAGAGCAGATCGGACATCACTGCAGAAAGAATTAGTGAAGTGAAGGCTCACACTGAATCATCTGGAAAGGAGACAAAAGATGGAAGACACAGAAGAGAGGTCAAGAAATGCGGGGAAAGAAGTAAAATGTGTAAGATGTTCCCTGACCAGGAGTTTCAGAGGGAAAGCAGAGAGAACAGGCAGTATTTGAGATGACAACCAACCTTCAAAGGCTTACATGGGAAACCAAACATGCAGGCCAGTCTCACTTACTGTTATTGTTTAGAAGAGTTGCAAAATCCTAAGTGAAATTTTAACAAATTGGCTTAATAATATGTTAAACATAACCAGATAGGACTTGTTTCAGAATTGCAAGTGCTGTCCACATTAGATAACCTATCAGTAAAATTCACCTCATTAAAAGGTTAAAGGAGGAAAATTATATTATCTCCATAGATACAGAAAGTTTTCATAAAATTCAACACCTACTCATGATAAAAGAATGTTTAGCACACTAAGGAAAGAAAGGCACTTCCTTGTCTAGATGTGGACATCTCCAAACACCCAACAAACCCAATATTCAATGGTAAATCTTGGGGACTGAGGCAAGGGTTCCCCATTCAACACTGTCCTGAAGATTCAAACCAATTCCATAACATCAAAAACAAACAAACAAACATAAGTTTATAAACTATCATTATTTGTAGAATGTGTGATGATTATCTATATACAAAAACTTAAGAGAATCAGTGAGAAATCTATTAAAAATAACAGGCTTTAATAAATATGTTGGATACAAGATCAATATACAAAAACAGCATTGCTTTACACCAGCAAAAAACAACTAGAATATGTAATAAAGTATGAAAATCATTCACAGTATCCTTCATCCTCTGAAGAAAGGTTTGAGAAAGACCTAAATAGGTGGAAAGGCATACCATGTTCATGGTTGGAAGACTCAACTCAGGTCATTTCTGCTTGAAACTGATCAATAAATTCAATGTGGTTCCAATCAAAATGTGTGATATTGTGACTTATAATATAAGAAACATATAGGGGTCTGCCTGCACTCTCAGGCACGTACTTTCTCTTTTCTTCAAGCTCTTATTTTCCAATAAACTCCTAAAACTCAAAAAAAAAAAAAGAAACATATATTGATCTTGGTCCATTTCTGATACAGAGCTCCTAAAACCCTTGGAATTTCTGAAGCGGTAAGAACAATAAAGTTGCCTTTTGTTTCATAACAAACCATGGCCAACCGCACCTGAGTCTGTGCTATGAGGTGACTTTTGGAAAGCACCTAAGGATGGTGGTCTGATTGCCAGAGAAACCAGCCATGTGGTGGGACGGGTGGTTCAGTCCCAGTCCCCAGACCTCTGGGGCTGGAGGTTGAGTCCAAGCACCAATGGCCAATGATGTATGAATCGTGCCTATGCAATGAAGTGTCCATAGAAACCCAAAAGGACAGTGTTCCGGGTGCTTTTGGGTTGGTGAACACGTGGAGGGCTGGGAGGGGTGCCGTGCCCAGAAGGCAAGGAATCCCCACGCCGCGCCCCACATGCCGGTCCAATCTGTGCATCTCAAGCTGGCTGCTCCTGAGTCACGTCTTTTGTAATAAACTGGCGATCTAGTAAGTAAAATGATTCTCTGAGTTCTGTGTGCCACACTGACAAATTAACTGAATCCAAGGAGAGGGATCCGGAAGCCTCTGATCAATACCAGTCAGAAGCACACGTGATAAACTGGTGCCATTGGCCTTTGAAGTGGGGCCAGCCTGTGGGGATGAGTCCTTAACCTGTGGGACCTGAGGCTAACTCCAGGTAGAATGTGTCAGAATTGAGTTAATTGCTTCATGGTGTTAAAAAAACACACACATTACTCTTCTCTGTATGCAGGACACACCTCACCTCCCTTCTTTTCCAGAGAGGAAGCCTTGCTGAATTAGTCAAGGCTGAGCACACTTTCTGAGCCAGTTTTAAAAGTGGACAGGAACACTGTTCCTTAAAGAAAGGAGCAAACACTACATCCTCTCTCTTGCATATGTTTTTGGCTTCCGAAAGCAGGTTTTTTCCTCAGGACCATTCATTCAGATATCCTTAGCCACGTATCTGGTTAAAGAAACTTAGGGTCTGCTCTACAGACTCAGTCACCTGAAGTTGAAAGAGAAGCACCTATGTCATGAGGCTGGCAAATTTATCAGAGAAGTCCTGTACTGGGCCACAGTGGAAGCGCTTGCACAGGTGTTAATAAAGAATATTGCATTACCTTTTAAAAAAACAAACAAAAAAAAGCACATTATAAAATACCTACTGAAGTATTCCGGAAACTTGACAATCAAAGATTAATATTGAAGAGTTGAAGATGCACAAAATGCTAAGACCCTTCTGAAGACCTTTTCATATGAAAGTGGAATACAGATGCTGAAAAGCACACAAAAGCAGCACAGCTTAGTGACTCAGAGCATCGCCATGACCGCCCCCGGGATGGCCTCCCATCTCAACCAAAGTTCACTCACTCCAGAAGTAACCACTACACTTTTATAGTAATGACTTCTTTGCATTTTGTTGTTTTATCACCCAAACGTGCCTCTCCAGAAACTACGGTTGAGTCTTGCTTGGTTTTTAAAACCTGGCCCATCTGTTGTGTCTCTCTTAGTTACAGGTCCCCCTCGCCATTGTTCTGTTGAAGAATCAGGCAATTTGACCTGCCAAGTGCCCTCGACCTGCATCTGCTTTCCTCGTGGTGTGACTCAGCACGGGTCTCTGTCCTCTGTCCTTGCAGGAAAACAGCAGTGGGTCCAGAGGCCTGACCTCGCCCATGGCTGAGTCCTTTGGCAGGACTAAAGCGTCTGGACATTGGCCATGGCTGATGTTAGCCATCACTGGTGCTCAGTTTGTTGGGGGATGCAAAATGGTGATATGTATTTATTAGCTGGAATCCACTTATTCATTGGAATAGTTACTTCAGGTAGTATTCGCAGAAGAAAGGCAAGACCAAGATTTGATACTTTTAGTTTCCCATTTTCAAGATGATGAGTTGGTTCTATGTCAGCCACAAAAGATGGGCAATTTTTTTTAAGCAATAGCATTACGTAACATGATGTCAATATCATTATGGATGCATGGGTTTCATTTGAAGCTCGAACGATATCCTCTGGGTTAATAGGGGCTTATCCAGCTTGGCGCCCAGCACCGCTGACACGTCGCCCTAGTCTCTGATTGCTCCCTCGCCACCTGGGATGACAGGGTGCTCCAGGCTCTTGTGCATTTCCTGCCCCAGACTGGGAATCTGTCGCTGCTCTCAGAAGCTCTGCCTGCTTTCTTTTGGCGGGAAATGATATTTCAAGACCACAGCCCAGGCACTAGGGAGGCACATGGCTGTGAGTTGGTCACTGGTTCTAGGATTTTTCTGTGGACAAGGTGCCAGTGTATTTATATAAACACCTCATGAGGTCATACTCATGTCACCAATTCAAAGGAACAGTTTCACTTCACCTTCTCTGTACGGCACTCGCTCCTTCTGCCATGCTGAGAATCCTGAATCCCAGGGCGGAAGGGGTAACAAAATGGACACACATCCTAGTTGTCACCGCTGCCTCCCACAAGTCTAAGGTCACAGCACTGACAGGATGCAGGGACACAGGAAAAATGTGTTTTTGCATAGCTTTTTCTCATCCATTCCCCGTCACTATGGTTGTTCCCCTTCCTCATCTCCCCATCTACATCCCCCGGGTGCAGCTGTGACCACGAAGCTCTGGTACACTGTATACTGTATATTATACCACCATGCTGATACACGTGTACATTGCAATATGACATTTATATTTATTATGACATGATATCAATACACTCATACATTATAGTATGACACAAATACATTTATGACCTATCAATAGTTATATATTATAATGTGCTGATACATTTATACATTTTAATGTGACAGATACATTTATATTGTAACATGATATCAATACATTTATACATTGTAACATTAATGCCATGGGAGCACTCCTAACAGGTCACATAATTATTTCATTTTTGTGGTTGAAATAACTAAGACCCAGTGTCTTAGCAAGTTTGGTGAATACAATTAAATGTTGGCATCTATATTCACCACACTGGGAACCACAGCCCTGCTGTCCATTTTCTTCTAGTGTAAAAAGTTGCTGTTGAGAAGTCTGATGTGCTTTGCTTTCCATTGTCTAGATGCCCCAAAGATTTTTCTCTCTCTCTTTATAATCCAGGCATTTTATTAGACTATGTTTTGGTCCTACATATTCAAGGTTGACATGCCCACTATGTGATTTTCCCTTTCAATATGTAGTCTCAAGAAAAAATTTTAAGTCTTCTTGAACTGTATTTTTTAGTATTCTGTTGCCTTAGTTTTCTTCTTCAGGGTCCCATATCATCTGTGTCTGGGACATTCTTTGCCTATCTGCGACGTTTACCATTTATTCACACATCATTTTAACCTTTTCTTCATCTGATATTGGGTCTGTTCCCTTCTGTTCCAGCACAGTCTTTATTTCTAAATATCTTCTCCTCCAGTCCTGATTTTGAGTGTTGCCTCACTTCTGAGTATTTCTCATCTTTGTTCCCATTATTCTTTGCTGCCTTGCATCATTTCCCTGAATATCCTGGGCCTTTCTGAGAAGAAATGCTCCATTTGGGTTTCAGCACACCTCCAGCGCGCTTCCACCATGTGTCGGGATGTTGTTCTGCTCCGAGTCCTCCTTGTAATCATACCTTGCCAGGAATTTGTCCCCAATACATTGTGTTGCTCATGTCCATGTGAAGTTGGTCTTCCTGAGCTTTGAGCAGGAGGCTTAGTTCTGATTGTGTTTCTGACTTCACAAAGCTGCTTCTCTGTTGCTTCCATGCTGTTTATAATGCAGTGGGTGCCTTTCTCATTTCTTAGCTCCTTTCCCTTGACTGTGTCTGTCTCTGTCTCTTTGCTTGCCTTGTGTCTTATTCTGCTGGGGCTTGATGCCACCCCGAGCTTCTCTGCATCTCGTGAGAGGGTCCCAGTGCTGAGAGGTGGCGCCGACCCTCACTCTGGCCCGTGCAGCCACCTGCCAAAGGCTGGGATAGCCACCTGATCTTCCCAGATTGGCTGCCTGCTTTTCAAGGATGACTCCTTGTCTGATAGGGCCCTACTGCACTTGACCTGTCAGACGCCCCTCTGCTGGCGGCAGCACAGGTGCTGACAGCCCACATGCCTTGGGGCTTTGCAGCTCCTGTGCGGGGTTTGGGAGTGTGTACCTCGTCTTGCTGCCAGAACCACATACCACCTCTGTTTGCTGCTGTCTCGTTGCTGTTTGTACCTGAGGATTCAGGGAAGCCACGGCCACACTGCCACCACCATCTCCTAGGACAATTTAGGACAGGAAGAACAAAGAGGGGGCGCAGTCCACCAGAAACCAATAACCAGCTGAGGTGGAGAATGGTTGAGGCAGTGTGGCCTTGCTCAGAAATAGAGGGGCTGTCAGGAACCAGAGCAGCTTGGAAATCCAGCATCTGACAGGAGACACCTGGGGTTGGTGGGGAACATGAACTAATTTGTAGGTGGTGTTGACACAGATGGATTTTCAGGCAGCAAAACTAGTTGGGTTCCTACCTCACATCACACATAGAAATTGATCCTACGTGAATTAAACCTGAAAAGTGAAACTTGAAATATAGGAAATATAGAAAAAAAAAACCTTGAAATATAGGAAATAGAGGGAGAAAAATATTTGTAAAGATTCTCCCAAAGTCACTTATATCCATTAAAGAGAAGACTAGTAAATAGGATTTCATCAAAATCGAAACCTCTGCATGGCCTTACAAGGGAGAACTGTGGGAGAGGCCGTGTGATGCAGGGAGAGGCTGTTGGATGCAGAGGGAGGCCGTCTGATGCCGGGAGAGGCGGGGCACCAGCCTCTGCTTGGAGGCCTTTCTCAGAGACAGAACGGAAGTGACAGCAAGGGTGTTTTTAAAGTGAGGAGTTGCTTTGCGTTGGGCAAAAATGAAAATACTGGTAAGAGGAAATGGGGTTTCCATATACTGCTGGTGGGGACGTAAACTGGGGCAGCCTCTTTGGACAGTGAATGAGAATGGGGGTGGGCTGGGAGGTCAGTGCGGCAGCTGTGGGGCAGGGCTGGCCCCAGGGGAGGACAAGGTAACCCGGGAGACCTGGGCAGACTGAGGACCAGAAGGGCAGCACGTCCCCTTGGCCTGATACTCACGGGTCATGCGGCTCCTGCAGGTGAAGCCCTGGGGACAGAACAATGAGATGGGGTGAGAGGTCAGCTCGGCCACCTCCTGCCTCCCCAAACCAGTCCTGGGGGGGCCAAGAGAGTCCTCAGGGGGGGCCTGGGACACCGGCTCCCCATGCCATGGTCGCTCAGTGAGCAGTGTGATGCCCCCGACTGCACGCTGGACGTCTGACCACACCTGCTGCACATCTGCGGCCGGCACACAGTCACCCCCACCCACTGTTCATTTGTTAGGTGAACCTCTTAGGCCCTGACAGGGGCCGGGGTTAACAGAGTAAAGAAAACAGGGCCAAGCTCCCCGTCTTGGAGGGGCCTACGTCCTGAGACGGGGAGACCCAGGAACTGGAAACGTAAGATGTCAGCAAACACATTTCACGTTAGTAGTTGAGAAGTGAAGTGATGGGGAGCGGGGTCGGGAGAGCGGGAGTGACTCTGGGGGGTCAGAAGGCCTCCCTGGGAAGCGAGTTCCTGCCTGTGAGCCTCGGGGCATCTGGGGAAGGGCTGCCAACAGCCTGGGAAGCCCCTTCCAGGCTGCTGCTCCATGAGGGGGTTCTCGTCCCCACCCCAACCGCTGCCTGACGCCCCACGACTAAGCTTGGGAGACCAAGGCCAGGGGCGGAGTTCTGGGAGCCCATTGGTAGCAGCCAAGGTCCACCGCAAACCAGACCCGCCCTGGCTGCTTAGCCGTGATGCCGCATGGCCCCGAGTGGCCCTGCTCCCATCCCTGACCCCGGCCCCCGGGACCCAGGAGGCTGGGATGGGGGGTGGGGGGAGAGGACTGCTGCCGGCAGCACGGGTGGGAAACGGGAGGATGAAAGTGGGTCCGGTCCTGTGACCCTGTGGAGTGGCGGCTGCTGGTGGATTTACATACGTTGCAGAGATAGTACCGAGTGTTTGCCCAGTGCCCTCTGAGGCCCACACCTCATCGAATGGCCGCACGCCCTCACAGCCTAGGACCCCGCTCTGACGCTTTGCTACCGGGGGACCTTCACACTGCTGGGCCTCCCACAGCTCCCCCGAGGCGCCCTCCCGCCCGGGCCGCCCCGCGCTGTCCTCACCCCGCCGCACCGCCCGCACCTCCGGCCACCACCACTGCTGGCAGGTCCCCGCCTCGGCCTCCAGCTGCCACACAACCAGCTGAGGGTGGAGAGACGGACTGGGCTGCGGCCCCTGGTGCTGGCGGAGCAGCGGCGGGCTCGGACCCTTGGACCCCCACTCCCTCCCACGGCCACCGCCCCTGGGGAACCCCTCGGCGTCCTCTGCCTGAACCCCATCCCCCCTCAGCTAAGGGAGGGAAAGAGGACCTAGTGGGGCTCCCAGAAGCCCCAGAGGTTGAATGGCGGGCCTGTGTCCTAGCCTTTGGGCACTGCTGCCCACCGGGACCGCAGGCTCATCCGTGTCCCTGACGCCCGCACTGGCGGGGCCCTGCGGCCCCGTGGGGGCCTGTGGGGGGCGGGGATGTGGCCTAGGGGCGGGCCCTTCAATGCCCAGACCCCCTCTCCCCTGCGGGGCACGGACAGGGACCAGTAGGGGCAAAGGCGGAGTCCAGGGAGCCCCTAGGGTCGGTGCCCTCAGGGACCGAGGGCCCAGGAGCTCTGGGGGGGAGGCGGGACAAGGCTGGCCGGGTGCCCTGGGGCCCTGCCCCGGGTGGGGGCTCAGACGAAGGAGTGGCTGCCCCCACCCCGGGGTTTTCCAAAGGGCTTCCCGGGGCTTCCCGAGGCGGGCTCTGCAGGTGCCGGTGAGGGGCGTCCCGGAGGCGCGGCTTTGGGGCGGGTCTGCGTCCCCACTGCTGCCCCCGAGGGGCCCGAGCTCCAGCCTGAGGACAGGACCCAGCGTCCCGGGTTCGCGCCCGATCTTGGCTTCCCGCCCGCCGTGAGGGGCGCTAAGGACGGCGCGGAGGCGGCGGGCGGTCTGCGCGGGGAGTCCCGGCGCGCTTCCTCCGGGCCCTGCCCCGGCCCGCTTCCTCCTGAGGCATCTCTTGCCCTGTGCTCACCTTTCCTGTGCCCGCAGCCCTCACTGCCAGGTCAGCAGGACGAGTCTCCCCTGAGGGGTTGCCAAGCCCAGAACAGCCACCCTGTGGGCACGCGAGCCGGTGGGCCTCGGTGCGGCGGGTCCGGCCCCCGTCCTCTCCCGTTCAAACCCTTCCTGAGCAGCTGCTCCGTCTCCAGCGCCCCTGCCCCAGCCGTGTGCCAGCTGCCCCAGGCCTTGCTCTGTCTGCCCCTGCTCCCGCCCCATCCCTCCCAACAGGGTCTCCAGTCCCCAGTCCTGCCAGCTTCCCCTGTGAATCGGACCCCAAAGCATTGGCCTTCCGACTCCATCTCCACTGTGGGCGGGTCCAGGCTGCTGTCTGCTCCCACCTTGACCTGCTATTTCCTCTGCAACCACGGGTTCCCCCGAGCAGCCAGTGGGAGCCTCTCCTGGTCCCTGCACCTCTGGTCGGAGCATGGCCCCCCAGCCTCTGAGGCCCTGCCTCACACCCCAGCCACCGGGGTCCACTCTGTCCCTTGTTGAACTTCCTAGGCCCTCTGCTGGACATGCTTCCAGGCTTTGGGAAGGAGGGCCCAGCGTCTCCAAGTGTCCCCCCAGGGTGCCGCTCCCGGGGGCACATACGAGCCCTCAGCCCAGGCCGCCCCTCATTTTCTCCTCGGCATCAGGACACCCACATCGTGTTCTGCTGTGTGCTGTCTCCATCCAGAACCCAAGTCCCTCAGGCCTGGGGCTGCGTCTCCTCCCTGCGGTGCCACCTGGAACAGTGCACACAGCCCTGTCCCCATGATGCCTTCCATGTTCTGTCTGCCACGTCCCTGCTGTGTCCCCACTGCCAGACACCTTCCAGGCTGTGCCCCCACGGTGCCAGGCCAGCCTCCGGCCCTGCGGGAGCCTGGGATGCAGGCCCGTCTCAGGGCAGCTGCTGCTGGAGCACCTGCCGCCGGTGAGGCTGTCAGTGAAATCCCGGGACACCACCGTTTCCCGGCAGGGACGTGGCTTCCAGAGCATGGAAGGTGTGGGGGGACAGGGGCTGTGGCGCTGCTCCAGACATCAGGAGCGGCATGGTCAGCCCACAGGCTCCCAGCAGATTTGCCCGGAGCAGCTGCCAACCAGGCCAGGTCCTTCGCAGGAACCCCTAGGCTCCCGAGTCCCCTCTACCCTCTATCACCTCACCCACCACCCCAGGCCTTCCATACCCTTCGTCCCTGGGCCTGCTACTCTAACTTGTGTGCTGGGGGTGCCAGCACCCACCTGCAGAGGAACCGGGACCCCCTAAGGAGGAGCACCTGGGGGTGGGGGGACTGCTCACCTGAGAGCAGGAGAGGCCACATTCTGCCACCTGGGGGATGGCCAGGCTCTGGTGGGTGCTCCAGGCCAGGCAGATGAGCACGGCTGCTCGCCCAGCCAGCATGGGGTGGGATGGGCCGTGGAGCCTGGTGCGGGGCAGGCTTGCAGGATGCCCTCTTTGCCTTCCCAGCCTGCAGCTCCAGTCAGAAACAAGTGAGAGTTGAGTGAGCTTGCTTCCCAGGGCAGACACTCCCATCCTGGTGGAAGACAGCCCAAGTGGGCCGGTCACAGCCACAGTCACAGCCCACAGCTTCCTGCCTGGCCCCGGCTCATGTATGGGGCCTCTGGACGCTGGGCGGATGCCCATGGGGTTTCTCAGATGCCAAAGGAGGTTCCAGGTAACCAGTCCAGTGGGACTAGCTGCTGCAGCAGGGTGGCTGTGCGCCTGTGGGATCAGGGAGCTGTCCTGCACACCCCAAGGCTCCTGGGTGTACCCCCGTTTCTCCGGCACCCATGCTGATGGTGGGGGAGACTCTGGTTGCCAAGCCCAGCTGGGCCAGCAGAGGACCGGAAGCTGTTCAGGTGCCTACATATGAGAGCCACAGGCTCCGGCCCTGACCCCCAAGACAGAACTCTCCTGACTTGGACGTGGGACTCTGCCCCACGCCCAAATGCCCTGTCAATGGATGTTGAATGGATGCAAGAGATGGCGGCATGGCTGAGCCCTCACGCGGCTGTCCCTCACCCTGCAACTCTGGGGCCTGGCTTCTGCTTGGGAATCACCCCAAGCTCCCTCTCTCATCTGACCCCTTCTCTGCGTAGATGCCAAGCAGAGCCTCAGGGCGTCCCGCCCGCCTCTAGCCCTGGGCAGCACATGGGGGACAGTGGGAAGGAGGGAACTGAGCTGTGGGTCTGGGCCCGGGTCTCCTGCCTCTTTGGGCTCTGTGTCCACTCTCTTCCTGCTCCTGCTGGGCAGGTGTGGCCTCCGGCCCTGGGAGGGTTCCCCATGAGTGGCTGGGGACTCCCCTGGGTATCCTGAGCGCTGGGATCTGCCCAGAGCCCCAACTGGACACCCAGGCAGGCAGGCCCTTGGGGCAGACACAGCCCTACTGGCCCAAGAGCTCCATGACCTGGATGCAGTCCCAGGGCAGGAGTGCATGTGGGAAGGGGTTCACTGCAGATGGGGCCACTCGCACCCATCACCCAGGACCACAGGCCTGCCCTCCTCCCATCCTGGCCCAGATGCCAAGGCCCAGGCCCAGCCTCACCACCTCCTTGGCCAGTGCCTCAACCCTGCCCCTGCCTGGTCCACAGCATGTGTGGCTGGGCCTCCTGGTCACTGCTGGGCTCTGGGCCCAACTCGTACTGCTGGTGAGACAAAACAGATGGGGATGGAGCCCTGCCCCAGGAGTTCACCTGTGGCCACAGTGCCTGGGAGAGAGAGTGCCTGAGGCCAGGCTTCGCCCTGATGGCACAGCTGCAGCAGGCTGGCATGTTGGGGGATGCGCCAGGAGGCCTGACACTGGTCCCTCCCTTCCCAGCCTTGCACCCTCGGCCTCCGGGCAGCCAGGAGACAGTGTGTGGCCCCACGTGGGCTCACACTGCATGGGTCTTGCTCAGCCAGCCTTGAGACCAGAAGTCAGCACCACCACTTGCTTTCTTATGACCGAGGAGACCAGCGAGCGCCACTGCACCAAGTGACTCCATGGGCTCCTCAGAGCAAGGAGGCCCCATGGCCCCATCATGGCCCAAGCCTCCTCCCATGGCTGCCCCGGGGGGGGGCCACGTGCCGAGTGACAAGCCTCGTGCCTGACCGTGTGGTCCCAGTGCCAAGGGGCCGCAGGGGATCCAAAGGGCCGGCATATCCACCGCTTGACTCCGTGGCCGAGCCAGGCTAAGGGCGAGAAGCATGGTGAGGGCGGGCCCCGGTGGGCCCACCCCCACGGCTCCTGCATCGTCTCTGCCATCTGGGGATCTGGGGGCTGCGCACCTCCCAGTGCCCACAGAGAACCTGCCTGAGGGACTGCCCGCAGACCACCCCATCCCACACTGGCTTGGTGGGTGGGGCGCCCCAGTCTGAGCTCAGAGAAGCGGCAGGGGCTCCCCCACCCCGGCTCTCCCCAGCCCAAGCAGCCCACCCATCAGCTCCGAAGACCAGCTGTGGCTGAACCTGAGGGACCTGAGCCAGGGCAGCACCATTCCCGCCCCTCACCCAGTGCCAGGTTGGAAGGAGACCCTCGGGTGCAAGAACATGGCCAGCACAGCCCGACCTTTGTTCCATGGATGAGTGAATGGTGACTGCCCTGCTGGTGACAGCGAGGGGCCCTGTGGCAGGAAGGGCTTCCAGAGGAGGGGCACGTCGGGAAGGGCGCCGGGAGGGCCTCCTTGTCTGCCCAGGCCCAGGCGGGGTGCAGGCTGAGGGGCGCTGGGTGCGGGCAGGGGGGCAGGGCGGGAAGCCCCGCATGGGATGCAGGCACCAGGCAGGTGGGGCTCCACAAGAAATACCATGTGAGGATCGCAGCTTGGCTAAAACAGCTCTGTATACACGGCCCTCAGCTAGGTGCAGGTTTCCATAGAGATGAGCAAGTCTGGAGGCCCGTCGCCTCCCAGCCCTCAGCCCTTCCCAGTCCTCGGTCCTCGACATCACGGGGTCTTGGGGCTGCAGCCCCGCCCACCACCGAGGGTCACGTAGGAGGCTTCCTGCAGGACGGCGGCACAGAAGAAGCGGCAGAGCTTGCAGGGCGCAGGATGCTAGGCACGGTGCAGGGAGGTCCCTTGGCAGCCCCTGGGAGAGAGAAAGGCTGTGAGACCGTGTGCACAGAGCTGCCCGACCGGGCCCACGGAGGGCCCCAGACCGCGTCCATCACCCCAGGAAATCAAGCCCACCACCCCAGAGCAGGCACACTGGCCCTGAAGACCACACCTGTTGCCCCACACCTGGTGACCACATCCCCAGACACCCCCACTGGTCCCCAAGACTGCTCCCTCAGGGCCGCACATCTTGGGGTCACACACCTTGTGACGCCGACTCACAGCGCTCACATTGGCCAACCTCATCCTTGCAAGACCAGTGCCTCACTGGACGTCCAGTCCCACTGGTTCCCTAGCCCACCTACCCCACACAGACCACATGCCCCTCTCTCCGACTCTCAGAAAACCCAAGACCAACTCAAGGCCAAGGGATGGGGTCTCAGGTCACCACGCCTCTGGGGTGAAGCCGTGGGGGTCAGCGAGGTCCCCTCACCCCAGAGGACGCGGTGGCCCTCCTCCCCCAGGAGGCAGTCAGTGGGCCGGCGGGAGGTGTCATGAGCAGCTCAAGCTCAGAGCCCACAGGCAGTGCCACGTGAGCCTCCCCAGCCTGGGCGCCACCCTCGGCAGCGCTTGGACTGTCCCTCAGCCCCTGCTTAGGAGCCCAGGGTGCAGGACACCCGGTGACCCTCAGAGGGTGCTGGCCCCAGGGCCCGGAGGGCAAGGGAGGGACCTACAGGAACCCGGCCCCCAGCCCTGTCCAGCCCCTCCCTGGGTCTGCCCACTGGGGCCTGAACAGGGGCCTCCTTCTCCAGCCGTTCCTCTCTCCTCTTGCCCTTAACCCACCCCAGCCTCCCTGTGACAAGCTGTGCCCAGGACCGAGCTCCCCCTGCCCTATGTACCTGAGATCAGACCCCTGGAGTTGAGCCCCTGTTCCCACTGGGCCTAGACCAAGAGGGGCTGTGGAACAGGGCGGGGAGCTGAGGGCTGGAAGCAGCCGCCTATGTCCACCGCCAGCATCTGGGGACCCAGTGGCTGGAGGTGCTCTGGAGGGAGACCGGCAGGTCAGGCCGGGGTTTGTCCCGGTGCAAGGCTGTTCTGCCCACTGGCCATCAGGGGTGCCCTGGCCCTGGGGGAGGTGTCCACCTGACAGGCAGGCTGGCATCTGTGCTGGCCCCTCCAGGACACCAGCTTTTCTAGGAGGTGGTGACCTTGTGCGGTGAGGGTGCCATGGCTGGTGGCTGTGACAGATGATGGTGGGCAGGCCAGCTGCCTGGTGAGACTAGCCCAGGCTGAAGCTGCTGCTTCACAAGGATTCCCACAGTCCCTCCAACACCCCAGGAAGGGTGAGGCCGGTGGGGTCATGTCCCCTTTCATGGAGGGGCACTCATGGCCTCCAAGAGGCCAGGCTCCCACGAGCCTCGGCCCTTGTCCTCCGGGCATCCCTGACCTTGCTCCAAGACTGCCAGGTGTCTGGCCAGCCCTCCCCTGATGTGCTGGGGCTGCCAACCAGCCTGGGTTGCCCAGGCCAGAAGCCAGCCAGTACGTGGCGCTGCAGCCCGTGGGCAGGGGACGATAGGGCTCCCCAGGCTTTCCCAGCCTCAGGGCCAGAGGGCTTCCCAGCCAGGAGCAGTCCAGCCCAGGGGCGCCAAGGGCCAGGACACCAAGCCTGTCAGAGCCACCCACTTCCAATGGACTGGCTGGGGTCCGGCCAGGGTCTGGGTGGGGTGGGCAGGATCAGGGCCACCCAGCACCTGTGTAAAGCAGCCAACGCTTTCTGGAACCTTGAGGAGATGCTGAACCAGAGCATGGGAA
Organism: Phataginus tricuspis; assembly: GCA_029783875.1. Classification (NCBI taxonomy): domain Eukaryota; kingdom Metazoa; phylum Chordata; class Mammalia; order Pholidota; family Manidae; genus Phataginus; species Phataginus tricuspis. The sequence continues at coordinate 36,005,085 of JAQQAC010003639.1, forward strand.
TGGGGCCTCCCCAGAGACTTGGGCCAGCCCGTCCCAGAGGACATGCCAGGGCCTGTGTCAGCCGTGAGGGCATGGGAGGTGAGAGGCTGGGCTACAGGCCCTGGGCACAGGGTGGGGAGGCCAAGTCTGCGGGGGTCAGCGTCTGTGGGGCTGGGCCAGCTCCGAGCTAAGAAGGACAGGACCAGGCCTCAGAGGCCAGAGGGGCAGAGGGAGTGTAGTGGAGGAAGCGGAGGCTGCAGCCGGCTTCGGGTTTCCGGGGCGAGAGAGCTGTGAGTCGTGCAGTCAGAGGCCAGCTCCAAGGGACCAGGGGAACTCAGGAATTGCTGGTCTGGGATCCAGACCCTCTGGGGAAAACCACCAAACTTGGGGCACAAAATATGAAAAGCATTATAAAAGCAACAAAAAGCTGGCAAAGTAGCAACAAATTGTCAGGTCAAGGCCACAGGGAAGGTGAGGCCTCGGGGAGGAGGTCATGGAGAAGGTGAGCCTGGAAAGGTGACAGAGGCTTGAAGCTCTTGCTTCTGAGGCTTTGCCAACCAGGACCACCTACAGCTCGAGGTTCCAGGCCTCGAGGAGTGTGGGGAACAGAGGACCACCCGGAGGCAGGTGAGACACCCCACTCCTTGATAAAGCGACCAAATGGCTACAGGCTGGGTGCAAAGGTGGACCAGAAATATGCCCCCCGCCCTTCCCTACCCCACCCCAGGGTACTGTGAGGAGTGTTTCCTGGGGCCGAGCAGTGGAAATCCCCGAGAAAATGGAGCCCCAAGTGAGGCCCAAAGCATCAGCTACGGAGCAGTCTAGGGTGGGGGGTTGCTGCAGTCTGAAAGAAGAGCAAAGAATCCCCATGCTTTTTTATAGAAAACGAGCCACTTATAATAAAAAGTGAGAAAGCACCAGCAGAAACCACAGCACAGGCATGACCAGAGCCCTGGTGACTGGGACCCTCGGGTGCTGCCAGGCCAGGGTGTGGACGAGCTGCACAACGTCAGATACGAGGCAGGAATCATGTGCAAGGGGAAGACCTGGGCGAAGACGACCTAACAGCTGTATTGAAAAGTGGAACTTCTAAAAAGTGGAACTTCTAAAATTAAAATTTCAATGTACGGGATGCATGACGTACTAGACACAGACGTAGACGGAGGAGGAGCCGCTTTCACACAGGGACCAGGAAGACTCAGACACGCAGGGCAGGAGGAGAAGGGCGAGCAGGCTCCGAACCCCAAAGGGCCGGGGAGATGGGGCGGCGGTGGTGCTTCCGGAGGGAGCGGCTGGCACCTCCCCTGATTGGTGGGAAGCTAGTGCGGGGATGAAAGAAGTCCAAAGAGCCCAACCTGAACAAGTAAGCAAACCACACCTCCAGACCTGACAAACTGAAACGGCCTTCGAGCAGGCGGATCACACAGCCGCTTTTGGACGGCAAAGACCGACTCGACGACAGATTTTCCAAGCGCAGCCCTGGACGCTGAGGCCTGGAATGATGCCTTCGAAGTGCTGAGAGGCTGCGGTTGCTGACCCTGCCCCCTGCACAGGGCCCACCTCTTCCCAGAGCAGGTGCAACAAAACCCCCCGTAGACCAAGAACTGGCCTGAGTGTGCCACCGCCAGGCCCTCCCGACAGGACGATCTAAGCATGGAGCCCAGTGGAAGTGATTGGTGAGCAGCAGAGCTGACGACGTCTTGTGGGGCTTCAGACAAATTGTCCAGTTGTGTGGAGACAACAGTAACGGTTGGAGAGAGCGGGACCCCCTGCTCCCCAAGCCTGAAGGCCATCGTGCTTCTGGGTGGGGGTCCACTTTAGACTTTGATAACTGACGCATGCAACTGGTAATCTCTGAGCAGCCAAGGGTCCAGAAACAGGGTGTAAAACCCCCACACTAGAAGAAGGAAACACTGATAAAAATCAATGATAAAGTTTTTTTAAATGATAAAAAATCAGTCCCAATAAGGTAACAAAGAGGAAGCAGAACATGGAATGGGTGGGACAAACAGAAATTAAGCAAAATCAGATGACAGCTGCCGTGGCTTGCGGGCTCCCAGACGCCCCCGTGGAACCTGCTCCCCACACCCCTGCCACTGCCCCAGCCAACACCGTGGCTGAACTTCACAAGAGACCTCGCGCAGGGATCAGGCAGTCAAGCCGCTCTTGGCTTCCTGACCCTCAGAAACCGGATGGTGCTTGTCGCTTCAAGCTCTGGAGTGATTTGGTGTGCGGTGATCGCTCACTATAGAATCTATGTGTATGTGTGTGCCTATGAGCCTGTATGTAAAATGTAAATGTCAAATGCACTGGTTAAGAGTGCCATCAATCTGGATTTAGAACATCAAATTTTATGCAGAGAAATATCTAAAACTTAAGATTAGAGAATGATTGAAAAGAAACATATACTAGGCAAATTCTAAGTAAAAATTAGTAAGAGTCTGAAAAAATATAAAGCAAATATTGGAAGAATTATGAGAAACTGATTTGTCCTTAAAGATTCATATTATGTGTTGCTTAGTAATTGATAGAACAAGAACACTGACACACAATTCAGTGAGACTATCAAGGATTTGAACAACACAATAAAAAACCTGACTCCACTTATGATGCCCAATAACTGCAGTTTACACATTATTTTCAAGCTCCAAGGGGCTCTGACATGACTGCACAAAGTGGCTCGCACCGAACATCTGTGTTTTGAAGTGACGTAGTCAATGTCTGACCAAAATACAGTTATGCTAACAAGAAAATAAAAGCTGACTATGAAACCTGATGTGAAAACACTCATAGGAAACAATTTCAAAACAATTCAGGGGTTAATGAAATAATTGTAATGGAAATTAGAAAATACTGAACTGAATAATAACAAAATACTACATTAAAAAATGTTTAGATACAGTTAAGCTAGAAAAAAAAGGGGAATCAACATCCTTAAATGTATGTATGAAAAAGAAGAAATGCTGGTCATTTGTGAACCGACCATCAACCTCAGGAAGTTAGAGAAAGAACAAACCCAAGTAATAAACATAAGAGCAAAAGTAGGCAAAGCAGAAAATATAAAGTTCAGCAAAACCTAAAATTCTCCGCAAAAGCTGAATTAAGAGTGGTCAGGGTGGGGGCTGGGGTGGTTGCCAGTATTAGAAATAATAAAGACATCGTCTCACACTCTGCAGACAAGGGAGGTGAGCAAGATATCCAGGTCTGATGCCACGTTCATCAGCCACCAGCCACTCCCCAGATGACGGCGTGACACGGTCATCTCAGTAGGTGCGGGAAAAACACCTGATAAGTTGCCATGCATGGTAAGAAAGAAAGAAAACACCTCTCAGCAAACAAGAAATAAGGGAGCTTCCTCTGTCTGACAAAGTGCTCTGTGGAAAACCTCCAGCCAGCATAGTCGGGGGATTCCTGCCCACTTCCATGCCTGCGGGCTCCAGCCAGGGAAGTGAGGCGAGAATATGTAAAGGCATAGCGATCAGAAAGGAAGCAGAAAAATGGGCTTTATTTGAGGGGACATGATCACAAATGCTAGAACTAAGAGGTGAATTTACAGACATTTTTTGGGCTGCCGTGTCAATGCACAAAAATCAATGGAATATCCTACCAATTAGCACAGATAATTGGAAAATAACATTTAAAACACCATCTGTGTCATTTATATGTGCAATCTTCAAGAAAAAGTAAAAACTCGTAGAAACAGAGAGTAGAAAAGCAGCTGCCGGAGGCTGGGGGTGAAGGACACGGGGAGGCCGGCGAAAGGACCCAAACATTCAGCTCTAAGATGAACAAGGTCTGAGGAGCTGATGTGAAACACGGTGACTGCAGTTGATAACCATGTATTGTATAATTGAAATCTGCTAAGAGAGATCTTCAATATTCTCACCAAAAAAAAGGGTAAAAAAAGAACACTACTAATGAAAGTATCAAAATTTATTTACAAGAGTATCAAAAATACATCAATATGTACAAGTAAATTTGATGAAAAACATCTATGCTAAAAATATTGCTTAGAAAAACTAAAGAATAAAACCAATACATGCTGGGATATATCAGGTGCGTGGCTTGGAAGTCTCTGTACTTCAGGTGTCAATTCTCCTGAAATGACCTGTAGGTTTGATGTAATCCCCGTCAAAACCCCACCACGTGTTTTTTTATAGAAATCCACAAGCTGATTCTAAAATCTATATAAAAATTCAAAGGATGTACAGTAGCCGAGGCAGTCTTGAGAAAACAATCCATGCAAATTGGAGAACTCGCACTGCCGTATTTCAGAACCGCAACACTATGGTGGTAGTTAAGGAGATATTGGCATAAGGATAGGTAAGCAGTCTGGTGGGACAGAATGGAGAATCGGGAATTCTCCTAGAGTCTGTGTTTGACAAAGATGTCAAAGCAATTCAAGGGGATAGAGGCAAGTGTTTTATAACAGTGCTGGATCCTGGGACATCCGTATGAGAACTTCACACCACGCACAAAAATTGATTCAGGAGGGACCGGAGACCAGAATGTGCAAGTCCAAACCATAAAGCTTCCGGAAGGGAACACAGAACGTCTTAGGACCTTGCGGCAGCCCGGTTATTTTGGACAGAATGCCAGAAGCAGGAGCCACAGAAGGGAAACGGATAGATCAGATTTCAAAAAATATTCCTGCTCTTCAGAAGGGATCTCTAAGAAAGTGGGAAGACAAACCAGGCTGGGAGAAAATATTCCCAATACACGTATCTGACAAATAAATACACAGAAAATATGAAAACCACCACAATTGAATCACAGGAAGATAACCTAATTTCACAACGGTAAGACTCCCACCAGCTCCTCACAAAACCACATCCAGGCGGCCAGCCAACGTGGCCGAGTGCTCCGCGTGGTGTCTTCGGGGAAATACAACATCAAGCCGCGGTGAGATGCCGCCGCGTGCCTGCCTCAATGGCTCAAATGTAGTCTCACAGTATCACATGGAGGTGAGCTTGTGGGGCGACCACCACTCACCCCGCTGCCGAGACATCCCAACAACTTTGGAAAACTGGCAATTTCTTCTAAAGCCAAAAGCCTCCCCAGCCGCCTAATGCCACCCCCAGCTACATGACCGACAGACAGACAGCTGGCAGCCACGCAACCCCCTGCACAGAACCGCGGCAGCGGCTTGACCTGCAACCTGCCAGAGCGGGAAGCAGCCCCACCTCCCACCGCCAGCCCCCGCGGGCTCGCTCACCGAGAACACGGCCCGGGGAGGACACTCGCTCACCCTGTGGCTGCATCTCCCGGCGGCAGAGGCCAAACGCAGAGAGCAGGCCCTACGTGGTCCCGTGCGCAAGTTCAGCAGACAGAAGCAGTCTCGGTGGTTTAAGTAAAATCACAGCTACCTCTGTGGCTAGGGTATCGGGGACACAGGTGGCTTTCTGGAGTGAGAAATGTCACCGCCCCTGACCTGCGCGGTAGTGATGCAGTTTTAACTGTCTACGTAGGCTCTGTACTCACTGAGGGTAAGTTGTGCCTTAGGAACTTCGTGCGAGCATGGGGACTATTTGCTATGGCACTAGAGACCGCCAATTCTTAGGCAAGTCTAGTACGTGCCACTAGAAAACCCACAATCAGACACACCATTAGATGGAGCCGATCGTGTTCATGGCTTGAGAGACTCAGAGCCCTGCAGATTCAAGATGATCGCAGTCAAAATCCCACCAGCTTTTTCTTTCTTTTCTTTCCTTTTTATTTTGGAAGTTGACAAGCTGATTCTGAAAGACACATGGAAATGCAAAACGCTAACAATAGCGGCTGGCGCAGAATGCGCTTCCTGCCCTGCGGGCCAGGCCTGACCGTGCGCCCGTTGTCGCCCGCGGGCACTGCAGAGAAGGCGCCACGCGCACCGGTGCGGCTGTCCGGCTCCCACGGAGCAAACGCACTGCAGGCAGCCGCCTCCCCACGGGGGTCATGCGGAGCGGGCCGAACCCAGCCTGTAACAATCGAGCGCAGCTAATCCGCGCGGAGCCCGCACGACAGCCGCCGGCCTGCTTAGCAGCCGGCCGCCTGTCCAAGCCGCGCCGAAGCCTCCTGCCCTATGGCATCATCCCTGTGGGGAGGACACAGACCTGCTGATGCCCATGTTACTCCCAGTGCCACTAGCAGTAAAGGCCTCCATCTCTACTCCAGGAGCCCTGTGTCTGCCAGCACCCATGACACACCACAGGCTAAGCTAATCCCAGGCCGGACAGCTTATCTTTGGCTCATGGTTATCCAAACCAAGAGAATGATGCAGGATGCTGGGATCCTGGCCTTGTGCCTGGTGCCATGACTGTAGGGGCTTTGGGGGGCAAGTGTGCTCTGTGGAAGTAAAGTGAAAGCTGGTGTCTGGGAACCTGGATGGCTGCATATCTGGCCATCGTTTAGAGCATTTACTCCTCCCACTGCCCTTGGCTGCAGAGTATCCTTGCTCGCCCACTAACTTGAGTTTGACTGGCAGGATGTGTGCACGTGTGATGTGAGCAGAAGCTTTCCCATGCTTGCATGGGTTGGCTTACCCTCTCCTGTCCATACCACCTGCCATATGAAGAAGATGCCCCAAGGAACCAGTGGTATAGCAGGAGTCTCATGGAGCAGATTGGAACCCAACCTGCAGCCTGGACCCAGCTCAGCCCTCTCCAATGGGCCCAACATCATTACAGCTAACCTAAAGACACGTGAGAAATAAATGCCTGCTGCATAAATACTGTCGAGGTTGGGCATGTCTTTGTTAAGAAGTGTTATTGATGCAGAAACTGGACTAATATAGACAACAGACAGCTGGAACAGAGTCCAAAAACAGAACATACATACAGTCACCTGTTTCATGATGGCGAATGCACTGAAGAAAACATAGTGATTTTAATATATCATGCTGCATCAGCTAAATATCCATACAGAAAAACAATGAATACTGACTTTTGCAACATACCACATAGTGAAACAATTCCAGGTAGAATACAGATCTGAATGTAAAAGGTGAAACCTTGCAACTTTTAGAAGAAAACAGAAGTGACTGTTTTTTTGACTTTGGGGTAGGCAAATATTTCTCAAAGAGAAAACAAAAAAATGCTAAGAAAAATTGATGTAATACACTGAAATGGGTTTATGTGCATCAAAAAAAATGCTATTGAGAGCAAAAGGCAGATGCTAGAACAAGAGCAAATAGTTTTAATAGATGAACCCGCCAAAGAACTTGTATCCCAGAATAACAAATAACTTCTATAAGTCAATAGGGATAGGCCCACAGAAAATTTTGTCCAAATACAAAAATGGTGCTTTACAAGAGTACGTTCAAATGGACCATAAATACAAAAAGATGTGACCCTCAATAGTCATCAAGGAAATGCAAACTGAATCTGTATGTGAATCCACTGCTCATCTACTAGAATAGCAAAAATGAAAAGAAAGAACATCTAGCGCTGCCCACAGTGTGGAGCAACTGGAGCATTCATACTCTGTAGTGGGATGTAAACCGTCACAGTCACTTTGGGAGATTCCTTGGGAGTGTCTCTGCCAAGGCGGCATTCATGACCCAGCCATTCCATTCCTACAGAAAGGTATACATATGTCCAGCAAGTAGCAGAACGTTCTTGGCAGCCCTGCTTCTAATAGTCTGAACAAAAATGATGCAAATGTCTCTCAAGAGCAGTGTGAATAAAAATTGTGGTTGAGAATAAATTTTAACTATATGCAAGAAACTAAATCCAGCCACATATCAAACCCACCATCAGACCAAGTTGGAGTCATCCCTGGAAGGCAAGGTTGGTTTAACATTTAAAAAATGATTGATATATTAAAAAAAAGATTGATATTATTCACCACTAATATTACAGAGGAGAAAAATCTCATGGATGCAAAAACGTTTTTGAGAAAATTCACTACATATTCTTGATAATTCTTAGGATTAGAAAGACACTTCTTTAATATGCTAGAGTGTCTATACATTTAAATCTGTATTTATATCATATCTATGTCTTTAGAAAGACCTAGAACAAATGTCATTATAAATGAGGAATTGTTACAAACATTCCCTTTAAAATCAGGAATTCAACAATGGTGCCCAACAATGTGTAGGAGGTTCTAGCCAGCACAATAAGACAAGACAAAGAAATTTGAGGCAACAATATTGAAATGCAAGACATAAAGCTATTTGCATGTGATACATAATTTATGTAGAAAACTCATAAATAAAACTCCAGCCCATAAACAAAAAGACATAATACAAATTTTTAGAACTAATGAGTTTAGAAACATGGCGGTACAGGCAATTAATATATAAAAGTCAGCTGCATACTATATACCTGTAGCAAACAATGAGGAGATTTATAGAGCTGACATCATGTGCAGTAGTATCAGAATCTCAAGGAACTAAAAGGAATCCAATCTAATCAAAGATGTATAGGATCTCTATTAGGAAAATTATAAAATTTAAAAAGATCTTAGTAAATGGAGAGAAATATATTCATGAGTAAGAACATATGATTTCATTCATTTTTCAGTTTCCCCTAAATTGATCTGCGGATTCAATGTAAATCCAACCAAAATTTCAATAGGACTTTTTGTGGAACTTGATAAAACAATTATGACATTTTCATAGAGGAGAATGAGGCCACAGAAGACTAGGGACCCTCTGAAGATGTGGAGAGAGAGGAACTTGCCCCACCAGATATGAAGACAGCACAGCGCTGGTGCAGGGGCACAAATTCACCAGTGGAATAGAATAGAGACTCCAGAAATGGACCCACAGATGTACAAAGCTGGGAACAGTTCACTGGGAGGAAGAAAGGGATCTTTCAATAAATAACTGAAAAAAATTGTAATCCACAAGAACAAAGATAAAATTTGATTCTTAGCTTACCCTATATATAAAAATAAAGTTCAAATGGATTAGGACTTAGTCAAAAACAAAATTTGAAACTCTTAGCAATAAATGTAAGTAAATCTTTTACCTAAAGGAAAAATTTCTTAAGATAAAAATAGCACAGACTAAAAAAACAAAAAAAAATTGGGCCACATTAAAATTTGCAGCTGTTTGCATTTTAAAAGCTGGGAACACAAACCACAGACTGGGAGAAGCTATTGACAAGACACTGTGAGCACAGATGACCCCACAGAGAAATGGGCAAAAGGTACCAACAGGTATTTCCCAGAAGAGGAATTCACATTACCAATAAAAACATACTAAGATATTCAACACCATCACTGAAATGGAAATCAAGACCACAGCAACACACTTTGTAAGTCCATTTGATTGGTGAAAATTAGAAAGTCCTGTGTCTCACAGTGTTGGGGATTCTATGGACTCACAGATCTCTCACACATTCTTGGTGAGAGCAGAAACTTTCAGGCACTTTGGAAAACAGTCGTTACCTCCTAAAATTCAGCTTTCATGTGTCCCATGCGCCAGCAATTCCATCCTGGATAGATAGAGCATCTACTTACAAGAAAACTTGCACACATGTGAAACATGTATAAGAAAGTCCTTAGAGTCACTGACCATAGAAAAAACCCTGGAAACAACCTAAATAAACAATCACTGGAAAGCGGATGGATAATTGTAAAATATCCTCACAAATGGGCTGCCATGACCTACAACAACATAGAAGAATCTTAGCAGATTGATATTTGGTGAAAGTGCGTGCTCTTTAAAAATAAAAGCAGCTCTCTGAGGCATCTCACTGTGCTGATGGACAGCGACTGCAGTGGGGTGCGGGGGGACTCGATAATAGGGGTGAATGTAGTAACCACAATGGTTTTCATGTGAGACCTTTATAAGAGTGTATATCAATGATACCTTAATAAGAAAATTAAAAAGAGTAAACGCAACTAAAATTAAAAAATTAAAATTTGAATACATACAAATGCAACAAAACTAATTAGAAAGGGGAAAAGGGCAGGATGAACATAGGACTAAGGATGGGGATTGTCTCAGTGGGAGCTGCAGGGATTAGGGGCCAGATGGGTGGGCACAGGGCACTACTTGCAGGTTCTAATTACCTTATTAAAGCTGTAAATAAAAGTGGGCCATGTGAAGACAGATGATGAAACTCTATCATGAGCCAAGAACTGTGATGAATCGCGGTATGCACACCTGGGGCCCCGTGAAATGGGGGCAGGGATGAACGAGGAAGGCTCACAGCACAACAAAGCAGGAAACGATACGAAAGATACAATGTCCGTGAGGAAAAAGAAAACAGATGTTTTCTGAAAAATCCACCTAATCTTCAAAGATATTAACAGATTGATAGAAATGTTAGCCAGATGGTTGGGTTTAAAAACAAAATCAACTCACAGAAGTCAATTCCATTTCTATCAAGCAGGCACAATTTGTTAAAAAAAGAAATGAAAAATTTGATATTACTTAGGATAGAACAAAAAAACAAAACATTTGTAAGACTAAATCTAACAAAAAAAAGAGTGTAAGATCAAAACAGAAAATTCTAGGAGTTTTCTGAAAGATATTAAAGGATAAATGAGAGAGATAACCATGTTCACAGATTGTAAGACTCAATAATGTAATGAGTCCATTCTCCCCAAATTGATACATGAATTTAACTTAATTTCCATAAAGTGTTTTTATTTTTATTTTTATTTTTTTTGGTGGCTCTTGATAACCTGATGCTCTAACTTGTAAGGAGCTCGAGGAGCTGAGTCATTTCCAAGGAAAAAAAAAAGAAGATTGTAGGATCTGCCTGATGAATGTACAAAGCCACAGCGATGAGGACACTGCGGCCCAGAGCAGATCCACAGACCCATGGAGCCTGAAGGGAAGCCCGGAGACCCGGGAATATGACCGCAAAGCCCGCAGAGGCGTGGGGGAGGGGCTTCCAATAAGGCGCTACGTAGGGATGTGGTTGGGCCCCGCCTCGCACACGCGCCCGATCAATTCTGGGAGCCTCAAAGACGAATGCACGAGCAATGACGATGCTCCTAGAAGATGCCACTGGAGATTATCTTCACAACCTCAAGGTAAGGACATAATCCACAAAAATCACCAATCACGGAGGAAAAGGCTGACCAACTTGAGTTCATTAAAATTAAGGTAGCTTTACATCAAACGACATCATAAAGGAGTGAAAAGACAAATTGCAACGTGGGAGACAGTATGTGCAACCGAATCAACTGAAAAAGGAGAACCCAGAGCTGACTTCATTCCTGAAAGACAGGCAGAAAGGGACCCGTAGCTCTAAGGGCAACTAGACAAAAGACTTGAGGATCTTTTCAGGAGATGAAGCCTAAACGGCCACACATGTCTGAAAACAGGCCATTTCACGGGCAAGTAGAAAAATGCCAGTGACCACACCACACGCTCTCCAGTGGCAAAGATGAAGGTGTCCGTTGCCGCCATCAAGGGGGAGCCACAGACAGGGCCATGCCTAGGTCGAGCATGATCCCCCGCCATGCCGGCCATGGCTGGCGCCCCGGGTTTAATGGTCCCCCTGGCTCACGTCTGCTGGAGGCCTGTGAATGTGAGCCGGTCTGGAACTGGGTCTTTGCGGGTGCAGCCAAGTTAAGATGACGCCGCACTGGAGGAGGGTGGAGAAGGACAGAGACACACAGACAGCGCCACGTGAGGACAGGGCCCAAGCACTGACAGCAGGACCAGATGCCAAAGAGACAAGGAATGGGGTCTCCCTACGGCCCTTGAGGGAGCACGGCCCACCTGACGCCTTGACCTGGCCTTCTGGCCTCCAGAGGCACAGGAGAGTGAGTTCTGTGGCCAAACCACTGGCCTGTGGCTTGGCACAGCAGCTAACATGGTTAATGGCTAAGCTGAAGCTGTGTGGCCCTCTCGGTGCCTCACTCCTGGAAGATGCCAGTAGAGGGCCACACAGACGGTCTGTAATAGCAGAAATCTGCAAGTGACGCTTATGGAGAGGCGAGCTGCTAAGTGTGGGGCTGACAGGCCTTGGCGGCAGATTGGACGAGGGGTAAGGAGGGTGGGCGTGAGTGGGGGTGTCCCGCAAGGGCACTGCTGCTCTGAAAGCCTGTGGCCCTTGGGCCCAGAGCGGCAACTTGGGGCCGACCATGCACGTGTCCAGCCAACACATTTGCTGTGCACCTGCTCTGTGCACCTGCTCTGTGCACCTGCTCTGTGCACCTGTTCTGTGCATCTGCTCTGTGCACCTGCTCTTTGCACATGCGGCCCCAGGAGCCGGAGGGGGAGCAGCAGTCAGGACCTGCACGAGCAGCCGACGAGCTCGGGGACAGATGGCCAGGGACAGACAGGCGGCCACGAGGCTGTTGGTGCGGGGAGGTGGAGGAGGGGCAGCAGCAATGAAATACGGCCTGTTGAGGAGGTGCAGGCGCTGGATAGAGCAGGACAGCGATGGGGTGGCCCTGCCTTCCCTCATGCTACCCTCCAGGCCAGGCACCCTGGGAAGCTGCCCTGGTGCAGAGGCTTGGCGCTGCCCCACACCCATCTGCCCAGCTGTGTGTCTAGGCCAGGTGTGTGTTCAGCTCAGAATACAAATGTGTGGACATTTCAGAAAACAGAACCCAGATCCAAGCCATCTCTGACCACAGCCTGTCTATGGCGCTTGGAACTCAACCCCCGATCCACAAGACACCCCACCAGGAAGTGAGGCGATGGCCGTCCCCCACCCAGTCCTGAGGAGGGGACCCCGGTGCTCAGCCAGTCCCCAGAACCCCGGCTGCAAGACCCACACCATCCCCACTGCTTGGCTGGGTCCAGGATGGGGCCAGAGCGCCCCCAACTCTTCCCTGAGCTCAGGCTGGCTTCGGAATCAGTGCACACTCCCTGCTTAGACCAGAGGCCCGCCTCGCCTCAAGGACTGAGCGGGCGGCCCAGGCAGACGTGGGGTGAGGGTAGCATGAGCCCTGCATACCTGTCGGCCTGGGCTGCTGACGCCCAGCGCCCTCCACTGCCTTCATGCCGGGAGCACCGTCGGCACACCTGACGGGTTTGGATCCAAGAGTTTGTCGGGCTCGGCCTTGGGGAGACCAGTTTGGGGGCCTTATTGTCTGCATGTCGATAATTACAAGTGGGGAACTCTACCTTCCCTCCAGACTCGGCGTGGATGGACTTTTCTTCACAGCCTCTCTCAGCCGAGCCTGCTGTGGGCACAGGCGAGGTGCGAGGACGGGCCTTGTCATCCCTCAGCCTCGGGTCCTGCTGGATGGCCGATTGCGGGGGTCTTGGCGGCAGGTCTGGCGGGCCAAGGAGCACCTCGCTTCTAGTGGCTGAGTGTCTGAGATGGAAGGTGAAAGATTAACTTTGGAAATGGGGGGCATTTGCTTCTTGGCTTTCCTCACGCTGACACCTTCCACGCAGAGGTCGGACCTGTGGAACGGGGGCAGCTCCGTGGAAGGCTGGGGAGAGGAGGGCAAGGTTAGGGGTGCAGGGTCAGAGGCTGTTTCCTTTTCCCGGGTCTGCCGGCCAGGTGGGTGTAAGGCCTCAGAGAGAAGCACCAGCAACAAACCCCAACGGCTGGGCTGCCTACTGGGTACCCCCTCTAGGGAGGCCCAGGCACAGGGTCCCAGCCATGGAGCCATGTCACTGGCAAAGCCACCTGCCAGACCTGCTGCCCCACCTGCAGGAAGAGCACCTGGGGGGGTGGGACCCTGAAAGAGGGCTAGGCTCCTACCCATGGAGAGAGTGGTGGGCGCTGCCAAGTGGAAAGGAGCAGCCCAGAAGGGCCCAGGCCATGCTCGGCCCGCCAGCCAAGGCTAGGGGTGGTGGCGTGATGGTCACAGAGCTGGTGGTGGCTGGGGCCACAGGAGGGAAGCTGGACCCCAGGGTCCCGGGTCCGCACTGTGCTCACTTTGCATGAGGCAGCTGCACCCTGACCGTGGCAGCGGGAGCAGGAGCCTGATGTCCGTGACGCACCCTGCAGAGGGGTCGGCTTTCTGTGTGGGCGGCCCACCAGCTCCTGGCCAGGAAGCAGCAGCGCCTGCCCACCTGCCCCCACAGCAGCTTGAAGTTGCCGATGTCACAGTTGTGGTCTGTCTTGCGGTCCACCACCACCTTGATGGCATCCTCCTGCACCTGTGCACAGAGCTGAGCTGCGACCGGCGTGGACGCTTGCATGGTGGGGCTGGAGTTGATCTC
>JAQQAC010003639.1:36019640-36036589 GCA_029783875.1 Phataginus tricuspis
AAAAAGCAAATAACCCAATTAAGAAATGGGCACAGGACATGAATAGACACTTCTCTAAAGAAGAAATTCAGATGGCCAACATGCACATGAAAAAATGCTCCACATCACTAATCATCAGAGAAATGCAGATTAAAACCACAATGAGATATCACCTCACACCAGTGAGGATGGCCAACATCCAAAACACAAACAACAACAAATGTTGGTGAGGATGTGGAGAGAGGGGAACCCTCCTACATTGCTGGTGGGAATGCAAATTAGTTCAACCATTGTGGAAAGCAGTATGGAGGTTCCTCAAAAAACTCAAAATAGAAATACCATATGACCCACGAATCCCACTCCTAGGAATTTACCCCAAGAATGCAGCAGCCCAGTCTCAAAAAGACAGATACACCCCTATGTTTATTGCAGCACTATTTACAATAGCCAAGAAATGGAAGCAACCTAAGTGCCCATCAGTAGATGAATGGATTAAGAAGATGTGGTACATATACACAATGGAATATTATGCAGCCATAAGAAAAAAACAAATCCTACCATTTGCAACAACATGGATGGAGCTGGAGGGTATTATGCTCAGTGAAATAAGCCAGGCCGAAAAAGACAAGTACCAAATGATCTCACTCATATGTGGAGTATAAGAACAAAGAAAAAAAAAAACTGAAGGAACAAAACAGCAGCAGACTCACAGAACCCAAGAACGGACTAATAGTTACCAAAGGGAAAGGGACTGGGGAGAAGGGTGGGAAGGGAGGGATAAGAGGGTAAAAGGGGCATTATGATTAGCAGACATAGGGTGGGGGGTCACGGGGAGGACTGTACAGCTCAGAGAAGACAAGTAGTGATTCTCATCTCACTACACTGATGGACAGTGACTGTAATAGGGTTGGTGGGGGGGACCTGATGAAGGGAGTAGTTTAATCATCACAATATTGCTCATGAAATTGTAGGTTAATGATACTAAAATAAAATAAATTGTAAAAAAAAAAAAAAAGAAAGAAAACCCATTTCCTGAAAATAAATAAATAAATAAATAAACCACTTATGAACTTAAAACAATAAAACTTCAAACAACTCAAGGGGTGAATGTAAGATCCAAACAAGAAATAAAGTCTAGACACTCAGGAATGTTAATATCATATAACATAAGCAAGAAGTTGCAGCTAAGGCCATATTTGGAGGAAATTTCATAGCCTTACAGCTTTTATTATTGCACAAGAAAAACTGGAAATAAACAAGCTTAGCATTTAAGTCAGAGTCAAAGGGGGAAAAGCCCTCACAGGAAAATTGAAAAACACAACAAAAAAATTGGTTCTTTGGAAGCATGAATAAGATCAGCATTACCACCTTGAAATCCTGCTTTTAAGAAAAGCAGACTCAGTATTCACTACGAGGAATGAAAGAGAGAATACAGTCACAGCTGCAATGCAAGATGAGGCAGAAAACATGAACACACTGGACAAAATTTACAAGGTACTGAGGATGTGCCTCCCAAGAAAGCCCAGAGCTTACGGGGGATTTTTGTAACACATCCGAGGAATGGAATTCCACTGTTGCCTCAATCTACTTCAGCAGCTAACAAGCCTGTTGCCAACACCGACCGAGATAATATAAAACAGAAAACTATAGGCCAGTTTAACTTAAAAAGCAAACCTTGGAGCATGGCCATGTTGGCCAGTGTCACTGAGATGCCCATTCCCCCGGGACCAGGGCCACCGGGTGCCTGTGAGTCCTGACCCCACGGACCATGGTGTCCAGCCCACTGGGCTGCCATGGCTGGGTCCTCATAGGCCCACCCAGCACCCAGGTGGGCCCACATCAGCCTTGGTGGACTTGTGCGCAAGGCGCCTATCCTGGGACTCACCTTGGCCACGAGACTTGACTGCAGGCTTCATGACCCAAATGTTTCGGAGCCCATCAATCTCCACTTGGGGGCTCACAGACGTGACTTTGTCTAGTAGAGCTTGGCACCGTGAAAAGTGATTCCTCGGATTGGGGATGAAAGCATTGCCACTACAGAGCAAGTCCCAGAGAGTACATGAGATTCTGCAGGAGCACAGGTCTTGCCTGGCAGGCAGCCGGGCAGGGGGAAAGGGTGAGGGTATGCCTAGCACTTGCTCCTGCCCCCATGAGGGGTGCCTGGGACATGTCCCTGCAAGGCTGCTTCTGGCTGGAGCCATGCAGTGATGCAGGGGACCCCAATTTGAGGGCCCAGACTGCACAGACTCTCCAGGAGCACTGGGCCTGGAGCCCACAAAAGCTGCAGGGAGACAAAGGGGGGATGTGACTCTCACAGGCCTCTGTGTGTGGAGGTGGGTGGCACCCGGGACAGCATCTCGCCTGTAGGGAGGCCCATCCTGCCCATGCTGGCAGCACCCTGCATCCTGCAGGTGAGGTGGGCTGGCCTGGCACCTGGATGCTGGTGGCCAGCTCAGGAAGCCACCATGGCTGAAGGGGTAAAGCCTTCAGCTGGCGGGACCATCGGGTGGGCTTCAGAGTCTGGTGGTGCCCTGCTGAAGCCTGGGACGGGGAGCCCTGCCCCCTGCCTCAGACCCCCAGGCGTTGGCGGACGACAGCAGAGGCTCCGAGGACGCCTGCACAGCCCGTGGCGATGACCCGGCACACGGTTGTCTGTGCACGACGTTCTGTTCACGCCTCCTGGGAACGGAGGACAACAGGGAGGGAAAAGGAACTGGGGGCGCCCCTGATGATGGGCAGTGGCCCCAACATCGTAAGCTGCAGATGGGGGCAGGGAAAGCGAAGGCCTTCCAATGGTAAGCTAGGGTGACGGTCAGGTGGGGCATGGCTTCAGGTTTTAAGTGGACATACCAAAGGGGACCCCAACCCGCCAAGACCTCTTTTGTAGCAAACATACTCAATCCAACCCCAGCATTACAACAGGACATGATAGAAATGGGTGCAAGTCCTGTGATCCGAAACAGTCCTGTTGGCTGCAGGCGGCCTGTGAGCACGGTGCTGAGACCTGGCAGGTCGCAAGAGCGTCACTATGCTGGCCAGAGCCTATGTGCCCAGGGACCAGTGAACTCATGGCAACAGGCCTGCAGTCTCAACTTTGGTTCAGAAGGAAGACGAGTGGCTGGCCCTACCCGGGAAGGCAATCCCAGGGTCTTGGAGCCCAGGCCCAGCCCAGTGCCTCCCCTTGGCGTGGCAGCGCCGGGGTGTCCTGGGAGTGATGCTGTGGCCTTGCCCTGGAGGGAGAGGACGAGAGGATGGGGGCTGTCCGCGAGCCCGGTCAAGGTGGCCTGGACACCTCAATCCTGAGAACCAGCCGCTCCCCCGATACCAAGATAAACACGCACAGCCTGCCTTTCTGGCTCTGAGACCCACACGCCACACTGGGGACCCATGCCCCAGAACGGTAAAGAAGGGCGGACTGCACTCAGCAGCCCCAGGGCCCCAGGGCCTGCACAGGTTAACTGCTGCCACCCTGTGGCTTCTCCTGGGACTTTCTTCTCTCTGGTTGTGCAAGAAAACAGTGGAGCACACACGCCCTCCCGGAAATGCAAAGTCTGGCCATTTGCCGCCTGGCTGGAGCTGTGAACACTTGCAGCCTCCCAGGTGCACCGTCCTAGCCAGTCCCCACTGCCTCCCAACCCCCACGAGTGTGAACGCATCTTCCTATCCCTGAGCTTCACGTCAGTGGAATCGCATGACATGCGCTTGGGTCTGGCCTCTGACTGTTAGGTGCATGCGTGGCGCTGGGTGAGTCAGCCAGCAGCCCCTTTCACATGGTCGGTGTGACATCCAGGCTGTTGTGAGTAAAGTCCTCCCGAGAACATGTATTCATTTCTCATAGATAAATGCCTCAGAACGGCCCAGGTGGGTTATAGGGTGTGTAGATGCCCAAATTTTGGGGAAACCACCCAGAGCTTTCCTACACAGGCAGAGCTGACGTGCCTTCCCACCAGCTCTATCCAGCAGGTTGGCGCTCCAGCCGTCCCCTCGCTGGCAGCACCAGTGTCCTCGGCCTCACAGCCTGCCACCCCGTGGGTGTGCAGTGGGCTCTCATGGCTTTAATTTCTCTAATTTTATAATTTATGTCTAGGATCTTCAATATATCTTGTTTTACTATTTTCTGGATATTTGCTATTATTGTAAATTATATTTTTATTATATTTTTTAAATTCCATTTTATGATTGTTGCTAGTGCATAGAAAAAAAAATGACTTTTGTATATCAAATTTTTATCTAGTGACCTTGCTAAACTCATTTATGATACTTTTTGATTTAAAAAATTTTCTATGTGCACAGTCAGTAAATAGTTTTACATCTTTTCTGACCTCATGTCCTCGCCCCGCCTGTATTATTAAACTAAATGAACAATTTGGTCAATACTGAATCAAAGTCATGATAGTGAACATTTTTATCTTTCTGATTTCAAAGGGAACACTTTCAATACATAACCACTAAGAAATACATTCACTTTAGAATTTTTCTAGATAAACTTTATCAAATTAGGAAGTTTCTTTACTTAGTTTGCTAAAAATCTACCTTTGCATCTATGCAGAGGACCATACTGTTTTCCTTCTTTATTCTGTATATGTGATGAAATTGACCAATTGTTTTTTTCTCCAATTTTTTTTATTGTGGTAAAATACACATTACATAAAACTAATCTTAGCCATTTTCAACACACGTTAGTGGCATTAAGCACATTCACCTTCTGTGCAGCCACCGTCTCAGAACGCTTCATCTCATGAAACCGAAACTCTGTCCCCATTGAACACAAACTCCCCAGCCCCCATATGGGGCTCCCCACCTCTGGCACCCGCCATTCTACTTTCTGTCTCTGTGATTTTGACTACTTAAGTACCTCATATAAGTGGAATCATAAAGTATTTGTCTTTTTGTGAATGGCTGATTTCACTTATTATAATGTCCTCAAGGTTCATCCATGTTGTAGCAGGTGTCAGAAATTTCTTCCTTTTAAGGCTGAAAAATACCCCACTGACTGACTGAATGTTAAACCAACCTGAGTTCCTGGAACTTGAAATTGGAAATGAAAAAATAAAATTGTTTTCAGTCATAGATATCCTGTGTGTAGTAGAAAATCTTAAGGAATCACCCACACAAACAAAAACAAATACTAGAAATTATTTTCTACAATTTAAAACTAGAACTGAACTAGAACTGATAAGTGAGCTCAGCAAAGCCAGTTACAAGATCAATATAAAAAAATCAATTGTATTTATATATGATCCAAACAAAAAATCCTAAAGTAGAATTAAGAAATTCTATTCATTTAAGAAGGAAAGCCCAAGATTTGAACACTGAAAACTACAAAATGTCGTTAGACTTTTAAAAAAGTTCTAAGCAAGGTGAGGAGCACTCCATCTCCATGGATTGGAAGATTCAATATTACTAAGAACCAGAAAATACCTAGAGAGACAGGAGAAGATTAGGGTTGGGCCAGGCTAAGATGGGAGGTGGAGCTTTATGGGATGGTGGAAATGCTCTAATACTGGACTGTGGTGATAGCTGTAGAACTTGATGAATTTTCTAAAAATCATTGAATTGTACATTTACCATGAATGGGCTTATAGCATTCAAATAATAAATCAGTAAGTGTATTATAAAAACTTAGGCTGAACTACAATGGGAAAAGTCGGATGCCCCCTGCTTGGTTACAAATATCTATGCAAAGACTCTCCAGCTGTGAAGAGGCCAGACTGTTTTCGGATCAAAGGCCAGGTACATTTTACACCTACTGCAGCCATAATTTGTGACAATGCCATATGGTGGGGAAAATAAAAACTTCTCAATAAATTGTGCCATTTTCAATATTCATATGGAAAAATATATCACGATACCTATCTAACACCATATGCAAAACTCAACTATGAATGAACTGTGTATAAAAGTATATTAAAGGTAAAATCATGGATATTTTAAAAGAAAGCAGTATAAATTCATGACTTGGAAAAAACCAGAATTTCTTGAATACTATAACAAAACATCAATCATAAAGAGAAACTCAGATAAATTGGATTGTATTATGATTAGTGAATCTCATTCTATTAAAAGACATCATTAAGAGAATTTAAAAAACCTACAGAATGGGAGAAGATACTTGCAACATATATACCAGACAATGGACTCTTACCTACAACATGTATGAAGCTCCTATAAATCAAAACAAAAGAGACAAGACAGTAGAAGAATATGGGAAGAGACTTAAAATAGTGGCTTCACGAAAGAGCATATCCGTGCGGCCAGTAAACACGGAAAGGGAATAAACTTCACCAGTCATCAGGAAAATGCATCTAGAAGAACTCGTATATGAGAATAGGAATTTTCTGGAAAAGGGAGTAAAGAGAATGGACTACTCCTACTATGAATTAAGTTATATACATACAGTAAGTAAAACTGGGCTGTAGTATTACTAAGGTAGAAGATAGCAAGGTCAGCGGAAGAGAGTACACAGTCTAGATTTAGACCCAAGGAATGAGGACTATCACAATGATAATGAGAGAAGAGACCAGTGTAAGAGACACAGGAGGCAAAGTCAAGCATATGTATAATTGGAATCTCAGGCAGAGATTAGAGAGAGGATGGGGAAGAGGTGAAGTGTGAAAAAAAACAATAGCCAAGAATTTTCTGAATTTGGTGGAAAGCTCCAACTCAGATAAAATAAAGCTCACAAACCCCAAGCAATATAAATACAAATAATGCTCCTAAGAACATAATCAAACTGCTGAAAAACAAAGACAGAGAGAAAACCTTAAAGCACACAGAGAAAAAGAAAATATTACCTTCAAGGGAACAAAGTAACACCTACAAATAATGTTTAAACAAAAAACTGTTGGAACAAGATGATGGAATAACATCTTAAAATGCAAAAACACGAAAATCTCTGCAAATCTAGAATTTTACTCCAGTGAAAACATCTTTTAAAAGTGAAGGCAAGGAAGTTTTTCAGGATAAAAGAAAACACTAGTGGGACTGCAGAAATGAGTGAAGATCCTTTGGAAAGGTTAATAACAGGAGCATATAAACTGATTGACTCTTTAAGACAATAATAAATGTGTCATCACATGCAGTTAAAACATATATAGAGGGGAGGGTTGTGGGAAGATGGCAGAATAGGAAGCATGAGGAATCTGTCTCCCCACCTGGACCACAACGGCACTGACAGAATCTGATGTAACTATTTTGGAACTATGGGGGCTATTGAAGGTTTACAATTTCCAATGGAAGTCTTGGTCAGTAATTTGCAGTTAATTTTGGTCAGTGTCAGCTCTTATCACCGTAGAAGATAACCCATCCTCCATCCCTAGCCACGTAGTAGGCAGCTATGCACATGATCCTGGAGTAGCTTGCACACAGCACAAAGGAGCCAGGTGGGGAAAAGACTCTGTCTTCCAAATATTGGGGATCTATGCTCTGATCATGGATTGCTGCTCCCAATCACAGAGGCAGAGACAAAGAGAAGGCAGCTGTTGTCGTTGGACCCCATTCCCTTTATTATATGCTCCTCCCTGGCTGAAGTGCCTTCCAGGAGATTGAAAGGGCCAGCACTTCTCCCCACTTTGTTTTACTCTTCTTTCCTTTTGGGGAGCCAGACATTAAAGATTGGGATATTTGAAAACAACTTCATATATATCAGGGAAAATTAGAAAGTTACTATGCCTGCCTAAGAAAAGGCATAGGAAAGACCTGAGAAGGCCTTAAATTCACACCTCAGGCACAGAGACACATTACAAGAATTATTTTTAAAAAGCAAAAATAAAAACAATAACATAAAACGGCAAATGTTGAAAGAGGGGAAGGATCTGATTTCCAGAGTTACCAGGAAAGTTGGGCCTATTCAAAGGAAAAAAATAAATCAACAGTATCTGTCCCTGAAAGAGATGTAATGGCGGATATATTAGCAAGACTTAAAAAAAAAATCTTAAATATGCTCAAAGAACTAATAAATATGCAGAGAAAGTTTAAAAAGTGATATATGAACAAAATGGAAATACTAACAAAGAGATAGAAAGCCTAAAAAGAAATCAAAAAGAAATTTGGAGCTGAAAGCTATAATAACTTAAATGAATATTTCAGTAGAGGGACCCAAAGGCAGATTTAAGCAGGCAGAAGACAGATCAGTGAAATGGAAGACAGGACAATGGAAACTATTGATTGAAGAGAAATGAACAGAGCCTAAGAGACCTGTGGGATACCAAAGTGGACCAACATATGCACTGTGGGAGTCCCATAAGAAGAATATAAAGAGAAAAAGGTAGAGAGTTCACTTGAAGAAAAAGTGGCTGAAATTTTTCCAATTTGATGAAAGACATGAATATCAATATCCAAGAAACTCAATGAATTTCAAAAGATGAATTCAAAGATACCCACCCACAAGAAGACACATTATAATGAAACTTTTAAAGACAGAGAATCTTTAAAGTAGCAAGATGGAAGTGACTTGTTACATACAAGGGAGCCTCAATAGGACCATCAGCAAATCAGAACCCTTGGAGGCCAGAAGGCAGTGGGCCAATACTTTTCAATGCTAAAAGAAAAAAAAACTGTCAACCAAGTATCTGATAACCAACAAAATTGCCCTTCAAAACTGAGATAAATCAAGACATTCCCAGATAAACAAAAGCTGAGGAAGTTTGTTACCATTAGACCTGCCCTACAGGAACTGCTCCAGGGAGTCCTGCAGGATGGCATGAAAGGACACTAGACAGTAACGCAAGCCATACAAATAAATAAATATCTCAATAAAGGTAACTATATGGGCAATTTAAAAAGCTAGTACTATAACAATGGTTTGTTAACTCCACTTTTTGTTTTCTTCATGATTTAAGGAACTAATAGATTTATAGAAACAATTCTTATCCTAAAAGATAATATTATTGTAACTTTGGTTTGTAACTCCAAATATTATTTTCTACAATTTAAAAAACTAATGCACTTCAGAGAATTATTAGTTTATGTTTTTGGTCACACAAAGTTAAAAGATATAATTTTATGACATTTAAACACAAAAGGGATAGGAAGAGAGCTGTAAAAGAGCAGGGATTTTGTATGTTATCAAAGCTTGTATAAATGCAAAATAAAGTGTTATAATTTCAGGGTGTTAAGTATAATCCTTGTGGTAACCACAAAGAATAAAATATACACAAAAGGAAATGAAAAAGGAATTTAAACATTTCACGACTAAAATCAACTAAGCACAAAAGACAACAGTAATGCAGGAAATTAGGGAAAAAAGCTACAAGGCATATAGAAAACAAATAATAAAATGATAGACATTTCCCTCCTTATCAGTAATGACTTTAAATGTGAATGGATTAAACTCTCCACTGCTCTAAGACAGTGATTAGAAGAATGAATAAAAACACACAATCAAACTACATTCTGTCTATAAAAGACTCACTTTAGATCTGAAGACCAAATAGATTTAAAGTAGAAGGATAGAAAGAGATATTCCCATGCAAATGGTAACCAAAGAGAGGTGTGGCTATACTAATATCAGACAAAATAAACTTGAAATAAAAAAAGTTTACAAGAGACAAAGGAGGACATTATATATTAATAAAAGGCTCAACACAGCAGGAAGATGTAATAATAATAAACATTTATGCATCTAATGATAGACCATCAAAATATATGAAGTAAAAATTGAAGGAATTGAAGGAAGAAATAGAGTTCTACAATAATAGTTGGAGACTTCAATACTCCACTCTCAATAATGGACAGAACATCAAGATAAATGATAAGTAAGGAAATAGATGACTTAACACAATAAACCAACTAGATTTAACAGACACGTACAGAATACTCTACCCAATAACAGCCCACATATTCTTCTCAAATGCACACAAAACATTTTCTAAAATAAACTATATGTTAAGCCACAAGTTAAGTCCCAATAGATTTTAAAAGGCAGATAGCATACCAAGTATCCTCTCTAATCACAATGGGATGAAATTAAAAATCAATAACAGAAGTAAAACCAGAAAATTCACAAATTTGTGGAAATTAAACAACATATTTTTAAACAACCAATGGATCAAAGTAAAGATCTCAAGGGAATTAGAAAACAGAGACAAAAAGTGAAAGTACAACATAGCAAAACATATGGTACATAGTGAAAGAAATCAGTGCTAAGGGGAAACATGGCTGTAAAGGCTAACATTAAAAAAACAAGAAAAATCTCAAACCAATTACCTAACTTTACAATTTAAGAAGCTATAAAAAGAACAAACTAAACCCAAAGGTAGTAGAAGGAAGGAAATAAGATTAGAACAGAATTAATCAAAATAGAAAAATAAGAGAAAATTAATGAAAACAAAAGTTGGTTCTTTGAAAAGAACAAAACTGACAAAACTTCAATGAGATGGACTATGAACAAAAGGAAGAATAATCAAATTACTACACTAAAAAATGATATTAGGGACATTACTACTGATTCTACAAAAATAAAAAAGATTACAGGAGAGTTGCATGAACAGTTGTGCACCAACAAATTGGGTACCTAGGACGACATGAACAAATTCCCAGGGACAGGGGGAGATTCACGATGGCGGTGTGAGAGGGGAGACAGAGACCTCCTCTCAAAACCACAGATAGTAAGAAAATATAGTTAACACAACTAACCCTAAAATAGCAACAGGAAAGAAGGCTGCACCAGACTGCATACAGACCTCACGAACAGAGGAGACCTCACGAAACAGGGCATCAGCTCTGCGCCCCTACGACCCCCAACCTCACTCTATGGGCTGAGCAACTCCAGAGACTGGAGCTTCTGGGCACTAGAGGGCACCACACAGAAATATGAAACGTCAAAAGAACATGGCTCAGTCCAAAAGCTCACAAACTCCAGAAAAAGGGGAAATTGAAACTGAACTCACCAATCTTCCTGAGAGTTCAAAACAGAAATCATAAACATGGTTATGGAGGTGCAGAAAAATATTCAAGAACTCAGGAATGAATTTAAGATGGAGATTCAATCATTAAGAAATTCCATATATGAAATGAAACATACAATGGAGGGATTTAAAAGCAGATTAGATGTAGTAGAAGAGACGGTAAATGGAATAGAAATTAGAGAACAGGAATACAAAGAATCTGAGGCCAGAGAGAAAAAAGGATCTCCAAGAATGAAAGAATATTGAGAGAACTCTGTGACCAATCCAAACACAACAATGTTCGCATTATAGGGGTACCAGAAGAAGAAGAGAGAGAAAAAGGGATAGAAGGTGTCATTGAGAGGTAATTGCTGAAAAATTCCCCAATCTGGGGAAGGAGATAGTCTCTCAAGCCATGGAGATGCACAGATCTCCCAACACAAGGGACCCAAGGAATACAACATCAAGACATATAATAATTAAAATGGCAAAGATCAAGGACAAAGACAGACTTTTAAAAGCAGCCAGAGAGAGAAAAAAGATCACATACAAAGGAAAGCCCATCAGGCTATCATCAGATTTCTCAGTAGAAACCTTACAGGCCAGAAGGGAGTGGCATGATGTATTTAACGCAATGAAGCAGAAGGGCCTTGAACCAAGAATACTCTACCTGGCAAGGTTATCATTTAAATTTGAAGGAGGGATGAAACAATTTTCAGATAAGCAAAAGCTGAGAGAATTTACCTCCCACAAACCACCTCTACATCTATAGTGCATTTTAGAGGGACTCCTATAGATGGAAGTATTCCTAAGGCTAAAAAGATGTCACCCAAGGGATAGACAAAGAGTACAGAATATGATTCATAACATACAAAGAATGGAGGAGGAAGAAAAAGGAGGAAAAAAAAGAATCTTTAGGTTGTGTTTGTAATAGCATACAAAGTGAGTTAAATTAGCCTGTTAAATAGTAAGGGAATTACCCTTGAACCTTTGTTAACCATGAATCCAAAGCCTGCAATGGCAATAAGTACATACCTATCGATAATCACCCTAAATGTAAATTGACTGAATGCACCAATCAAAAGACGTAGAGTCACGGAATGGATAAAAAAACAAGACGCATCTATATGCTGCCTAAAAGAGACTCACTTCAAACCCAAAGACATACACGGACTAAAACTGAAGGGATGGAAAAAGATATTTCTTGCAACTAATAGGGAGAAAAAAAGCAGGAGTGGCAGTACTTGTATCAGACAAATAGACTTCAAAACAAAGAAAGTAACAAGAGACAAAGAAGGACATTACCTAATGATAAAGGGGTCAGTCCAACAAGAGGATATAACTGTTATAAATATCTATGCATCATACATCGCTAATCATCAGGGAAATGCAAATTAAAACCATAATGAGATACCACCTCACACCAGTGAGGATGGCCAACATCCAAAAGACAAGAAACAACAAATGCTGGTGAGGATGCTGAGAAAGGGAACCCTCCTACACTGCTGGTGGGAATGTAAATTAGTTCAACCATTGTGGAAAGCAGTGTGGAGGTTCCTCAAAAACTCAAAATAGAAATACCATTTGACCCAGAAATTCCACTCCTAGGAATTTACCCTAAGAATGCAGCAGCCCCGTTTGAAGAAGACATATGCACCCCTATGTTTATCGCAGCATTATTTACAATAGCCAAGAAATGGAAGCAACCTAAGTGTCCATCAGTAGATGAATGGATAAAGAAGATGTGGTACATTTACACAATGGAATATTATTCAGCCATAAGAAGAAAACAAATCCTACCATTTGCAATAACATGGATGGAGCTAGAGAGTATTAGGCTCAGTGATATAAGCAGGTGGAGAAAGACAAGTATCAAATGATTTCACTCATATGTGGAGTATAAGAACAAAGAAAAAACTGAAGGAGCAAAACAGCAGCAGACTCACAGAACCCAAGAATGAACTAATAGTTACCAAAGGGAAAGGGACTGGGGAGGATGGGTGGTAAGGGAGGGACAAGGGGGAAAAGGGGGCAATTCAATTAGCAGATGTAATGTTGGGGGGCACGGGGAGGGCTGTACAACTCAGAGAAGACAAGTAGTGATTCTATAGCATCTCACTACGCTGATGGACAGTGACTGTAATGGGGTTGGTGGTGGGGACCTGATGATGGGGGGAGTCTAGTAACCACAATGTTGCTCATGTAATTGTAGATTAATGATAGCAAAAAAATGCATAAATAAATCCTCTTCTTGGGTAAAAGGGGCATTACGATTGGCAGGCATAGGGTGGGAGGGCACGGGGGGGACTGTACAGCTCAGAGAAGACAAGTAATGATTCTCATCTCACTACACTGATGGACAGTGACTGTAATAGGGTTGGTGGGGGGGACCTGATGAAGGGGGTAGTTTAATCATCACAATATTGCTCATGTAACTGTAGGTTAATGATACTAAAAATAAATAAATAAATCCTCTTCTTGCCTAACAAAAAAAAATACTCAACAAACTAGGAATAGAAGGAAACTACCTCTGTGTAGTAAAAATCATATATTATTTTTATGATACAGTGAACATCATACTCAATGGTGAAAGACTGGAAGCTTTTCCTTTGAGATCAGGAATAAGACAAGGATGCCCACTTTCAACATTCAACAAAATAATGGAAGTGTGCGAGCCAGAGCGTTAGGTGAGGAAAAGAGATAAGTGGCATTTAAATTAGAAAAGGAAAAGCAGTATTATCCCTGTGTGCAGATGATATTACCTTACATGGAGAAAACCATAAAGATTCCACCAAAAAAAGCAGTTATAACTAATAAATAAATTCAACAAAGTAGAAGGATACAAAGTCAACACACATACAAGTTGTATTTCTATACACTAACAATGAACAATCTGAAAAGGAAATTACAGAAACAATTCCATTTACAGTCACATCTAAAAGAATAATATACTTAGGAATCAACCAAGAAGGTGAAAGATGTGATGAAAGCCACACACAAAAAAAATGCTGAATGAAATTAAAGAAGACATAAGTAAATGGGAACACACCCTATGTTGATATTGTTGTCCATAGTACCCCGAGTGATCTATAAATTCAATGCAATCCCTATCAAAATCCCAATATTTTTCACAGAAATAGAAAAACCCATCCAAAACTTCATGTGGAATATCAAAATAATCTCGAAAAAGAACAAATTGGAGGACTTACACTTCTAGATATCAAAATTTACTAAAAAGTCACAGTAATCCAAACAGTGCAGTCCCGGCATGAACACAGACATACACCGATGGGGGAATAGAAAGCCCAGAAATAAACCCTCACCCAGATGGCCGAATGGCTCCTGATAAGGTGCTAAGACCATTCAATGGGGAAAGGACAGTCTTTTCAACAAATGGTGTTGGGAAAACGGGACATCCACATGCAAAAGAGTGAAGTTGAACACTTACCTAAAATCATATGTAAAAATTATCTCAAAATGGATTAAAAAAACTAAATGTAATACCCAAACTTATAAAACTCCTGGAAGAAAACACAGGGCAAAAGCTTCCTGACACTTGAGTTTGCAGTGTTTTCTCAGTCATAACACCAAAGCACAGACAACCAAAGAAAGAACAAAGTGGACTTTGTGAATGTTTTTTTTTTTCCAGAAAGGTTTTGGAGGACTTTTATTTATTTATTTACAATTTATTTTGGTATCATTAATCTACAGTTACATGTGCAATATTATGGTGATTAAACTACCCCCTTCATCAGGTCCCCCCCACCAACCCCATTACAGTCACTGTCCATCAGCGTAGTGAGATGCTATAGAGTCACTACTTGTCTTCTCTGAGTTGTACAGCCCTCCCCGTGCCCCCGCTACCTTACGCCTCCTAATCGTAATGCCCCTTTTTCTCCCTTGTCCCTCCCTTCCCACCCATCTTCCCCAGTCCCTTTCCCTTTGGTAACTATTAGTCCATTCTTGGGTTCTGTGAGTCTGCTGCTGTTTTGTTCCTTCAGTTTTTTTCTTTGTTCTTATACTCCACATATGAGTGAAATCATTTGATACTTGTCTTTTTCGGCTTGGCTTATTTCACTGAGCATAATACCCTCTAACTCCATCCATGTTGTTGCAAATGTTAGGATTTGTTTTCTTCTTATGGCTGAATAATATTCCATTGTGTATATGTACCACATCTTCTTTATCCATTCATCTACTGATGGACACTTAGATTGTTTCCATTTCTTGGCTATTGTAAATAGTGCTGCAATAAACATAGGGGTGCATCTGTCTTTTTGAAACTGGGCTGCTGCATTCTTAGGGTAAATTCCTAGGAGTGGAATTCCTGGGTCGAATGGTATTTCTATTTTGAGTTTTTTGAAGAACCTCCATACTGCTTTCCACAATGGTTGAACTAATTTGCATTCCCACCAGCAATGTAGGAGGGTTCCCTTTTCTCCACATCCTCGCCAACATTTGTTGTTGTTTGTGTTTTGGATGTTGGCCATCCTCACTGGTGTGAGGTGATATCTCATTGTGGTTTTAATCTGCATTTCTCTGATGACCAGAGATGTGGAGCATCTTTCCATGTGCCTGTTGGCCATCTGAATTTCTTCTTTAGAGAAGTGTCTATTCATGTCCTCTGCCCATTTCTTAATTGGATTATTTGCTTTTTGTTTGTTAAGGTGTGTGAGTTCTTTATATATTTTGGATGTCAACCCCTTCTCAGATGCATCATTTATGAATATATTTTCCCATACTGTAGGATGTCTTTTTGTTCTACTGATGGTGTCCTTTGCTGTACAGAAGCTTTTAAGCTTGATATAGTCCCAGTTGTTCATTTTTGCTTTTGTTTCCCTTGCCCGGGGGGATATGTTAATGAAGAAGTCACTCATGTTTATGTCCAAGAGATTTTTGCCTATGTTTTTTTCTAAGAGTTTTATGGTTTCATGACTTACATTCAGGTCTTTGATCCACCTTGAGTTTACCTTTGTGTATGGGGTTAGACAGTAGTCCAGTTTCATTCTCTTACATGTAGCTGTCCAGTTTTTCCAACAACAGCTGCTGAAGAGGCTGTCATCTCCCCATTGTATATCCAAGGCTCCTTTATCAAATATTAATTGACTGTATATGTTTGGGTTAATGTTTGGATTTTCTATTCTCTTCCAGTGGTCTGTGGGTCTGTTTTTGTGCCAGTACCAAATTGTCTTGATTACTGTGGCTTTGTAGTAGAGCTTGAAGTCAGGGAGCGTAATTCCTCCTGTTTGATTCCTCCTTCTCAGAATTGCTTTGGCTATTCGGGGTCTTTTGTGGTTCCATATGAATTTTTGAGTTATTTGTTCCAGTTCACTAAAGAAAGCTGTTGGTATTTTGATAAGGATTGCATTGAATCTGTAGATTGCTTTAGGTAGTATAGCCATTTTGACAATATTTATTCTTCCTAGCCAAGAGCATGGGATGCATTTCCATTTGTTAGTGTCCTCTTTAATTTCTCCTAGGAGTGTTTTGTAGTTTTCAGAGTACAGGTCTTTCACTTCCTTCGTTAGGTTTATTCCTAGGTATTTTATTCTTTTTGATGCAATTGTGAATGGAATTGTTTTTCTGACTTCTCTTTCTGTTAGTCCATCATTAGTGTATAGGGAAGCAACAGATTTCTGTGTGTTATTTTTGTATCCTGCAACTTTGCTGAATTCAGATATTAGTTCTAGTTAGTTTTGGAGTGGAGTCTTTAGGGTTTTTTATGTACAGTATCATGTCATCTGCAAATAGTGACAATTTGACTTCTTCTTTACCAATCTGGATGCCTTGTATGTCTTTGCTTTGTCTGATTGCCGTGGCTAGGACCTCCAGTACTATGTTGAATAACAGTGGAGAGAGTGGGCACCCCTGTCTTGTTCCCGATCTTAGATGAAAAGCTTTCAGTTTCTCGCTATTAAGTATGATGTTAGCTGTGGGTTTGTCATATATGGCCTTTATGATGTTGAGGTACTTGCCATCTATACCCATTCTGTTGAGAGTTTTAATCAAAAATGGATGCTGAATTTTGTCAAATGCTTTTTCAGCATCTATGGAGATGATCATGTGGTTTTTGTTCTTCTTTTT
>JAQQAC010003639.1:36041767-36118609 GCA_029783875.1 Phataginus tricuspis
ATCAGGGATATTGGTCTGTAATTTTCTTTTTTGGTGAGGTCTTTGCCCGGTTTTGGTATTAGAGTGATGCTGGCTTCATAGAATGAGTTTGGAAGTATTCCCTCCTTTTCTATTTTTTGGAAAAGTTTAAGGAGAATGGGTGTTATTTCTTCTCTATATGTCTGGTAGAATTCAGAGGTGAATCCATCAGGTCCAGGGCTTTTGTTCTTGGGTAGTTTTTTGATTACCGATTCAATTTCGTTGCTGGTGATTGGTCTGTTTAGTTTTTCTGTTTCCTGCTTGGTGAATCTTGGAAGGCTGTATTTTTCTAAGAAGTTGTCCATTTCTTCTAGGTTTTGCAGCTTGTTAGCATACAGATGTTCATAATAGTCTCTTATAATTCTTTGTATTTCTGTGGGGGTCCGTCTTTATTTTTCCTTTCTCATTTCTGATTCTGTTTATGTGTGTAGATTCTCTTTTTCTCTTAATGAGTCTGGCTAGGGGTTTATCTATTTTGTTTACTTTTTCAAAGAACCAGCTCTTGGTTTCATTGATTTTTTCTATTGTTTTATTCTTCTCAATTTTGTTTATTTCTTCTCTGATCTTTATTATGTCCGTCCTTCTGGTGACTTTGGGCCTCCTTTGTTCTTCTTTTTCCAGTTTCAATAATTGTGTCTTTAGACTGTTCATTTGGGAATATTCTTCCTTCTTTAAATAGGCCTGGATTGCAATATACTTTCCTCTTAGAACTGCCGTTGCTGCGTCCCACAGAAGTTGTGGCTTTGTGTTGTTGTTGTCATTAGTTTCCATATATTCTTTGATTTCTGTTTTGATTTGGTCGTTAACCCATTGATTCATTAGGAGAATGTTGTTAAGTCTCCATGTATTTGTGAGCCTTTTTGATTTCTTTCTAAAATTTATTTCTAGTTTTATACCTTTGTGATCTGAGAAGTTGGTTGGTAGGATTTCAATATTTTTGAATTTACTGAGGTTCTTTTTGTGGCCTAGTATGTGGTCTATTCTGGAAAATGTTCCATGTGCACTTGAGAAGAAAGTGTATCCTGTTGCTTTTGGGTGCAGAGTTCTGTAGATATCTGTTAGGTCCATCTGTTCTAGTGTGTTGTTCAGTGCTTCTGTGTCTTTACTTATTCTCTGTCTGGTTGATCTGTCCTTTGGAGTGAGTGGTGTGTTGAAGTCTCCTAAAATGAATGCATTGTTGTCTATTTCCTCCTTCAATTCTGTTAGTATTTGTTTCACATATGTTGGCGCTCCTGTGTTGGGTGCATATATGTTTATAATGGTTATATCTTCTTGTTGGACTGACCCCTTTATCATTATGTAATGTCCTTCTTTATCTCTTGCTACTTTCTTCGTTTTGAAGTCTATTTTGTCTGACACAAGTACTGCAACACCTGCTGTTTTCTCTTTGTTGTTTGCATGAAATATCTTTTTCCATCCCTTCACTTTTAGTCTGTGTATATCTTTGGGTTTGAGGTGAGTCTCTTGTAAGCAGCATATAGATAGGTCTTGCTTTTTTATCCACTCTGTTACTCTGTGTCTTTTGATTGGCGCATTCAGTCCATTTACATTTAGGGTGATTATTGATAGATATGTACTTATTGCCATTGCTGGCGTTAGATTCGTGGTTACCAAAGGTTCAAGGGTTGCTTCTTTACAATCTAAGAATCTAACTTAAGTTTCTTGTTAAGTTATTGTGAACGCCATCTGATGTTTCTTTATCTCTCCCTTCCTATTCTTCCTCCTCCATTCTTTATATACTAGGTGTTTCATTCTTTGCCTTTAGTTAGTATTTGGATGATCTTCTTTCTTTGCTATGATTCTGTTTTCTCTGGTGACATCTTTTTAGCCTTAGGGGTGCTTCCCTCTAGAGCAGTCCATTTAAGATATCCTGTAGTGGTGGTTTATGGGAGGCAAACTCTCTCAACTTTCCTTTGTCTGGAAATTGTTTAATCCCTCCGTCATATTTAAATGATAATTGTGCTGGACACAATATTCTTGGTTCGAGGTCCTTCTGTTTCATTACGTTAAATATATCATGCCATTCTCTTCTGGCCTGTAAGATTTCTGTTGAGAAGTCTGATGATAGTCTGATGGGTTTTCCTTTGTAGGTGATCTTTTTTCTCTCTCTAGCTGCCTTTAATACTCTGTCTTTATCTTTGACCTTTGCCATCTGAATTATTATGTGTCTTGGTGTTGTCTTCCTTGGGTCCCTTGTGTTGGGAGTTCTGTGGGCTTCTGTGGACTGCGAGACTATTTCCTTCCCCAGTGTGGGAAAGTTTTCAGCAATTATTTCTTCAAGGACACTTTCTATCCCTATTTCTCTCTCTTCTTCCTCTGGTACTCCTATAATGCGAATATTGTTCCGTTTGGATTGGTCACACAGTTCTCTCAATATTCTTTCATTCCTAGAGATCCTTTTTTCTCTTAGTACCTCAGCTTCTATTCCTCTTCTCTAGTTTTTATTTCATTTATCATATCCTCCACCGTATCCAATCTGCTTTTAACACCGTCCATTGTGTTCCTCAAGGATTGGATCTCTGAACGCAATTAATTCCTGAGTTCTTGAATATCTTTCTGCACCTCCATGAGCATGTGAATGATTTTTATTTTGAACTCCCTTTCAGGGAGAGTCATAAGGTCCATATCATTAAAATCTTTCTCAGGAGTTGTGTTCATAATTTTACTCTGGACCAGGTTCCTTTGGCATTTCATATTTGTGTATGGAGCCCTCTAGTGCCCAGAAGCTCCCGCCTGAGCCCTGTCTCCCTGATGGCCATCACAGACAGTGCGGGGGAGGCTTGGCCTCCGCTCCCCAGTCCAGCCCCCGCTTCTTGGGCAGCCCCGATCCTGGGCCAGGTGCGGGTGCTGTTTCCGGGGCAGGCCTGCCCCTTGGGGGACCCTGGCGGCCCTCCAACTTGAGAAAGGGTGGGGACGTCCCCGCCTGGCTCTGGGCTCAGGGGGCTGTTTCTGATGATGTGTGTGGGCGGCTTCCCTGCCTCCCAGGGTGATGCTGTAACATAAGAGAGTTAAGAGCCCAGCCAGGAAAGGGGAGGGATGAGGCAAGACCCCCCGGGCAGGACCCCCGGGCAGGACCCTGTCAGGCCCATCCCCTGGGCTTTGCCAGGTGGGGGTGGGGGTGGCATCAAGGCCGCCCTCCTGGAGGAGGAGCTGGAGACCCAACAGTGGGAACAGGCAGGGCTGGATGGCCCTGGAGGGAAGGCGGGCTCCCATGTGAGCAAAGATCTGGGCCCGTCCCAGTGCCCCACCCCTCACGCCCTCCTGATCGCATCCTGTCCTTCCTCCGCCCCAGGCCACTCTCCTCCTGCTTGAGATCATGACCCACAGGCACGTGCCTGCACTGGAGGAGCTGGACGATCTGGAGCCCGAGGGGCGCTTCCTGGCCTTCTTCCAGGCCATGGAGCCCCTGGACGAGCAGGAGAGGTGAGGCTCGACAGGAGCCAGGGGTGGGCCCCAGCTGCTGGCAGACTCTGGGAGAAGCACCCCCTGACCTGGGGCTCCAGGGGCTCACAGGTGCCCCTCTGTCCTGCAGCTACACCTTGTCCTGCCAGCTGGAGCCCCCAGGCCAGAGGGCCAGCAGAAAGGGACTGTTACAATTCTTCAGGTCCCCCAAGATTTAAACTTACTGGCCAGGCCCAGGTGAGTTTCTGGCCTGGGGCCACTGGCAAGGGGTGGGCTGCCCCTCAGCCTCAGGGAAGCTTCGGGCCGCATTGAGTGTGGGGGCGTCCTACAGACAGGGGGCTGGGATCCCAGCTGCCCTGCCAACCAGTCCTGTCAGACTGAAGGGGGGATCTCCTCCCTCTCTGGGACCCGGTTTCCCCCTCTGTGAGTAGGGGATGCTCGTGAGCCTTCCCGTGACAGGGACCCCCGGGTGCTGGGGATGGACAGAAGCCTCCGCACAGGGCCAGGAGCACAGAGGGCAGTGGGGATGGGGTGCAATCAGGATAATGGGGGAAACCCGGGATCACCTGCCTCTTCTGTTCACCTGTGTGGCCCTGTAGCTGCTGTCATCGGGCCCGCAGCCCAGCGGGTGCCCTGGCTGTGTGCAGAGGAGAGCTTCCCCTTCGGGCAGGCAGTACCTGGCGCCCCAGGGCCCTAGTGGGCTTCCTGCTCCTCTTCCTCCCACTGCTCCTCCCGACCCTCTGCTGGGGCAGGCACTCCGGCACCTCCTCCGTCGGCAGACTCCGTGGCTCCCCAGGCTGCCGCTGCATCCTCAAGGACCCGTATGTAGCTGCAGCCAACCTGGCCACCTTCGTGCCGTGTCGTTCCCTCTGCTTGTGGCCTGCTGGACAGAGGCGAGCCGCCCCACCACGCAGAGGGTGTCACCACTCGTGCACGTGGCCTCCCGTGTTGTTGACGCCACCTGCTGCCTGGGTGCCAACAGCCACTGAGTTGTAGCCACAGGGTTCCAGGAAGAGGTGGGTCTGTCCTCACCAGGCCCAGCCTTTCCCAGGATGGACACGGACACGGTGCAGTGCTGCGTGGGACCACCGCCCTCTGGGCGCCCAGCGGAGGAATCCGAGGATGCAGGGGTGGCTGGCCGCCGCAGGTTCCCAGGCATGCTCCCAGGGGAGCCCCCTGTGCAACTTCCTCCCCTCATCCCTCAGAAATAGCCTCCCTAGGGATTAAAGATGGTGGTGTGAGAGGTGAGATAGACACCTCCTCCTAAAACCACATAAAACCACATATAATATGAAAGTATAATTAATACAAGTCATCCTGAAAAAGTAACAAGAAAGAAGGCTGCACCAGACTGCTTACACCTGGAGAAAAGAGCAGACCTCACAGAACAGGGTAATGTCCTAAAGCTGTGACTCAGCGGGACCCAAGACCTCTCCCCACCCCAGCTCACCAGTGGGAGGAAGAGACACAGACCAGGGAGGGAGTGGAGGCCTGGGACTGCTGACCACCTAGCCCTGGAGATCTGTTCTGGGAGCACGAACCTACATTGCATGGTGCTCTGGTTGGAAAGCTAAGACAGGCGGAGTACCTGGAGAGATGGAGATTCCAGCTGCTTGTGGAAAACAGGGATTCATATCCGGCTGATCTGGGCAGGCAGTCTGAAGGACTTCCTAAAAGCAAGAGGGCTGCTAAAAGGGCAAGGATGGAGAGAGGAGAGAGGTAGACTGCTCAGGAGAGAGGACAGGTAGACAAAATTTTCCGGGTGCACTCTGCCCAGCAAGTTGGGACCTTACATGCTCTTCAGGCGCTCCCTCCTCCTGGCTGGCTACGCAGCTCCAAGGCCCCCCTGCTGTGATATGCAGCCTGCTGTGTCTTCCTCCAGGCTAGCCTGCACCTGGCTCGCAAAGCAAACCCGCAGCCCCTGCCCTGCAGTCAGGCCAGCCAAGGGAAGGCCCGCCTATAGCAGCTGCAAACACAAAGCACAGAGGCTTACACCTGTGTGTTCGGCCACTGCTTCTGGCAGTGGAGACACGCATTGCAGTCAGGAAACAGGAAACTACTCTTTCCTCCCTCCAGGCACCAAGACCACTCCCCTGCCACCTCCTGACATCACTCCAGGGGCTGAGCAGCTCCAGAGTGTAGAGCTTCTGGGCACTAGAGGGCACCACATACAAATATGAAACGTCAAAGGAACCTGGTTCAAAGCCAAGTATCAACAGCAGAGAAAGGATCGAGTGAGACTGAATTAATAAATCTTCCTGAAAGAGATTTCAAAATAAAAATCATAAACATGCTCATGGAGGTAAAGAAAAATATTCAAGAACTCAGGAATGAATTTAGGACGGAGATCCAATCATTGAAGAGCACAACAGAGGATATTAAAAGCAGGTTAGATACAGTGGAGGAGATGATAAATGAAATAGAAATTAGGGAAGAGGAATACAAAGAAGCTGAGGGACAGAGAGAAAAAAGGATCTCTGGAAATGAAAGAATACTGAGAGAACTGTGTGACCAATCCAAATGGGACAATATTTGCATTATAGGGGTCCCAGAAGAAGAAGAAGAGAGAAAAAGGGATAGAAAGTGTCTTTGAGGAAGTAATTGCTGAAAACTTCCCCAATCGGGGGAAAGAGATAGTTTCTCAGGCCATGGTAGTGCACAGATCTCCCAATACAAGGGACCCAAGGAGGACAACACCAAGACATATAATGATTAAAATGGCAAAGATCAAGGATAAGGACAGACTATGAAAAGCAGCCAGAGAGAGAAATAAGATCACATACAAAGGAAAACCCATCAGGCTATCATCAGACTTCTCAGCAGAAAACTTACAGGCCAGAAGGGAGTGGCATGATATATTTAGTGCAATGAAGCAGAAGGGCCTTGAACCAAGAATACTTTATACAGCAAGATTATCATTTAAATTTGATGGAGGGATTAAATAATTTCCAGATAAGCAAAAGCTGAGGGAATTTACCTCCCACAAATCATCTCTACAGTGTATTTTGGAGGGACTCCTATAGATGGAAGTGTTCCTAAAATTAAATAGCTGTCACCAGAGGTAATAAAAAGGGATAGACAAGCAGTACAGAATATAATACCTAATGTATAAAGAATGGAGGAGAAAAAAAAGGAGGGAAAAAACACCCTTTAGATTGCATTTGTAATAGCATACTAAGTGAGTTAAGTTAGATGGTTAGATAGTAAGGAATCTACCCCTGAACCCTTGGTAACCACGAATCTAAATCCTGCAATGGCAATAAGTACATACCTATTGATAATCACCCTAAATGTAAATGGACTGAATGCACCAATCAAAAGACATAGAGTCACTGAATGGATAAAGAAACAAGACCCAACTATATGCTGCCTACAAGAGACTCACTTCAAGCCCTAAGACATACACAGACTAAAAGTGAAGGGATGGAAAAAGATATTTCATGCAACTAAAAGGGAGAAAAAAGCAGGTGTTGCAGTACTTGTATCAGACAAAATAGACTTCAAAACAAAGAAAGTCACAAGATACAAAGACAGACATTACATAATGATAAAGGGGTCGACCCAATAAGAGGATATAACCATTATAAATATCTATGCACCCAACACAGGAGCACCTACATATGTGAAACAAATACTAACAGAATTAAAAGGAAAAATAGAATGTAATGCATTCATTCTAGGAGACTTCAACACTCCACTCACTCCAAAGGACAAATCAACCAGACGGAAAATAGGTAAGGAGACAGAGGCACTGAACAATGTGTTAGAACAGATGGACCTAACGGACATCTACAGAACTCTCCACCCAAAAGCAGCTGGATACATATTCTTCTCAAGTGCACATGGAACATTTTCAAGAATAGATCATATACTAGGCCACAAAAAGAGTCTTCGTAAATTCAAAAAGATTGAAATGATACCAACCAGCTTCTCAGACCACAAGGGTATTAAACTAGAAAGAAAACGAAATAAAACAAAGAAAATGAAAAAGCCCACAAACACATGGAGACTTAACAACATGCTCCTAAATAACCAATGGATCAATGACCAAATAAAAGCAGAGATCAAGCAATATATGAAGGCAAATGATAACAATAATTCAACACCGCAATATTTGTGGGATGCAGTGAAGGCCATGCTAAGAAGAAAGTATATTGCAATACAGGCCATATGAACAATCCCATATGAACAGTCTTAACTCACAATTAATGGAACTACAAAAAGAACAACAAATGAGGCCCAAAGTCAGTAGAGAGAGGGACATAATAAAGATTGGAGCATAAATAAATAAAATCGAGAAGAATAAAACAATAGAAAGAATTAGTGAAAGCAGGAACTGGTTCTTCAAGAAAATAAACAAAATAGATAAACCCTTGGCCAGACTTATCAAGAAAAAAAGAGAGTCTACGTGCATAAACAGAATAAAAAATGAGAAAGGAAAATTCACTATGGACACCACAGAGATACAAATCATTATTATAGAATACTATGAAAAATTATATGGTAATACACTGGAAAACCTAGAAGAAATGGACAACTTTCTAGAAAAATACAACCTTCCAAGGCTGACCCAGAAAGAAACAGAAGATCTGAACAGACCAATTACTAGCAACAAAATTGAATTGGTAATCAAAAAACTACCTAAGAACAAAACGCCTGGACCATATGGCTTCACCGCTGAATTTTATCAAACATTTAGTAAAGACCTAATACCTATCCTTCTTAAAGTTTTCCAAAAAGTAGAAAAGGAAGGAATACTTCCAAACTCATTCTATGAGGCCAGCATCACCCTAAAACCAAAACCAGGCAAAGACACCACAAAAAAGAAAATTACAGACCAACATCCCTGATGAACATAGATGAAAAAGATACTCAACAAAAAATTAGCAAACCGAATTCAAAAATACATCAAAAAGATCATCCATCATGATCAAGGGATGCAAGGATGGTACAACATTCAAAAATCCGTCAACATCATCTACCACATGATCATCTCCATAGATGGTGAAAAAGCATTCAACAAAATTCAACATCCATTCATGATAAAAACTCTCAGCAAAATGGGCATAGAAGGCAAGTACCTCAACATAATAAGGGCCATATATGACAAACCCACAGCCAACATCATACTTAACAGCGAGAAGCTGAAAGCTTTTCCTTTAAGATTGGGAACAAGACAAGGATGCCCACTCTCTCCACTTCTATTCAAGATCGTTATGGAGGTCCTAGCCACGGCAATCAGATAACACAAAGAAATAAAAGGCATTCAGATTGGCAAGGAAGAAGTTAAACTGTCCCTGTGTGCGGATGACATGATATTGTACATAAAAACCCCTAAAGAATCCACTCCAAAACTACTAGATCTAATATCTGAATTCAGCAAAGGCGAGGAAGACACAATTAATATGCAGAAATCTGTGGCATTCCTATACACTAACAATGAACTAGCAGAGAGAGAAATCAGGAAAACAATTCCATTCACAGTTGCATCAAGAAGAATAAAATACCTAGGAATAAACCTAACCAAGGAAGTGAAAGACCTATACTCTGAAAACTACAAGATACTCATGACAGAAATTAAAGAAGATAACAAAAATGGAAACACATCCCGTGCTCATGGATAGGAAGAATTAATATTGTCAAAATGGCCATCCTGTCTAAAGCAATCTACAGATTCAATGCAATTCCTATCCAAATGCCAACAGCATTTTTCAGCGAACTAGACCAAATAGTTCTAAAATTCATATGGAACTACAAAAGACCCCGAATAGCCAAAGCAATCCTGAGAAGGAAGAATAAAGCTGGGGGGATTATGCTCCCCAACTTTAAGCTCTACTACAAAGCCACAGTACTCAGGACAATTTGGTACTGGCACAAGAACAGACCCATAGACCCATGGAACAGACTAGAGAGCCCTCATATAAACCCAACCATATATGGTCACTTCATATATGATTAAGGAGCTATGGACATACAGTGGGGAAATGACAGCCTCTTCAACAGCTGGTGTTGGCAAAACTGTACAGCTACATGCAAGAGAATGAAACTGGATTATTGTTTAACCCCATACACAAAAGTAAACTCGAAATGGATCAAGGACCTGAATGTAAGTCATGAAACCATAAAACTCTTAGAAGACAACATAGGCAAAAATCTCCTGAATATAAGCATAGGCAACTTCTCCCTGAATATGTCCTCGAGCAAGGGAAACAAAAGCAAAAATGAGGTCATGGGACTACATCAAACTAAAAAAGTCTCTGTACAGCAAAGGACACCATCAACAGAACAAAAAGGCATCCTACAGTATGGGAGAATATATTTGTAAATGACATATCCGACAAGGGGTTAACATCCAAAATATATAAACGACTTACACACCTCAACACCCAAAAAGCAAATAACCTGATTAAAAAATGGGCAGAGGATATAAGGAGACAGTGCTTCAAAGAAATTCAGATGGCCAACAGACACATGAAAAGATGCTCCACATCACTAATCATCAGGGAAATGCCAATTAAAATCACAATGAGATATCACCTCACACCAGTAAGGATGGCCAGCATCTAAAAGACTAAAAACAACAAATGCTGGCGAGGATGCGGAGAAAGGGGAACCCTCCTACACTGCTGGTGGGAATGTAAGCTAGTTCAACCATTGTGGAAAGCAATATGGAGGTTCCTCAAGAAACAAAAATACAAATACCATTTGACCTGGGAATCCCACTCCTTGGAATTTACCCAAAGAATACAACTTCTCAGGTTCAAGAATTCATATGCACCCCTATGTTTATTGCAGCACTTTTTACAATAGCCAAGATATGGAAGCAACCTAAATGTCCATCAGTAGATGAATGGATAAAGAAGATGTGGTACATATACACAAGGGAATACTATTCAGCCATAAGAAAGAAACAAATCCTGCCACTTCCAACAACATGGATGGAGCTGGAGGATATTATGCTCAGTGAAATAAGCCAGGTGGAGAAAGACAAGTGCCAAATGATTTCCCTCATTTGTGGAGTATAACAATGAAGCAAAACTGAAGGAACAAAATAGCAGCAGACTCAGAGACTCCAAGAAGGGACTAGTGGTTACCAAAGGGGAGGGGTGTGGGAGGGCTTGTGGGGAGGGAGGGAGAAGGGGATTCTGGGGTATTATGTTTAGTACACATGGTGTGGGGAGTTATGGGGAAAACAGTATAGCACAGAGAAGGCAAACAGTGAATCTGTGGCACCTTACTACACTGATGGACAGTGACTGCATTGAGGGATGGGTGGGTATGTGATAATATGGGTGAATGTAGTAACCACATTGTTTTTTCATGTGAAACGTTCATAAGAGTATATATCAATAATACCTTAATAAAAAAAAAAGGAAAGTTTCAGTGCACCACAAAGATATCTTTGCATGTGCCTGTTGAGAGTGCTGTCCACTACATGAATCACGGAGTGGACAAACCCACAGTCACAACAGGACATCACATGGAAGAACACACAGACCCGAGAGTACAATAAGGCCAGATCTGAGCAACACGAACAGCAAGGTCCATCATGGTGATGAGAATGGTCTCTGCAGCAACTTTTACACGCATTAACAGAATTCTAGGTAAAGGCCAGTCTGAGTAAGTTTCCAGGAAATAACATTATGCAGGTTACAGTCTCAACCACAGCGCAATCAAGGTACAAATAGCAAAATAGGGAAAAACCCACTAGGATAGACCCTAAGAACTATGTTCTTGAGTAACCCACGACCGATGAAAAGTAATTGCATGGACTATAAAAGA
This sequence comes from Phataginus tricuspis, assembly GCA_029783875.1. Taxonomy (NCBI): domain Eukaryota; kingdom Metazoa; phylum Chordata; class Mammalia; order Pholidota; family Manidae; genus Phataginus; species Phataginus tricuspis. Next base: position 36,052,970 of record JAQQAC010003639.1, read on the forward strand.
CTTTGAACTGCAGCTCATGAAACACAGCCAGAGCAATTGTTAGGGGTATGTTTGCAGCCCTACATGATTACTCATTTTGAGTAAAAGCAAATTTGAAAATTACCAAGCTGGTATGGCCCGGGTACATGAAACCCCAGAAAGGACAGGGACGGGGGGGCATAAAGAGGACACTGGCGGCCACTATTTGGGGGTTGGGAGGGGAATAACCTGCAGGAAGCTGCAAAAAGGCAGCTTCCCTGGTGACAGAAGCGTTGCCCGCATGTGCTCTGGGGGTTCTGCCTTCCGACCCCCAGGTGCACCAGCCCCCCTACCATGAGCTGCACAGGTGTGTGAGCTTTGCTTGTGAAGAAACTTAACACATCGAGCACGTTTTCATGGATAGTGTGCGCTGTGCTTCTCAGGGCTCCCACACGGCCACTGCCTTCTAGACACTAAAGACAGAGGAGGCAGCTTCTGTTCATTGTCTTGCTATTTTGTATCTGTCCAATTTGGGGGAAAAAGTCAAGTCTTGGGAAATTCCTTGTTTTAATTCTGCAAAAGAGAAACAGACATCAAGGCAAAGGAAAGAAGAGCAAGTGACACTGGGGACGCTGAGGCCCCAGGCTCAGCCCCCACAACCACCTGTCACCTCCTCCCGCCCCACCCCTCCTGGACCTTGGCCCCAGGCCCTCCTCCCACAACTCTTCAGTCCCTCCCCGGGTGACAAGCCCCTGGCCTCACCCCATGTACGCCTGCCCACACCCCTGCTTTGGCCTGGGGGCCCTCTCCTCACTGGGCTCCTCACCCACTGTGTGGCCTCTGAGGACCTTGTCACTCTGCCTGGGCCAGGGCCATCCAGGGGCGACTCTAAGTCTGGATTCAAAAACCAAGCATTGTAAAGTTCAGCACATTAATAGATTTAATAAAAATTGTGAGCCCGTCACAACAGATACAGAAATATCTTAATAAACATTAAGCTCCACTCTTGCTGAAAACTCTTGGCAAACCAGGAAACCAGTGAACCAGGCTTTGGTTTGCAAACCCCACCTGCCCCAACTGAGGGACAGAGCTCTCAGGAGAGCTGGACACGGTCCCAAGCCGCCCAGGATCCTTGGGCATCGGGCCCCTCAGACGGGACACAGCAGACAGACGCGGAGTTGGCTGGAGAGGCCGGACGGCCACGCGGGCAGCACTGGGCAACCAAACATGTGGTGGAAACCGACTACATGCCTGAGCTGGCCTTCCGGAAGATTCCACAGACAGGACCCTCACTTACCACCATCTCCGGAAACCCGCACGTAAGGGGCAGAAGCAAGCACATGCACAGACCTTGCAGATGGGCCTGGACTTCATCGAGGCTGGGAGCCTGCAGAAAAGGGTGTGCCTCTGACAGCACAGCTGATGGGCCCTTCAAACAGGGCACCCAGTGCTGCTGAACCCCAGGAAATGGTGGTGGATGCCCTATGTTGCTGTCCCTCCTCCTCCCCTGCACAGGCCTGTGTCCATGACCACACAGGCACTGACCCGGGCGTATTCTCCAACCCACCTCTGCACCCTGACCCCATCGCAGGCATTCTCCAGAGAGCCCTGCCCTCAGCAGGGCACTTGGACAGCTTCTAGGTGCCAAAGTGCCACCCCTCAGAGAAGCCACAGGACACACAGTGTCACGCACTGGGACCTGGACGGCGACGGCCCGGTGCCCAGGCATAGCTCTGAGGACAGGACAGCCGGATGCTGGGCAAAAGCAGCTGGCAGTGCCGCCACGGAGGGAGTCTGTGTGAAACACTTAACCCAGATCTCCCTGAGCCTCAAGGCCCTAGGTGCACAGCGGGGACAGAGGACCAGCAGGCAACAGTCAGACACGTCCAGAAGGCAGGGCTTCCCAAGAACAAGAGCCGTCCTTACAGAGAAGACTGCATCTTGGAAACACAGGCAAGAGGACTGGCTGTTCTAAATTAAACAACAGTGAGAGATAAAACAACCAAATTCAATGTGTGGTCTGTGCCCAACTGTAAAGTTATGTGGGAGTTACTGTGGAAATATGAATATATTATAGGTGTTCAATTTTATTAAGGAATTATTGTTCATTTTATTGAATGTGAGAAGAGTTTAGTTATGTAAAAAAAGTCATTCTTAGAAATACATACTAAATGTTTAGACACATACTGTATTTACTTAGTATTATTAATAAAAATTCAATAAAATCATTATTAGAGACAAAAGAAAGGCCATAATATTTAAAAGACCAATTTTTCAGGAAGATATAAAAATTCCAGATGTGTATGTCCTTAATAATAGAGCTTCAAAAAATATGAAACACAGGTTGATAGCTAAAAAAAAAATCCACAATCATGTTGAGGTATTTAATCTACTTCTCTCAGTAAATAAAAAATTAAAGAAAGAATCAGTAGAATATAGCATATTTGAACATCATGATTACCCAGCTAGAACTAAATGACATGCATAGATGCCGTGTTCCGCAGAGCGAGGGAGGAAAAGTGAACAAGATGCGTCCCCCATACACACATCATCCAGCACATAGCACACGCCAGGCCAGAGTCTCCACAAATTTCAAAGGATTGAAATGATACAGAATTAAATTCTCTGACAATGGTTAAATCAAACTTGAAATTAATAACAAGTAGGTAAGTAGAAATTTTCCTGAAGGTCCAAAAATTAAGCAGCACCCTTTAAAAATAAAACAAGGATCAAAGGAGAAATCAAGCGAGTAACTTTAAAATGATTGGAATTGAATGATAATGGAAATATGACATATCAAAGCATTACAATGCACCTAACAGAGTGATTACAGGAAACTTTACAGATTTAAATACACATATAAGACAAATTAAAAATGATATAATCTAAGGAGGGACATAATAAAGATTAGAGCAGAAATAAATAAAATTGAGAAGAATAAAACAATAGAAAGAATCAATGAAAGCAGGAGCTGGTTCTTTGAGAAAATAAACAAAATAGATAAACCCCTAGCCAGACTTATCAAGAAAAAGAAAAAAGAGAGTCTACACACATAAACAGAATACAAAATGAGAAAGGAAAAATCACTACAGACACCACAGAAATACAAAGAATTATTAGAGAATACTATGAAAAATTATATGCTAACAAACTGGATAACCTAGAAGAAATGGACAACTTTCTAGAAAAATACAACCTTCCAAGGCTGAACCAGGAAGAAACAGAAAATCTGAACAGATCGATTACCAGCAACAAAAATGAACTGGTAATCAAAAACCAACCTAAGAACAAAACGCCTGGACCAGATGGCTTCACTGATGAATTTTATCAAACATTTAGTGAAGACCTAATACCCATCCTCCTTAACGTTTTCTAAAAAGTAGAAGAGGAGGGAATACTTCCAAACTCATTCTATGAAGCCAGCATCACTCTAATACCAAAACCAGGCAAAGATACCACAAAAAAAGAAAATTACAGACCAATATCCCTGATGAACATAGATGCAAAAATACTCAACAAAATATAAGCAAACTGAATTAAAAAATACATCAAAAAGATCATCCATCACGATCAAGTGGGATTCATCCCAGGGATGCAAGGATGGTACAACATTCGAAAATCCATCAACATCATCCACCACATCAACAAAAAGAAGAACAAAAACCACATGATCATCTCCATAGATGCTGAAAAAGCATTTGACAAAATTCAGCATCCATTCATGATAAAAACTCTCAACAAAATGGGTATAGAGGGCAAGTACCTAAACATAATAAAGGCCATATATGACAGACCCACAGCCAACATTATACTTAACAGTGAGAAGCTGAAAGCTTTTCCTTTAAGATTGGGGACAAGACAACGATGCCCACTCTCTCCACTCTTATTCAACATAGTACTGGAGGTCCTAGCCACAGCAATCAGGCAACACAAAGAAATAAAAGGCACCCAGATTGGTAAAGAAGTTAAACCGTCACTGTTTGCAGATGACATGATATTGTACATAAAAAAACCCTAAAGAATCCACTCCAAAAATACTATATCTAATATCTGAATTCAGCAAAGTTGCAGGATACAAAATGAATACACAGAAATGTTGCATTCCTATACACTAATGATGAACTAGCAGAAAGAGAAATCAGGAAAACAATTCCATTCACACTTGCATCAAAAAGAATAAAACACCTAGGAATAAACCTAACCAAGGAAGTGAAAGACCTATACCCTGAAAACTACAAGCCACTCTTAAGAGAAATTAAAGAGGACACTAATAAATGGAAATTCATCCCATGCTCTTGGGTAGGAAGAATTAATATTGTCAAAATGACCATCCTGCCTAAAGCAATCTACACAGTCAATGCAATCCCTATCAAATACCGACAGCATTCTTCAATGAACTAGAACAAATGGTTCTAAAATTCATATGTAGAACTGTTCATATATTCAAAGACCCCAAATAGCCAAAGCAATCCTGAGAAGGAAGAATAAAGCTGGGGGGATCTTGCTTCCCAACTTCAAGCTCTACCACAAAGCCACAGTAATCAAGACAATTTGATACTGGCACAAGAACAGACCCATAGACCAGTGAAACAGAATAGAGAGTCCAGATATTAACCCAAGCATATATGGTCAATTAATATATGATAAAGGAGCCATGGATATACAATGGGGAAATGACAGCCTCTTCAACAGCTGGTGAGGCAAAACGGGACAGCTACATGCAAGAGAATGAAACGGGATTACTGTCTGACCCCATACACAAAAGTAAACTCAAAATGGATCAAAGACCTGAATGTAAGTCATGAAACCATAAAACTCTTAGAAGAAAACATAAGCAAAACCCTCTTGAATATAAACCTGAGAAACTTCTTCATGAACATATCTCCCTGGGCAAGGGAAACAAAAGCAAAAATGAACAAGTGGAACTATATCAAACTAAAAAGCTTCTGGACAGCAAAGGACACCATCAGTAGAACAAAAAGACATACATCCTACAGTATGGGAGAATACATTCATAAATGACATATCCAATAAGGGGCTGACATCCAAAATATATAAAGAGCTCACACACCTCAACAAACAAAAAGCAAATAATCCAATTAATAAATGGGCAGAGGAGCTGAACAGACACTTCTCCAAAGAAGAAATTCAGATGGTCAACAGGCACATGAAAAGATGCTCCACATCACTAACCATCACAGAAATGCAATTAAAACCACAGTGAGATATCACCTCACACCAGTTGGAATAGCCAACATCCAAAAGACAAACAACAACAAGTGTTGGCAAGGATGTGGAGAAAGGGGAACCCTACTACACTGCGGGTGGGAATGTAAATTAGTTCAACCATTGTGGAAAGCAGTGAAAGCAGTATGGAAGTTCCTCAAAAAAACTAAAAATAGAAATACCATTTGACCCAGGAATTCCACTCATAGGAATTTACCCAAAGAAAACAACTTCTCAGATTCAAAAAGACATATGCAACCCTATGTTTATCGTAGCACAATGTACAATAGCCAAGACATGGAAGCAACCTAAGTGTCCATCAGTAGATGAATGGATAAAGAAGATGTGGTACATATACACAATGGAATATTATTCAGCCATAAGAAGAAAACAAATCCTACCATTTGCAACAACATGGATGGAGCTAGAGGGTCTTACGCTGAGTGAAATAAGCCAGGCAGAGAAAGACAAGTACCATTTGTGGAGTATAACAACAAGGCAAAACTGAAGGAACAAAATAGCAGCAAACTCACAGACTCCAAGAAGGGACTAGCGGTTACCAAAGGGGAAGGGTGGAGGAGGGCAGGTGGGGAGGGAGGGAGAAGGGGATTGAGGGGTATTATGATTGGCACACATGGTGTGGATGGTGTGGGGGGGATCATGGGGAAGACAGTGTAGCACAGAGAAGGCAAATAGTGACTCTGTGTCATCTTACTATACTGATGGGCAGTGACTGCAATGGGGTATATCGGGGACATGATAATATGGGTGAAGGTAGTAACCACATTGTTTTTTCATGTGAAACCTTCATAAGAGTGTATATCAATAATACCTTAAGAAAAAAAAGAAATAAAAATGCATTTAACTATGAAAAAAATGATATAATCTACCATTCCACAAGGCTAGAAAGAGAACAGTAGAAGACAAAGAAAGTAGGAGACAAGAAATAATAAAAATAAGAATTCAACTAAATAAAAACAAATGTACCATAGAAAAATCAACAAAACCAAAAGTTGGATCTTAGAATTTTAAAAATTGATAAACCTCTAGATGAGGAAAAAAGAGAAAACACAAATTACCAGTATCAAGAATGAAAAGGGACGTCATTGCTGATTGTGCAGATGTTAAAATGATAAGAAGATATTACAAACGTCCACATGCTGATAATTTAACAGTTTGTGTGAAATGAACATTTTCCTCAGAAACACAGCTTACCAAAACTGACAAAAAAGAAACAGAAAATCTGTATAAGTTTATTTCTGTTAAAAAAAATTAAGTCCATAATAAAAATGTTTCCCACAATGAAAACTCCAAATTAGAAGGCATCACAGGTCAACCTCAGCAAACACTGAAGGGGAGACAGACCCCTTTTATCAGCCCTTTCACTGAATAGGGAACGAGGACACTCTTTCCAACTCTGTTTAGGAAGCCATCAATTTAACACCAAAACCTAACAAGGAAATTGCAAGAAAGGAATAATACAGGCCAATCTTGTTCATAAAAATAGATGCAAAGATCTTAAACATTTGTAAATGAAGTCTGGTGATTTCCATAGAACAATACAGCAATACCATGTGGGGTTTATTCCAGGAATATAAAGTTGTTTTGATATTTGACAATCTACCAACATAATCCACATTAACAGACTAAATGAAAAATATATATTATTTCCTCAATAGATGCAGAAGAAAACATGCTATATATATATATATAATAACTATTCACTTTACAACTCTCAGTAAATCAGGAATAAAAGTAACATCTTTTACTGCTTACAGCAATATCATACTTCATGGTGAAATGTTGAGTACTTTCCCCCTCTGTCTGGGGAAAGGGGAGATGTCCATTATACTGCTTCTATTCAACATTGTTATTATACTGAAAGTACGAGCCAATTCCATAAGGCAAGAAATGATTGAAAAGATTTGTAAAGGATGCTGGTATATGTAACTGATGTAAATTAATCTATGAGCTATTAGAATTAGTAGGTGTATTTAGCAAGGCCACCAAATCTCAAGTCAGTGTATTAAAATCAATTATATTTCTATACATTAAGAGCAATTAGGAAAGAACTAAAAAATGTCATTGCCAACAACATTAAAAAGCATCAAATATCAGGGAGTAAATCTAACAGAAGACATTTGCATACATGCACACTGAACACTGCAAGCACAGCCGGCAAGAATTAAAGAACTAAATTGTCATGGGTTGGAGGATTCCGTTGTTAAAATGTTAATTCTCTTCCAAATAGCTATCAAATACAATGGGGTCAACATTAAAATCTCAGCAGGATTTCTGTGTTGGGGAGAGGAGTTAAATCAACAGTTTGATTCTAAAATTTATATGAAAATGCAAAGTTCAAGAAAACCTAAATAAATCTTGAAGAACAAAGTCAGAAGACATATTATGAAATATTAAAACTTATACAGCTACTGGAATTGAAACAGGGTAGTATGAAATAAGGATGGACAGATAGATTAATGGAACAGAATGGAGAACCCCAAAATAGGCCTATCTCTGTTTTTCCACAAGAGTGACACCGCAAGGCAGAGGCTGGGTCAGTTAGATATTTGTATGAGGATAGAATGAACATTTACCCACTGATCCCCGACCTCTCGACACTCAGTCCCTATGAACCGTGGATCTAAAATGTGAAAAGTGACATTGTAAAGTTTCTAAAAGAAAATAGGATACTATCTTCTGGACAATGGAGTAGGCAAAGATTTCCCAAATAAGCTTCAAAAAGCACTAACTATAGAAGAAAAGACTGACAATTAGACTTCATTAAAATCAAGAGGTTTTGATTATCAAAAGGAATCATTAAGTGACTAAAAAGGCCAACCACAGACTGCCAGTGATATTTACAGTACACCTATCTGACCAACACCCAGCATCCAGAATACACAAAGAATTCCTACAAGTCAGTAAGAAAAGACCCACAACCCAACCTACTAAAGACCAAAGGATCTGGACCAGGCTGTCCACAGGAGCCCCAGATGGCCAGTAAGCACCTGGGAAGGCGCCCGGTCACCCGGGAAGCCACAGAGAGGCTCTCATATACATCCACCTAGTGCGCAAAAGGACAGCGACGATGCCAACTGCAGCCTTGGATGTGGGGCAGCTGGACTCATCCCCAGGCCAAACCCCATTCGGTGGTGTCCTGTAGAAGTAAATATGGCCTGCCCTAGATTCAGCAATTTTACTCCTAGGAGTTCCCCATGAAAATGAAGGCCTGTCTCACAAAGAAGTGAGCACAGGAGTTTACCAGGATAAAGGAAAAGGCTCTCCATTACGCCTCCGGGAGACCCTTTAATGCAAGCACATTCGGTTTTCCACAAGTTTCCCAGGAAGGCGGGCTCCGAAGTTGACCGGCTTGAGGGGCCAGGGGGTGGGGGTGGGCGGGCGTGGAGGGAAGTGGGGTGGAGGGCAGGAGGTGTCCAGAGTAGGGGCATGGAGTGCAGGGTGGATGGAGAGCAGGTGCCCTGCCCTGGGAGCTTGGTGGCCCTGGGTCTGGGTCAGCCTGAGCTCCGCGGACTCCGCCACAAGGGCAGGGGGCGTGGACACTGACTTTTCCTCGCTGGGGTCTTCTTCCATTGCGGCAGGAGACAGCCTCTTCCCTTCGCGACAGCCTCTTCCCTTCGCGACAGCCTCTTCCCTTCGCCCGGCTCGACTCCAGCCGCTCTGGACCCTGGGGGAGAGGGGCGATGCGGTGGGGGCGGCCTGACAGCCGCGCAGGACTAGGCTTAGGGGTGCGGGTGAGGGCATGCCCATGGTTGGGAGGCAGCTGTGGGCTGAGAAGAGCTCTAGTTCAGGCAGGTTTGGATTGCCCGGGTGGAGGGCTGGGGCTGGGGGAGATCTAGGGTGGGGGAGCAGCTCTGAGGTTAGGGGGAGGTTTGGAGAGGGGGCAGATCTAGGGCTGGGGGCGTCCAGGGTCGGGGCGGGTCTTGGGGGGGGGAGGTCTGGAGTTCCAAGGAAGGGTTGGGTCTGGGGTTCTGAGGGGGAAGGCGGGGCCGAGATCCGAGGACTGGCGGGGCGGATCCGGGGTCCCGGCTGGAATCTGCACGGGCTCTCGCCCCAAGTTCCGAGGGGAGTGGACGGGGCGCTCCCCCAGGACGAGCCCGGAGGGGCGCGCCGCTCCCCCAGCCGCGCTTACCGGCGTCCCGCGGTGGCCCGGGACAACGGGCGGAGGCTGGGCGGTGCAGTGGGCAGCCTGGGCCCGCAGAGGGCAGCCTGGGCACCAGGAGCGCAGCGCGGCGGCCGGCGCAGAGTGCGGGGCTGCGCGGGCACGCGGGTGGCGAGGGGCCCCCGGACCAGCTCTGGCGGCTGCGGGGGCGGCGCGCGAGGGGCGCAGCGGGCAGCGGCCGGCCGACGGGGGCGCTTGGGTTGGGCCCGGGCCCGGGCTCGGGGGTGCGGTCGGAGGCGCGACGGTGGCAGGCTCCGGGGCGGGGGCCAGAGCGCAGGGCCGGGGCGCCATGGTGTCCGCGGGGAGTAGGGACCGTGCCGCCCCCGCCGGGCCTTCGGGGTCCCACAGAGCCGCCCTGGTAGTCGGGGGGCCCCAAGTCATACACATCCGAGGGTCACAGTCGCCCCTCCCAGGGACGAGCCCGGGGCAGGTTCCGCCCCGCGGCTCCCACTCCCGGTGACACGGCAGGACTCCAGGAGCCCCAGCAGCAGGTTGGGACGCAGCCGGTGCGCACCGCCCGCGGCGGGGGTGCAGGGCCAGGTCTGCGGACTGTTCCGCGGAGGAGACGGGGGTGGCCCTGGGGTCCCCGAGATCACTGGGGCCCGCGCCCCCTTCTTTACGGAAGGAGTGAGTAGAGAAGACCCAACCACCCTACTTACCTCACTAATTTCCAAATACTCGTTTTGCATTTAATTTCCCAAGAAAACCCAAACGTGAGGTTCTGCTCCCACTTTGAAGTGGCTGTGAAGGACACAGTGCGGAGTGGATCAATCCCTCGAGGGGTCCTTCGAGTCCCTTTCCGGTCTTCACTGGGAGACCCTCCACCCCAGACAGGCCTCAGGGGTTACAGAAAGCTGCCAAATTAACAGGTGGCCGGCCCTCCTAAGTTTTACCTCTCAATTTTTCCAGAACCTGGGCAAGGAGATGCCTGGGAGACCCACAGTTAAACAGGCCATATTTACATGTTAGCGTTTATTAGGCAATATGAAACCATATTAAACAAAAATGTAAATTGAAACACAACTATCAATTTTAAAACCCCATTTGTCTGCATTTTTCAAACTCTTTGAAATAGGTAAGTGCAAGCTAGTATTAAGTCCCCAGGTGCCTACTCTGTGCCAGCTCTAAGACTCACACTTTCTGGACCCCGAAGAAGTTTCCAGCATCATCTGGGCTGTCCCTGTGACCCTGTCCCGGCCCCGGAGAAGACCCTACCTGGCCTCCTTGCCCGGGAGCTTCAGGAAGAGCAGGCAGCCTGAGCTACAGCAGGTCTGCAGGAAAGGGCCACCTCCTGTGCTTGTGCTCACGTGGGATGTGGCCAAGGCGTTTGCCTGCCTGGCCCCCAGCTCCATCCTTGTCCCTTGGAGCTGCCCTGGAGGGTGAAAGGGGCTGCCTTGCCCCTTCATCCAGCAGCCAGCCAGGGCTGAGGACCACGCTCCCTTGGACAGCACTCTCCACGATCCAGTTGCCTTGCCTGCACTCCTGTTTGATTGAAATGGCCCAACTTGTCCTGAATACTGTGAGGACACCCTAGCAGCCAGTCACTCGTGCTCACAAGTGAGAAATCGGGGTGGATCCCCGAATTCCCCTCAGAGGTGTGCCAGGTCTCACTGGCCAGCCCCAGCCGGCCCTCATGCCTCAACTCAGCAAAGAGCAAATATTAGCATCTCCAGCCCAGGACACTACTCTCCTCCTACTGGAGGAAAAGAGACAAACCTATTAGGTGTGTAGGCTTCTGAATGAAAGAACCTGCCCAGAAACAATTCCTAAGACAATTAACATTTCCACTTTGAGAAGGCGCTCACTCACGGGGATTTCCTGGAGCCAACGTCAATTGAGAGGACCTAACAGTTCTAGAAGATTCCAGGTGCACTCGGGACAAGGAGATAGCGCACTAACTCTCGGGCATGATTTTAACTGAAGTAAATGTTATTCTCACACCGACTGTCCTTGCATCTTGTTGGGGGTGACCCAAGACACAAGAGACCCCCAGCCCTGGGCTAGACCTCAGGTAAGTGAGGATCAAAACACACTACTTACTAGGGATGGAGAAGGCAGGGAATGCCCAGTGGTGACCCCGTGAGAGTCCCAGCGGGGTGTGTCTTGCATTTTGAGCAGGGTAATAGGAATCGGAGCAGAACCGACAAGGCGGGAGGGAGGGGCCTCATCTGGGTCACCAAAGCCATCAAGACAGAGATGTGGCCCTGTCAATTTTCAGGCCTTTGGACACAGCCCCACCCCCAAAGAGCACTGAGCTGTCACTCGTAGTGTGGGTCAGTGGTAGTGTGGATGTCGGCGGCAGAGGGCTTAGTGGCTGAGCCTCTGGGGAGCTGGGCATCCACAGGCTGTGCATGACCCCAGGACAGGGACTTCACCAATGGGCAGGCAGAGACCTTCTGGAATAGTCAGAGGGCAGACAGTCAGGCCCCGGGCTCTCATGTGGGACAAGCAGTGGGTGTGGGGGCTGCCCTGTGCTGGCTTGGGGAGGAGTGGCTGCACTGGGCTTGAGAAGGGCAGACGCACCAGGCTCTGCTCTCACGAAGGGGCAGTGCTCCCAGGCTCGGCTGTGGCCTGGGCACAGAACAGTACCCTGGAGCGGGTAAGGTCTGGGTGGGACGAGCTCAGCCTGCGTGCTGTCTGCATACAGTGGGTGCTCACCCAAAGGGGCAGGGAAGCTGGTGTGGTGTGGGGGCGGCAGACAAGGGCAGCAAGAATCTGAGACCCTGGTGGGCTAAAGTATCAGCACCTGGAGGGCCCAGCACAGCCTGAACCCCTTCCTCAGCTGGGGCCCAGGGCCACGGCTCATGCCTCAGCCCAGTAAGCACCTAGTCACCATTTGCCTGTTTCACATCAAACTACCACCAAACACGAGAGCTCCACCTTGCAGCCGGCTGCCCTTACAGAAAGCAAGTGAGAACGCGTTAGCTCAAGGGGATGGCGCCACACAGATTCATGACGGGGTCTCCCCTCCTGGGGTCACTGGGCCATCTGCACCACGACAGCCCTCCATGCTTTCTCCTTGTCAAACTCCTTCAGGGGGCTTCTGGCCACCTGCAACCAAGAGGCAAAGTGTCACTGCTCCCAGGTCACTCAGTGGCAGCGAGAGCGGGGACTCTGTTTATCTGGGGGCTTCTCCTGGACTGTGATGAGAGAGGAAGCACCCAGCCCCTGAGAGGGAGAAGGAGGTGTCTGCCCATATCGTTCACGTTTGTGCCACCCCCACACCAACAGAGCCTTGGGGCACTTTTTGGAGGCCCCACATGCTGGCTCTGAGTGGGGCTAGGATGCTGCTGAGGGGCTACCATTTGCGTGACAGCCGAGAGTGGGGGGCTTCATCCCAGCACCTGGCAGAGCAAGCATCTGCATATAGTAGGTGCTCAGTAAATACTCACTGACTGGGAGAATGACACACACCACAGTGCAGGAATATACCAGAGGTAGAGGTAGAGGGTAGGACCCTCCACTCTCTTCCTGAGGGGCAGAGGTCGGGCGTCCCCACAGAGAGTGTGCAGGCTTTGGCCAGGGGCCTGACATGTTGGCAAGGAGGACACTTGAGGCAGAGGTCCCCAGAGACCACCCAAAAGGGAGGAGGCCAGCGGCCAGTGCCCCGAGCCCCCGACCCAGCAGCTTTGGAGCCTGGGGTAGGTGCATCCACCCCACCCCACGCCTCGCTGTTCCCACGCAGAACCAGGGTGGTCTCCCTGGGGCCCGGCGGCAACACCAACCCCAAAGGAGACGGACCACCCGGGGTAGAAATGACATCTGCAAGGTGCAGGGAAGGATGGAGGCCAGGTCACCGAGCAAGCGGCCCAAGGCAGGTGTGCATCCCAGGGAAGAACAGAGCAGCCCTGCGGGGCTCAGCTCGTACAAAGGCCCCGAGCTGACAGTGCTAGCATGTTCCAAGTATGCCACACGGGAAGGGCTCGAGTGGAGGCCAGGTGGCAGGAGTGTGCGTTTCACCCACAAGGACCCTGCAGCAGCCTCCCCGGGGACAGGGCCTCGGCTGAAGGACAGTGGGCAGGTTGGCCCGTAAAAACACTGCAGGACAGGGAGGGGACGCGGACAGCCCCGCCTTTCAGCTGTGTGGGGAGGAGAAGCAGGACCCGGGCAGAGGACTGTCCACGTTTGTAAGAGTAAAACTGGAAGCACCTGGTCCACACGGTTCTTTAGTGCCCGTGTTTCCCTGGCCTAGGACAGATCGCACTTCAAGATTTTCCCAGGGTGCTTTAGATAATGAAAGGGCCGCAGGAGGTCGGGAGGGAAGTCCCTGCCTCCCGGGCACTCACCTCCCCCGCGGGGCGCTCCCGTGGCCCGGGGTGTGCGGCGCGGCGCGCGCCTGCCTTGAAGCTCGCGCACTGGATGACGGTGCTGGTGTTGAGGCTCGCTTGCAGGAGCAGCTCGAACATTAGCAGCAGCTGCAGCGCATCAGAGGGCTGCGGTGGGAGGAGGGGCCGTAACCGTGAGGCCCCGCCCCAGGCCCCGCCCCCGAGACGCGTCCCCAGAGGGCAGCAAAAGGAAGCCGTGAACCGCCCAAGGGCGCTGCGGGAGCTCCGGTGAGGCGGCACCAGGGCAGCTACATGCATCACGACCGAAAGCGTTAACTGCATTCAGTGTTATTAGGAAACAAAAGCTGGGACCAAAAGGATGCAAAGATAAAATAACAGAAGTTAAGACAAAAACCCTAGAACACATCATTTGTACTGGAATTGCCAGTATAAATTCAGAATCTTTAAAATCTGTAGTCCTCAGCTCTGTCCACTAAGAGGGCTTAGAAGCAATGATGCTGCAGCAGGAGTGAGCACACAGAGGCCCCAGATCTTGGTCTCTGTGGACCGTTCCCTGGCCAAGGGACCAGGCACGTCCTGGGCAGGGCGAGGTGAGCCTGGGCCGCCGGGGTGTCTGCCCAGAGAAGCTGGGGGCTGCCGTGAGCACAGGGCTGGAAGGTGCGCCTGAGCACCAGGACCGCTCCAACAGTGATGAACACCCCAAGCCCTGGGGCGCCGGCTCACACAGGATCTCTTTTCGCTCCTCCCATAAATGCAGCTCAGTCAGGGGCCAGCACCACTGCTGCGCCCAAGAGGTGCCCAGGGCCAGGGGATACCATGGAGCACCTCCTTCCCACCAGACGGGACCCCCAGGGCTGGCAGCCGCTGCTGAAGCAGGTGGGAGGCGGCACCACGTGCTCCTGAACTCACTGCTGCTGACGCCGTGGGGAACACACTGCTGGGACCATCTCCCAGACAACTGGCCTAGAGTCCAACAGGACAGCGTCATGGGGAAAGTGTGGCTGTCCTAACCCAGTGCAGGGTGCAGCCTCAGGAAGGCCCTGCCCCAAGACTTCAGCCTGCAGAGCGTCTTCTGGGAATGATCCCTGAACACGGAACGTGACAACATGGGATGACTTTAGCTGTCTTAGGGGAAGCAGTGGGGTTGGTGGCCCCTCACTTTTAGAATTACCAAAGTGTTTTAGGGTGAAGGGCCAGACACCTGCCACTCACTTTCAGATGGTGGACAGGCACCGCACCTGGCTCACCGCCAATACACATACACCTACACACAACCCTAAACCACTGGGGAACTCGCAGTTTACTGCAGAATTCCTTCAACTTTTCTGCATGTTTGAAATTTCTCACAATGAACATCTGGGGGCAAATACCATCTATATTGGAAGGCATGTAAGAAATAAACCCAACACTGCATGCCTGTGTCTTCAAGACACAGTAACTGCATGTCGCTGAAGGACTACAGAGAAGCTAGAGGTGCGCACACAGAAAGGCTTTCAATTCTTCTTAAATGTATCTAAAGCGGTGTGGTTCAGATAGAAATTCCAATGGGGTCGCTCATAGAACTTGACAGGTCAGTGATGCTAAAACATGAGTGGAAGCAGAAAGGGCCGAGGAAATCCGAGGGGGCTGGGAGGAAGGGGTGTCCAGGCGGGCTACAGGGCTACCTGACGCAAGGAAGAATGGCTCAGTCACAAAACCAGGAGCAACCTGAGCACTGGGAGCTGGGAGCAGAGCTGGACCTGCCGGCAGTGGACAGAGCGGGCATCAGGGAATGGTGCAGACGCCTGGCTGTGGGCCTGGCCTTGTGCTGCAGGCAGAGCCGGCTCTGGGCAGGTCAGACTGCAAAGCCTGCTCTGGCCGGGCAGCCTCTGGTTCAGCCACCTTCCCGGACCCATGCCAGCAGTACAGCAGAGCACTGCTTCTGCAGCTTTACAACAAACGAAGGAACACGCACCTTGATGGAGGGCGGGTAGTCCCTGAAGACCTCCATGATTTTCGGCACACTGAGCGACAGGTACCCAGAGGCGGTGCAGAGCAGCGGGGCTGTGAGGCTGCAGATGGCAACGAGCACCTCCACCTGAGGGAAAGCGGACGGGAGCAGGCCGCCAGAGCCCCTCAGCACACGTCTGCACAGCGGGAGCTGCGAGGAAGCGCAGCTGGGCATAGCAGGGAGCTCCTGCTGGTCTGGATGGGAGTTCTGCACTCTGACTTAAGCGCTCTGCCTGTGCACATGAGTTTCCTCAATCTTTGCACAATTCTGCCCTCTGTTTGTTGAAAAGGTAACAGCCTGAATTGGTGGCCCCCTCTCACTGCCCTTAACACCTGTTCTTGACCCTTCCAGAGGTCTTCTCAGGACACCCAGTGGGTTCAGAGCCACACCGCCAGAAACACCTGGGCCACACTTGACCCAGGCAGCGGCCACATGGGGCATTTGCAACACGGGTATCCCGCCCAGATTCAGTGCTGTCCCTGTGGAGCAGCTGATGACCACAACAGGCAGCAGGAGCTACAGGGAGCATCTCCTCACGCTGCTGCTCCTCACCCCACCCAACTAGGTCCCTTGGTGCCTGCAGATGGCCGGCTGTCCACTGGCCCCACATACTTAGCAGCCTTCACCTACCAGTTGCGGGCTGGGGCACTCTGCTGCCACATGACTGGCGATGGCACTTGGGAAGCACTGAGGGAGAGGAGAGACCGGCATCAGGGGTGGCAGGCTGCTGGCTCAGTGCTGCCCCGTGCTGCCCCATCCTGTGCAGTGCCGTGGCCAGCAGGGAGCGGCTGCCTGTGGGCCTCCCGAGGCTCTGGCCCCCTGGCTCTCCATCCTCAGCTGCTCTCCCAGGCAGCTGTGTCTGCTGGTCCCCTGGGTCAGGGCGACCTAGGCTGATCCTCGCCTGCTGTCCCCATGATGCAGACACCCTGAGGGGGCACCCACTCGCCACAGGCAGGCCTCGGCCTGTGTCAGTCCAGCATTGCTTCATGATCAGACTCAGGGCCCCCCACCCACCTGCCATGCTGACTTCGGCCACCGGCCTGGCACCCCACCCCTGGGTAATCAGTAAGCTCCCCTCCATTTAAGGGGTTTGGTTTACCTCCACACCATCAGGGCAGAGGGAGGTGCATCAGGAGACACGTCCTCTCAAGGTGCGCCATCCACCTGTCACCAGGGGCTCAGGTGCCCAGCACACTCTGCTGCCCTAGCCAGTGACCCCGTGTGCGTCTAAGCCCTACTTACCTACCCTCAGACCCACAGTGGGAAAGGAAATGCCCACACCCTGGGCAATAGCAGACTCCTCCCCTCAAAGCCCTGGACACTGGAGGGGCACCTGCATTTGTCAGGGGTTCTGGCTTGAAGGCAAAGGGGACAGAGGTGGGCTCAGGGTGGCGAGAGGAGGACTGGGGAGGGGAGCAGACCAAGGAAGGTGGAGACAGCAGCAGCTTGTGCAGAGGCCCTGGGGTGAACACACAGAGGGGCCTGGGTGGGGCCCAAGGGAGCAGGAGTAGGTGTGCATGGGGCTGCAGAGGCAGGTGGACCTGGTTCCTCTACTGAAGTGTCAGTGTGGGGGTCTCTTCTGAGGCTGTTTCCAGCAGGGCTTTCTGGTTGTAAGAGGAGTAAGTCTGAGGAGGGTGGTGCCTGGGCAGCAGGAGGCACCTAGAGGGGCCCCAGCAGGCTGATAGGCCACAGGTTTGCTTCTGCTCAGTGTAGCGTGGTCGCTGCAGTCCCACAACCTGCCCTGGCAGGGAACGTGCCACAGGGGAAGGAAGCTGATATCCAGCCCAGCCCAGGGAAGCTGCAGGGGGACAGGCACTCAGGCCTGCAAGCCCTGGACCCCTGCCTGGTCTATGTCCTTGACCTTTCCCACTGTCCCCCGCCAGGATGGGGCAAGGAGAGCTGGCTCACCCCACCTAGGGAAACCCCACCCTGCATGCTGCTCTCCTCCCTAGGGCCTCCCAGGGTTGATGTAGACTGGTCCAAGCAGACAGGAGGAGCCCGAAGCCAGCCAGGGCTGCATATCCAAATGGGAGGTGCTGGCCACAGGCAAGGGCTGTGCCCCACAAGCTGTATTCCAGCTAAACATTAAAAAATATTCAGTTACGTGAGTAAACTTAGAATGACTTATGAAATGATGAAAGACCATATTTAAAATAGTGACTGTGTACTAACTACTTACCACATGTTAGGCATTGTGCTAAGAAATTACTAGAGTAGTATTTAATGTAAAATAGTAAGATATATATCACATTTTATAACATATATCACATTTTAAAACACCATAAATGTGTTATATATTATAAAATTATATAAGTATTTTTCGTGAAAAATAATACAAAAAATATAAAATAAGAATGGCAATTAATATAAAAGCAGTTAACCCATGACTCATTTAATCCTCGGGTTCCAAATCCTCTACTTTCAGGGCCAGTGAGGACCTGCACAGCCCCCCAGCTCCCACTTTCCCTCCTGAAACCCACTCAAACTGAGCTCACAGACAGGCCATGACCAGCTCAATGCGGGTAGCCCAGGGCTGGGGCCAGCGACTGTGTGGTCATGGCAGACGAGGGCCACCCGGGATATACTCACGGCCACTAAAACCCAAAAGAATGTCACCGAGAAGTAAGGGCGGGAGACTGCGTCGTCCATGCTCAGAGCAACGGCCCCACCCAGGACAGCAGAGATGCCGGTAGTCACTTCAATGGCCTGCAGGGGCAGGCAGGGAGAGGTTCAGCAAGGGGAAAGGGCGGGCTCCCCAGGGTCCCCAGAGCGCGAGGGGCGAGGGGCGTTGAATGTTGCAGGCAGGGTGAGGAGGGCGAGAGGGTATCCAAGAGGCCAGGGCAAAGGAGCCTGTGTTGAAATGTGATGGCAACCGATAAGGGTACCAAAATGCTTATTTACAGCCCGAATTTGTGGGAAAGGAAGGCAGAAACTCCCACCAATTCAAAGGAAGGGAGGGAGGCAGGAAAAGGCATAGAAAGGGGAAGACAAAAACGTGTTGGTAATTATTCTTGAAGAGAATGGGCAAAATTCAAAGGCCACAGATAATGAGATTTAAAAAAGTAAGATAGTTACATGCTCTTTATAGAAGCATACCGAAATACACAGACAAGAGAAGTTTGAGGGAGAAAAACACATCAAGCAAGTGTTAACCAGAAGTAACTGATGTGTGTAAATTAAACCAGTCAATAAACATTTTATGGCCAATACCAAAGATAAAGAGTTGCTACATGATGATGAAAAAAAGAGATTCACTGGACACGATTCTAAACTTGTATGTAATTAAAAACACAGGCTCCAAAAGTCTCTGGCAAAAAACTACCAAGCTACAAAAAAAACCAGTAACAACACACTCAGTGAGAGGTTTTAGCAGCTCTTTCAGTAATAGAACAAGGGAATAAAAGAAAATTTGGAAACAACACAGGGTGGCCGTAATTTGTCCTCCAAACCTCTGGAGAGAGGGCCCTCGGGGACAGCAGGTGCCCATCAGGACAGCCTTGCCACGTGCACCCACACGCCCAATAAGGAGAAAGGGAAGGAATGTTCTCTTACTGAGTAGGATTTCAGGACCCGAGCAGGAAACCGCACTTCATACAAAATGTTGGAGCTTTCAGAGATGAAACCCTAAGAAATAACAACCTCATGGAGCCGCAGCCTGGGGTGCCACGGGGGCACCAGCTCCTGCCGTTAGTGGATCTTCGGGCATGAGAGCAAAAGTCCAAACATGCGATCCTGGCACCACGATCCCAGTTTACAGGACGATGCTGTCTGCGGACTCAGTCCCTCCATGTGACCCTCTGGGCTGGGGCGACCCCATCACACTCTGGAGGAGCCAGGCTGCGTCCTGTCTCAGCCTCCCCAGCAGCCAGCCCCCCGGACCCCAGAGCGCCCCGGAGCAGTCCGACCAGCCCGCAGACGCGCCTTCCCAGGTGCCTGCCCCGCATGGGAGCGCCCGACCTCGCACTGCGCTGCGCTGCTGGGCTGCAGGGCGGGGCCTACCTCCTGCTTGCAGGGTGCCTCGCTGGACCGTGCGGAGATGATCGCCGTGGCCGCCATCAGAAGCTCCAGCAGAAGGAGCAGAACCAGGTTGAAATGTATCTGCCAAAGGGTGACATGTGGCCTGTGAAGCCGGCTTTCTTCACTTTTAAATGCAGCTTTAGGTGCCTGTCCAAAGCTCTGGGCAGCTACTTCTGTCCAAGGGTGGATGCCTTCTGGGTGCATGAGTCACACACCACCTCTGGTTCACACATCTGTTTTTGTTGTTTTAAACCATTCTTAGCTCAAGGATTGGACATGGCCCTCGGGCTGTCATCCGCTGACACCTAACCTAAACCTCCCTTGTGTTTGCCCTTCCTGGGTATTTAAAGAGATGAAAACTTTCTTTCACACCAAAACCTGCACATGCTTACAGCAGCTCTCTGCATAATTGCCAAAAACGAGAAACCCAGGGTCTTGAGGGATGAGGACCATTCCACATCCTGATTGTGTTGGCAGTTCTACGGATCCATACCTGTGTTAATGTTCAAAGGACAACAACCTCAAAGAAGACAACTTGACTGCCTGACACAGAAGGCAGGCAGCGAGAGCCCGGCCCACCCTCCTCCGTGGGGCTCACACTCCGGCTGCCCCTCCTGCCTCGTCACCCTGGGCCAGGTCATCCCGACTAGGCAGGCCCTGGGCCCCGCCACCCGCTCACATTGCCCACACTAGCCAGTCCGGAGCTGCGCCCTGCCCATGTCCTTTCCTGTGGAACCCCCTGTGGTCCCTGAGGCTCCTCTGTGTGGCTCATGTGCCAGAGCAGCACACCCACAGGGCAACAAGCAATGCCCTGGACATGTCCCACCTCTCGACCCCAGGAGAGCAGAAGTGAACTGAGGGTGGAAGTGAAGCAAGCCCGAGCAAGGGGGAGAGGCCTCAAGCCAGAAGGGAGCCGGCGGCGAGCTCCTCTGCTGTGGCCTCCCGCTCAGCTCACCTCTGCTCTACCGGGGTTGAGATCCCACGGGCAGGAACAAATGGGACAGGACCCCTGGCGCAATGTGGCGCAGGTGGTGGGCGGGGTGGATGCTGCAGTATCGGCACTGGGAGAGGTGGCACTGTGGGCCACACTTGAGCAGAAAGCTGAGCAGACGAGGTTTTGTGTGTCTTTCACAATTTACCCGCTCCGTGTTCCAGGTGCAGTTCCAGGTGATTGATGGGCAGTGGGTTGCCTGCTTTGCTTTGGGGCTTTTGCCACCATACGTGGTGCTGCTCAGAGCCACACGTCCCGGTCCCATGTGCAGGTGCGTCTGTTTGTACCCATGGCAGGTGACACATAGCCACAGCATGTGCATGTCTTCAGATGCACCTGTACTTTCCAGACCGCTCTCCCAAGGGCCTGCAGCAGGCGCGAGAGTGCCAGATGGAGGCAGGCCTCCTGGGCCCCGGCCCATCAGATACGGGCCAGCACCCCCACGGTTTTAATTATCTACGCTGGTCACTAAACAGCTGAGCATCTCTCCAGCTGCCTGTAGCTGCCCCATGTCGTCTCCTGGCACGCTTGACTTTTTCTGTAGTGGGAGGCCCACCGCACTGTGGGGCCAGCCCTTCATCCTGAGACTTCACTGCCCTTCCTTAGCAAGTGCTGTCTCCGGGGCGGGCGGGTAGGTGTGTGTCTCAGCACTGGGACCACCTCGGCACCTGTGGCACTGCTCCCAGCTCACCTGCCTTGCTGGGGACCTACAGCAACTCCTGGCTGTGGGGGGAGTGGCCAGCCTGTCTTCATGGGGCTCCTGCCCTGGCCCTGGCTCATTGCCCAGCCACTGGGTCCCCCCCCTGCACTGGTGCCCCAGGCCCGGGGTGTTGCCACCTCGCTGGCTAGGACATTAGGGGAGATGCTGTGATTCTCAGTGAGGCTTTGTGATTTCCTACAAAACTGCCTTGTAGACCTTTTGTCTCATTTAGTCTCTGGAACTTTACATATTTCTTCCCACACAGTATGTGTATTTAAATTACATTTTCTAAATGCTCTGTTATGGCACACCCAGTTGTTTCATGCTGATCTTCACACCCAGCAGCCCTCCTCCAGGCTTCTGGCAAGTCCAGTGACAAGTGAGTAGGAAATCCTCTCTTCTGCAGAGGTCGGTAGTAGGGTGTCCCTTCAAGGCCTGTGTGTCTGCTCATTTCTCATGCCTTTTAAGCCTGCTCAGACTTTCTTGGGGCCTCCTCATCCCTCTCCCAGTCTTAAAGTGTGTTCAACATTTCACACAGGCAGGGGGCTATTTTTGAGACATATCCAATCAAGTCCTTGTTTTTCTCTAGGATTCTTCTCTTTCAGCAACATCATTTAAAAGACAAGGCTTTCCCTTTCTCAGTGGTACACAAACAGTGTGTCTTATGATCAACAGCATCACAGGTTGATTAAATACGTCACTACAAACTGTTAATTTTCAAAAACTGTTGTAGAAAAGATTGAAAGTGTTATCAGTAAATCCATCTATGGAATCAACAACAATTAATTAAAAACAATTCTTTTCTTCAGAAGCATGTGCAAAATTCTCAAAATCTGTCAGACTCTAGAGTTATGACGCACATTTAACTGCATAGCTACAGCGCTTTCCTGATGCAATGGATGGCCCTCCTGCCGCCCACCCTGGGGTCCAGGGCTCAGCAGGCTCCGTGGGCCCAGAGTGCAGCCCCTACATCAGCAGGAAGGCAGGGAGGCACTTTGGGGCCCACCTCACTTTCTCATAACTCACGTCTGTTGCTGATGGGCTCAGGACAAGTTTGCATCCAAACCAGATTAAACACGTGGTGGTGACAGCAAACGTGGAAACAAACAATATCTGAAAGTTGGGAATCTGAAATACAAGACAGTGGGTTATTCTCCACTGTGTAACTAGAGAAGTAGAGGTCACATTAGACCAAATCCCAGGTCATTCACTAAAAATCCTAAAACTCTTGACCCTTAAGAATTAGCTGGGTGGGTGGCCTGCAAGCTTGGGGCCCTCTTGGCTGGGAGGGACAGGACACCCCGTGGAGGGGCCCTAGGGCTGCTGGGGGGTGGCAGAGACACATCCCACTCACACGCGAGTGCCCACAGAGGGCCTGGGTTGCCGCCCCCGACCACCGGTGCAGCACGCCATTGTGCCTTGTCCACAGCTGAGGGCTGTGCAGCTCCCCCACCCGTGGGACAGGACAGGAGGCCGCACTCACCACTTCAGTGCTCCTCCTGGAAATGGCAAAGCTCGCGACGGCCGATGGGACACACTGGGAAGAAACAGAGCCAGGTGAGCGGTCACACAGTGCCCTAAGAGCACCAGCAAAGACCTGGGACATATCACCAGCCCACTGGACACACGTGTCTTTCAAAATAAATTTATCCTGGAAGAAGCTTTAACTTTTCTAAAGAGATGAAAAGACATCTGATCATGAGGACCTTCTGGTGGGACATTCTCCGAAGCCCAATGTGACCTCCTGTGCACAAGCCTAGGGCTCCTCTTCGCTGAAGAATCACCCATAAAGGGAATCTGTCCTGGGAATCTCACCTGAGGCCTACTTCGATCCCCACAGGAGCCGAGGATGAGGAAGAGGGTGAGCACGGGATGCCAGGGCGGGGAAGGCGGGCAGAGTGGACTACAT
Source organism: Phataginus tricuspis (assembly GCA_029783875.1). Classification (NCBI taxonomy): domain Eukaryota; kingdom Metazoa; phylum Chordata; class Mammalia; order Pholidota; family Manidae; genus Phataginus; species Phataginus tricuspis. The sequence continues at coordinate 36,076,230 of JAQQAC010003639.1, forward strand.
GCACCTCCCAGGGACACCTTGAGAGCCACATCAGGTGCCGCTCTGGGGCTTATGGGCCCGGAGACCCCACAGTGGGAGCAGCACCAGCCATGGCGGCAGATCCCCCCGACGAATAGCAGCGATGTGAGGGGGTCCCAGGGGGTGCAGTGAGACCAGGTGACTTGCTTCCCCTCCTGTCATCTCTCAGGTGAAGGGCACAGCCAGGAATTTTGCTGGGACATCAGGTCAGCCTTGCTCTGGAGCCATCTGGGTTGGAGGTCAGAGGTCACCATGACCCCCAAGAGCCACGCCAGTGGTGAGGACAAAGGGCTACCTAGAAGGTTCCAGAAAGATCCGTGGGGGTGGGTCAAATTCTTTCAAGGAGTTTTGTTCTATGAGAGCAGAGGCCAGTTGACACAGGGGCTAGGGAGGTAAGGGGAGCTTGTGTCTGCTTGTGCTCTGAGACACGTGAGGGTGCTGATGGGCCCCACATGACCCCAGGGGACATGCGCTGTGGCCTCCCGTGGCTCCCATGAATCCAGAAGCATGCACAGGCTTTGGGGAGCAGTGGAGGTGCAGTCCCCGACTGCAGACAGTGGGCTCCCCGCCAGCTCCCAGGATGGCCGGAGCAGCATATACTGCCCGTTTAAAGTCAAAATGCCATTTCTTGCCCAGGAGTTTGTGGAGTAAGACCCAAACTTGCTTCTTCAGTCATTTTCAAAAATAACAAGTTCTGTTTACAGGTAAAGTCACACAAAGAAATTCTGAATGAGAAGCAAGTGACCACAAAGGGAAAATCCAGAGCAGAGAGGCTGAGATGCACAGCCCCAGACTCCGGTACTGAGGTGCCACCAAGGAAAAGTGCTTACCGAGCCTGCAGCACAGCGCAAGTAATCCATTTCAGAAGGAAACACGTTCCCCAGGTAGAGCGAAAACCCCGACGTCACTAACAGGCAGCTCTGCAAAGCAGCACAACCCTGATGACAACACAGTCTTGCCCAGAGACTGATGGCTGAACACCTGGTCTACAGCTTGACCATCCATACCACACCTACGCCTGGATCCCACCAGACCTGACTCCTCCCTGGTATCACTACAGCCTCCTACTTTGTGGGAGAGAGCAGCTCTGTCAAAGTTAAAGCAAGAAGTGGTGCCTCTCCCCAGAAAATGCCGTCACCCCAACATGTAAAATTTCAGGGCCTCAGAATCCCCACCCTGACCACGCCTGCTCAGGCCAGAATGACTCCTGCAGCCCTCAGGTGCCATGAATGTCTGCAAAGAAATGTCCCAGGACCCCAGGCAAGTCCTCTCAAATGTTTGGTGTCCTCCAGCCTGCCCCCAAGCTCCCTGCTGGCCCAAGCCCTCCTCCCACCCTATGGTCCTGGCTTCCCACCTCGGGACATTGTCCCACTGTTCACTCTGCCAGCAGGCTGCCCTGTGAGCACAGCCCCTCTTCTCCATCTTGCAAGGCTACCCCTCCAGGGGTTGAGGGTCCTAGAGTCGCTCTGAGGTGAGGCAGGGCCCAGCAGTCAGCATGGGCCCTGGGCTGTCCCAGCCTTGGTGGGACCCAGAGCAGCCACAGCAGAGGCCAGCAGGCCAATGTGACAGATAGTCATGAGCTGGAGACCACAAGGCTGTCTGGGAGCAGGAGGAATCCAGGAGAAGCCGTTTCCCGTGCCAGCTGGAACCACACCCAGGCCAGGGGGTGTCTGAAGGCAAGCCAATGGCCCATGGTCCTGTCATGTAGTTACTCACCCCCATCAGCACAGAGAAGACCCAGGTCTTGTGACTGAAGCAGAGGGGCAGCCTCGTTGACAGCTGGAGATCGCTGGGCATGCCCTCTGGGGCAGAGCTCCCTGCCTCTGGCCTTCCCAGCTCCAGGGTGGGCGGGTGGACCAGCTCCTCCCTGCACGGCTCCTCCCGGGTCATGGAGCCTGGGGGACAGATGCCAACATTCACAGCCTCAGGACAGCTGTGCTGGGAGACCAGTCACCTCTGCTGCCATTCGTTTACTTGTAATAAAGTTATTTTCTTTTGATCATCTTGCAAAACCTCTAAAATACATTGTCTTCAATAAACACTCACTTTTAAGTTGTTTCAATAAAAGAAATAGCGTTCACACTGAGTGCGGTATGAATTTGAAGAGCAAGCACTTAATTCTAAAGTGCATTAAATCACTTCCCCAGCAACACTAGCCTGAATGGTCTGGACTTCGGGATCTAAGAGCCTCACTCATCCAGTCCTCCAGAACATTCCCACCTTCACTTCACCAGCAGCATCATTCACATGCTGTGACCTTTCTGAAGTGTGCTCACATGCTGAAAGTGGCAACTGAACACAGGATGGCTAAGTGGGCACCCACTAGACATCTTGGCGTCTGCCTGCTTACCTGCGGGGGTTCCGGGCGTCAGGAGCACTGGTCTGTAGGTGAGGGACTTGCTTGCTGTTAGCCAGTCAGCCTGCCTTGGGCTCCCAGCAAGAACTATTCACAGACAGAACAAAAGCTCAACAAAACTGCACTTCAGTAGGGGAAGGAGGGTTGCCTCCTGAATTTCAATGAGGAACGGCAGCGCGGCCCTGGAACGCTCTGCTGTGGTCGCATAAGCAGTGGCCGCATAACCGCCGGCTCAGAGCACTGGCTGCTTGGCCAGGTCTCGGCAACACCAGGGAGGTTCTGTCACGCAGCTCTCTCGGGCCCCAGAGCAGGTATCTTGGAAGAAAGAGCTGTACCTAAGGGAGAACTGCCATTGACCGAGCACAGAACCTGGCAGGCCAAAGGGCCAGGAGCCTTCTTTTGAAACAAGTAACTTATTCAAAGGGCTATTTACACATCCTTTCAAGCAGATTTTTCCCATCCTGTGATCATATGAGGAAGGCGTCCCTTTGCAAAGTCACATACACATTTGCACACTCAGTTTGGCTGGCATGGCCCCTGAGCTGCTTGGAATTCTGGCCATTGGCCCTTTATTTCTGCTCACTAAGCAGAGAGAAAGAACAGGGAATGTACTTTGCCCAGAGTCACTGGCGGCCTGACAGTCACAGCAACAGTCTTTGTGCACACGGGAACCATGAAATGCTCACACCAAAGCATTCTGAACGCCCAGCTCCTCAAAGCAGAGGCATCGTTTCAAATCATAGGGTGCTCGGTTGTCTCAGTTTAAAGGCTAGAGTTAATTTGAACAAACTGTAACCTGTGAAAGTCAAGAGATTTCAAATAGGTTGAAAACTCTCCCAAACGTCTTTACTAGTTTTAAAGCAATGTACAGAATTTGCTGGGATTAGTCCAGCTGAACCAAACCCTTTGTGCGTCTGCTTGAAGAAGAATGCTAAGCTGCTTTCACCATTTCTGTGCCTTTCCAAAGTTGTTCTATTAAAAATCCAATCACATTGCCTTGAAACAGGGACTGTGACACAAATTTGTCAAGACCCTAGAGTCATAGTCACTTGAGATGTGGTTCCTTGTTTCTGTAGCAATGCTAGTTTTGAAACAAGTACTGTTCTTTCTTTCATACTATCTTCAAACAAATCATTGTTCCTAAAATGTACTTCTTCCCATCTGTCTGCTGAGGTCCTACCCATGCTTCAGCATTTACACCGCCATTCTGCAAATATTTATGGAGGGAACAGGGCTGGCCCCATCCTTCCTACATAGAGCTTACATTCTGATTGGGGGACAGGTGCACCCAACACAAATACCTTAGTTTGTTCTGTGGTGATGCACCTGTTCTCCACGATGGAAAGTTGGGGAGGGATGCAGGGAGGGGCTGCAGCTGGGGAAGTCAGGACAGGCCTCATGGAGGAGGAGGCATTTGAGCAAAGATGTACAGAAGGTGGGGAGAGGAGAGGCACAGAGGCCCTGAGGTTGTAAAGCTGGAGGACAGAGGGCACAGCGATCATGAGGGGTCAGGTGCAGGTGAGGCATCCAGGTACAAGGCTCCTGTGGATGTGGAGACAAACTTGACTTTAACTCTGAGATGGACCAAGGGTGCGTTCTGGGCAAAGGAACACCCAGACACCTATGAGTGGAAAACAGGCTGTGTGGCACCAAGCAAGAGCATCTGGCTAAGACTCAGGTGGAGGGGTGGGGCAGTGGAGAGATTCTGAGGAGCTCATAACACCACCTACAGTCAGCATGACATGAGGCAAGAGGGGCAGGAATTCAGGCAATTCGACCTGCCTCACCTAAGATGGAGAAGATAGTGAGGCAAGTCCAGGGAAAGGTCAGGAGTCTCATTCTGATGATGAGGTTCAGATGTCTGTTGGGTGTCTAAGGGACTGAAAGGCAAAGTCTCGAATCCAGGGTCAGGGTCAGACTCAGGCTGACGACTCCCAAGTGGCGATCCTGCGAAGGGCAGTCCCCTTTGCTCCAGGCACCTCTTCTCCAGATCCCTGCTGGGAAGACCCACCAAGGATCCAGCCGTGTTGTGATTTACACACGTTTCTGAAGGAATGCCTCTTCCCAATTACGCAATAAATGCCTGGGAACTTCCCATTCCCATGTGTACTCCAGGTCCAAGGGGAGGACTTAGCCATGCTTCATAAACATTTAAGGAAATGGTAGCTCCCCAATGTCCCGAGGGAGGCCCAGGCTGTCAGGTTGTTGATCTGACCAGTAAATAAAAAACAGGCTGACAAAACAAATTTGGACTTCCACCAGCCAACAATGGCAGGACACCTGTTTCCAACTGCCTGTGGAACATTCACAAAAAGAAACCGTAGGAAGGGAGGAAAACTCAGTAAACTTAAGACTGAATGCATCCAGATTTTCTGACCATGACAAAATTAGAAACTGAAAGTTAAAATACAAGACAAACTTTGTAGTATGCTGCTTAGAGCTTAGATAAGTTTATTACTTTAATGCTTATATTAAAAATGAATAAAGTTCCAAAATTCATGATCTAAATTTCCACCATAAGAAGTTAGGAAAAGCACAAATTAACCACCACCCCCGCCAAAAAAAAAGATAAAAGGTAGGAAATACTAAAGAAGAGCGAATCAATCAAACCAAGAGGTTTTAAAAAAAAGTCGATAAACCATTAGCTAGACTGATGAAGAAAAACAAGAGGGAAGACAAAAATTACCAATACCAGGAATGAAAGATAGTCCGTCACTATGGATCGCATATGCATTAAAAAGATAGTAAGGAAACACTGTGAACAATTTTGTGTCAGTAACTCCACACCTTAGAGGAAATGGCAGACATGACTGAAGCTTACTGAACATCACCCTGACAACGTAATAGTCCTATCGCTACTGCACAGGTTGAATTTGTCATTTAAATTTTTCCCACGAAGGAAACTCTGGCCCAAGTGAGTGCACTAGTGAATCCTAGTCACATGGAATGAATTATACTGATCCTAGTCTTTCAGAAAGAGGAGGGAAAGGCTGTGTGCAGCCAGCTTAGGATACACAGCAAAACCCCAGCCTGGACAAAGAGCGAGACTGGGTCGCAGGGACTCTCGGGAAGCTCCTGCCCCTTGACCGGGTGTCACAGGCGACTGACGCTCCCCAAGGGTAATAAACCGCGGGCGCTCCAGGCGAGGAGGGGTTCCGCCGCCTGAACTCCGGCCCGTGCGGCTCACTCCCGTTAACAGGTCCCGCGGAGGCGGAGGAGCAGCCGGGGACGGCCGCACCCCCGCCCTCGGGCTCTCGGAGGGCGAGAAGAGGGACCCGGGACGGCAGAGGACGCCACCCGCCCAGCGCCGACCGCGAGGACAATCCCCGGCCTCGCCGGGCTCGCCCGCGCGCCAACGGCCCAACGGCCAGCTACCGACCGCTAACGGTCGAGAGCGCGAGGCAAGCCCATTGGCCAAGCTCAACAGGGCGCGGGCGCAGGCGTGGGCGCAGTGGCCCCATTGGCCGCCGGGGCGGAACCGTGCGCAGGCGCCGCGTGATGACCGCACTGGCTGCGGGCGACGGGCGCCGAGGGCGGCGCTGGGCGGAGGCGAGGCCGAGGCTGGGCCATGCTGCGTCTCGCGGGCAAGCTGGTGGCCTACTTCTGGAGGAGAGCAGACGGCTGCGAGGGGGAGGCCGGGCCGCCGGAGTCCGAGCTCGCGGAAGGTGCCTCGCAGGCCGGCGGTTGGGTGGGCGGCCGCCTCCTCGGGGCTGTGGGTCGGAGCTGGAGAAGTGCAGGCGTACCCTTTTGCTCGCTTGCCACGCAGGCCTTGCCTTGGAAGTGGCAGTGTTTCGCGTGTCTGGACGCCAGTCCTACCTGTTGGGGCCGGGCCATCTCAGGCGTTCCTCCCTCAGCGGCACCTTGTGTCATGGCGGCCAGCAGCGTGCCTCTCCCCAGGCTCCCTCCTTTCTGTCGTCGGTGTTGCTTGTGTGCTTAGAAGGCTCTGAAAATAGGGCGCCTTTCAGAACCTCATGGGATCGCGAATTACACAGTCGCGTTCTCCGGGGGCCCTAGCGTTGTCTCCCAGCCCCTCCTCTTCTTTGAGAATTGAATTCAGGGTAGTGAATTCTCTGGTCGCTCTTCTAGCCTCTCCACAGAAGCAGGCACGTCAGAATTGTAGTTACATGTCGAAGGCCCCGTGCTAACAGCCGTCTGTGCCTAGAGTTGTCCGTGCCTTCATAGCTAAACCCTTGTAGCCTGCAGCAAACCCCTCATCAGCCTGCTTCTTGTCTATAAAATGCCCTGGGCTTCAGCTCAGTGCCCCAGCAAGCTTCGGTGTTGTACCACGACCTGGGCACAGCCCAGAGTAGCAGGGAGGACTCAGAACCCTTGTGTCAGTGGGAGTTCTCACCAGGACTGGGGGCTCGCTGTTTGGATGAGGGCATGCCCCCTCCTGGGCCAGATTTACTCCCCAAGCCCAGAATCTCTTCTAGCATCTCTTTTGGTGAGACAATACAGAATCTCCTGACTGCTGCTGATGTTATTGACGATGGGAAGATACAACGGTGGCAATAACAACAGTAGGGATGACTCCTCAGACCCCATAGAATCCTAACAAGTTACCCTGCACCCCACCTGTGCCAGCCATTCGGGGTCTGTGCATTACACGTGATTCTGTCATGTGACCCTCAGCTCTCTTGGGTAAAGACCTTATGTGTCTCCATTTTACAGATACTAGGCACAGGGTGGGTAAGGATCCAGCCCAGGGTTACACAGGGGCCAGTGGAAGATTCAAAGCAGGCAGGCTGGCTCTGTAGTCAGAGCTGTCCACCCCAAGTCCACCATCTGCCCATCAGAGGAACCTGGGGAAGTGTGCCCCAAAAACCCTGCTTTCTGAACACTCATTTCCCCTGGAGAGTTCTCCAGCCCTTAGGCTCCTAGCTCCTGGATGCCAGTGTCCTCCCCCGTTCTCTGGTAGGGATTATTTGTAGTGTGGGCTGGCTTTTTTGGTCAAATATAACCTCTTTGTTTACTCATCTCAGGGGACACCAAGTTGAAAACTGTCCAGGGTGTGGTGACAAGGTACTGCAGCGATTATGGCATGATTGATGATTTGATCTACTTCTCTAATGAAGCTGTGACTGGCAGAGTGCTTCTGAATGTCGGACAGGAAGTTACTGCAGTCGTGCAAGAAGACAAAGTGTCAAATGGACTGAAGGCCATCAGGGTAAGGCCTGACTTCGTTCGGGAAGTCTCTTCACCACGGGGCTTCCTGTTGCTGTCCTGCCGCTCAGGGGCAGCCTGGCCACTGGAGAGTGGAGTGTACCTGTGCAGGATGTTCTTGATCTTGTAAAAGTCAGTGGTGGTCATTGTAAATCACTCAGACAACACAGAAATTTAAAATTCATAAACTTGCCTATAATTTTATATCACCATAAAGAACACTTAACATCCTACGTTTATTTTAGTTTTTTGAAAAACTATTGTTAAAAATTATTGTTATTGGACACTTTGTTGTCCAATTAGCAAAGATAATTAGTGGACTTTTTTCATTTAAAGATAGTATTTTCATACTCTAAATTCTTGGAAGTTATGTTAGTTAAAGGGTGTGCGCCTCTAACATTTAATGGCCATCACCAAATTATCCTCTGATAATGTTCTGATTTTTGAGGTGCAAGATGAAAAACTGACTGTTAACCCAGTGTTGGCAAACACATGGACATTATCAATTCTTGAATTCTTTGCCAATCTAATAAGTGAAAGTGATCTCATGATTTTTATTTGCACTTAAGTTTTAAAGTAGATTAATACTTCACAGTTTTTGTATGAGTTATTTTCATGTCCTTTATCTATTTTTTGTCATTGTTGGGTTCAACTTTTTTAAATTAAAGTTTCAGTGTTAGCAAAATTGACAATTTTTAAGGAAAATTACTACATGAAAGTTGCAGGTATTTGTCCCAAGACCATGTTTTGATTTTGTAAAAGTTTAATTTGACATAATTCCACATGTCTATCTACTCCATGTCACTTTGGGGCTCTATGAGAATACTTAGGCTTAATTCCCCCTCTTATCACCCATATGCACTTGGGTTTTCCTCTGAAAATTGTTTATTGACATTTAAGTATTTAAACCACCTGGACTTTATTTGCTGTAGACTGAAAGAAGGAACCAGACACTTCTTTCCCAGTAGCTAGCTAATCATACCATAAGTGTTTCACTTTTTCCCTGCTGATTGGGAAGGTCCCTTTACCATACACCAGATCCCCACCCACATGGGACCTTGTCTGAACCATGTGGGCTCCATGGTGTGGCCACATCCATGAGTGGCAGACTGGTGGCCATCCTCCTCTTCTTTGTGGATGGTATTCTCTTGGTTCTCTACTCATCCTGGGTGAACATCAGAGTCATTCTTGTTTCTCCTTCTCAGCTCATATTCTGTTTGGACACCACTGAGTTTGTGGATCCATTTAGGCTGAGTGACATATGGATCGTATACAGACTTCTCTAGCTACAAATTATGCCTCCCCATTTATTTAAGCCTTTCTTTGTTTTTTGTTTTTTACAGTTCAAAAGTTTTCTCATTTAAGTTCTGCCCATTTCTTAAGTTTATTTCCAAGAGTATTAACATTTTGTTCCATTATCAATATAATATTGTTTTGTGTCTTCAAACTAGTCTTTTTTTCCTATACAGCAAAGCTGTTGATTTTTCTTATGTAATTTGGTAGCTGGCAAACTTACTGAGCTTAAATACTTTTAAAAAATGGTTGAGATGTACTTTATTGCTACTATAGTTAGTAAATGCTGTCTTAATTATTAATACCATTTTTCTCGAAATTTGCAAATCAAATTCTAGAATTACATTGTTCAGTATGATAGCTGCCAGCCATGTGTGGCTATTTAAATTTAAATTTAAATTTATTGAAGATGTAAAATTAAAAATTAATTCCTCAACTTCACTAACTACATTTGAAGTACTAAATGTAGCTGATGGCTACCAGATTGGGCAGCACAAACAAAACATTTCTATCATTGTAGGAACTCCTATTAGATACCTTTGGCCTTGAATGCTACCAGAAAAAGTGGACTCTCTCTCTCTCCATGTTCTCCACCTGCACTTTAATTCCTCAGGCCTAAAGCTCTCCTGGTTTCTGTTTTTAGGTCCCTGGTAGCTCCACGATCACCTGAACCAGGTTCTTATACCCTGCTTGATTTACCAACACTAGGTAGTATTTACTGACTTCCATCATGAAAGACATGGAATTGGCTCTTTTACACTACCCTCTGGATTTCTTTATTTTTTATATATATTTTTTATTTTGCTATTATTAATGTACTAGTACATGAGCAACACTATGGTTACTAGACTCCCCCTATTATCAAGTCCCCACCACATACCCCATTACAGTCACATAGTAAGATGCTGTAGAATCACTACTTGTCTTCTCTGTTATACTGCCTTCCCCGTATCCCCCACCCCGCTACATTATGTGTGCTAATCGTAATACCCCTTGTTCCCCCTTATCCCTACCTTCCCACCCATCTTCCCCAATCCCTTTCCCTTTGGTAACTATTAGTCCATTCTTGGGTTCTGTGAGTCTGCTGCTGTTTTGTTCCTTCAGTTTTTCTTTGTTCTTATACTCCACAGATGAGTGAAATCATTTGATACTTGTCTTTCTCTGCCTGGCTTATTTCACTGAGCATAATACCCTCTAGCTCCATCCATGTTGTTGCAAATGGTAGGATTTATTTTCTTCTTATGGCTGAATAATATTCCATTGTGTATATGTACCACATCTTCTTTATTCATCTACTGATGGACACTTAGGTTGCTTCCATGTCCTGGCTATTGTAAATTGTGCTGTGATAAACATAGGGGTGCATATGTCTTTTTCAAACTGGACTGCTGCATTCTTAGGGTAAATTCCTCGGAGTGGAATTCCTGGGTCAAATGGTATTTCTATTTTGAGTTTTTTGAGGAATCTCCATACTGCTTTCCACAATGGTTGAACTAATTTACATTCCCACCAGCAGTGTAGGTGGGTTCCCCTTTCTCCACATCCTTGCCAACATTTGTTATTGTTTGTCTTTTGGATGGTGGCCATCCTAACTGGTGTGAAATGGTATCTCATTATGGTTTTAATTTGCATTTTTCTGATGATTAGTGATGTGGAACATCTTTTCATGTGCCTGTTGGCCATCTGAATTTCTTTGGAGAAGTGTCTGTTCAGCTCCTCTGCCCATTTTTTAATTGGCTCATTTGCTTTTTGTTGCTTGAGGTGCGTGAGCTCTTTATATAATTTACATGTCAGCCCCTGTCAGATATATCATTTATGAATATATTCTCCTATACTGTAGGATGTCTTTTTGTCCTGTTGATGATGTCCTTTGCTGTACAGAAGCTTTTTAGTTTGATATAGTCCCACCTGTTCATTTTTGCTTTTGTTTCCCTTGCCCGGGGAGATATGTTCATGAAGAAGTTGTTCATATTTATGTCCAAGAGATTTTTGCCTATGTTTTTTTCTAAGAGTTTTATGGTTTCATGACTTACATTCAGGTCTTTGATCCATTTTGAGTTTACTTTTGTGTATGGGGTCAGACAATAATCTAGTTTCATTCTCTTACATGTAGCTGTCCAGTTTTGCCAACACCAGTTGTTGATGAGGCTGTCATTTCCCCATTATATATCCATGGCTCCTTTGTCGTATATTAATTGACCATATATGCTTCGGTTTATATCTGGGCTCTCTAGTCTGTTCCATTGGTCTATGGGTCTGTTCTTGTGCCAGTACCAAATTGTCTTGATTACTGTGGCTTTGTAGTAGAGCTTGAAGTCGGGGAGCATAATTCCCCCTACTTTATTCTTCCTTCTCAGGATTGCTTTGGCCATTTGGGGTCTTTTGTGGTTCCATATGAATTTTAGAACTATTTGCTCTAGTTCAATGAAGAATGCTGTTGGTATTTTGATAGGGATTGCACTGGATCTGTAGATTGCTTTAGGCAGGATGGTCATTTTGACAATATTAATTCTTCCTATCCATGAGCTTGGGATGTGTTTCCATTTGTTGGTATCTTCTTTACTTTCTCTCATGAATGTCTTGTAGTTTTCAGAGTATAAGTCTTTCACTTCCTTGGTTAGGTTTATTCCTAGGTGTTTTATTCTTTTTGATGCAAGTGTGAATGGAATTGTTTTCCTGATTTCTCTTTCTGCTAGTTCATCATTAGTGTATAGGAATGCAACAGATTTCTGTGTATTAATTTTGTAGCCTGCAACTTTACTGAATTCAGATATTAGATCTAGTAGTTTTGGAGTGGATTCTTTAGGGTTTTTTATGTACAATATCATGTCATCTGCAAATAGGGACAGTTTAACTTCTTCCTTACCAGTCTGGATGTCTTTTATTTCTTTGTGTTGTCTGATTGCTGTGGTTAGGACCTCCAGAAAGATGTTGAATAAAAGTGGGGAGAGTGGGCATCCTTGTCTTGTTCCCGATCTTAAAGGAAAAGCTTTCAGCTTCTCGCTGTTAAGAATAATGTTGGCTATGGGTTTGCCATATATGGCCTTTATTATGTTGAGGTACTTGCCCTCTATACCCATTTTGTTGAGAGTTTTTATCATGAATGGATGTTGAATTTTGTCGAATGCTTTTTTGGCATCTATGGAGATGATGATGTAGTTTTTATCCTTCTTTTTGTTGATGTAGTAGATGATGTTGATGGATCTTTGAATGTTGTACCATCCTTGCATCCCTGGGATGAATCCCACTTGATGGTGATGGATGATCTTTTTGATGTATTTTTTAATTCAGTTTGCTTATATTTTGTTGAGTATTTTTGCATCTATGTTCATCAGGGATATTGGTCTGTAATTTTCTTTTTTTGTGGTATCTTTGCCTGGTATTAGAGTGATGTTGTCTTCGTAGAATGAGTTTGGGAGTATTTCCTCCTCTTCTACTTTTTAGAAAACGTTAAGGAGGATGGGTATTAGGTCTTCACTAAATGTTTGATAAAATTCAGCAGTGAGACCATCTGTGACAGGGGTTTTTGTTCTTAGGTAGTTTTTTGATTACCAGTTCAATTTCTTTGCTGGTAATTAGTGTTTTCAGATTTTCTGTTTCTTCCTGGGTCAGCCTTGGAAGGTTGTATTTTTCTAGAAAGTTGTCCATTTCTTCTAGGTTATCCAGTTTGTTAGCATATACTTTTTCATAGTATTCTCTAATAATTCTTTGTATTTCTGTGGTGTCCATAGTGATTTTTCCTTTCTCATTTCTGATTCTGTTTATGTGTGTAGACTCTCTTTTTTTCTTGATAAGTCTGGCTAGGGGTTTATCTATTTTGTTTATTTTCTCGAAGAACCAGCTCCTGCTTTCATTGATTCTTTCTATTGTTTTATTCTTCTCAATTTTATTTATTTCTACTTTAATCTTTATTATGTCCCTCCTTCTATTGATTTTGGACCTCATTTGTTCTTCCTTTTCTAGTTTCATTAGTTGTGAGTTTAGTCTGTTCATTTGGGATTGTTCTTCTTTCCTGAAGTAAGCCTGTATTGCAATATATTTCCCTCTTAGCACGGCCTTTCCTGTCTCCCACAGATTTTGCAGTGTTGAATTATTGTTGTCATTTGTCTCTATATATTGCTTGATCTCTGTTTTTATTTGGTCATTGATCCATTGATTATTTAGGAGCATGTTATTAAGCCTCCATGTGTTTGCGGACTTTTTCATTTTCTTTGAGTAATTCATTTCTAGTTTCATACCTTTGTGAACTGAGAAGCTGGTTGGTAACAATTTCAATCTTTTTTAATTTACTGAGGTTCTTTTTGTGGCCTATTCTTGAAAATGTTCCATGTGCACTTGAGAAGATTGTGTATCCTGTTGCTTTTGGATGGAGTGTTCTGTAGATATTCGTTAGGTCCATCTGTTCTAATACGTTGTTCAGTGCCTCTGTCTCTTTATTTATTTCTGTCTGGTTGATCTGTCCTTTGGAGTGAGTGGTTTGTTGAAGTCTCCCAAAATGATTGGATTGCATTCTATTTCCCCCTTTAATCCTGTTAGTATTTGTTTCACATCTGTAGGTGATCCTGTGTTGGGTGCATAGATATTTATAATAGTTATATCCTCTTGTTGGACTGACCCCTTTATCATTATGTAATGTCCTTCTTTATCTCTTGTTACTTTCTTTGTTTTGAAGTCTATTTTGTCTGATACAAGTACTGCAACTCCTGCTTTTTTCTCCCTATTAGTTGCGTGAAATATCTTTTTCCATCCCTTCACTTTCAGTCTGTGTATGTTTTTGGGTTGGAAGTGAGTCTCTTGTAGGCAGCATATAGATGGGTCTTGTTTTTTTATCCATTCCGTGACTCTATGTCTCTTTGGATTGGTACATTCAGACCATGTACATTTAGGGCAATTATCGATAGGTATGTACTTATTGCCATTGCAGGCTTTAGATTTGTGGCTACCAAAGGTTCATGGGTAACTCCCTTACTATCTAACAGTCCAATTTAACTCACTTCGTATGCTATTACAAACACAACCTAAAGATTCTTTTCTTTTTCCCTCTTTTTCTTCCTCCTCCATTCTTTGTATGTTATGAATCATATTCTGTACTCTTTGTCTATCCCTTGAGTGATATCTATTTAGCCTTAAGAATACTTCCATCTACAGGAGTCCCTCTAAAATGCACTGTAGAGGTAGTTTGTGGGAAGTAAATTCTCTCAGCTTTTGCTTATCTGAAAATTGTTTCATTCCTCCTTCAAATTTAAATGATAACCTTGCCTGGTAGAGTATTCTTGGTTCAAGCCCCTTCTGCTTCATTGCGTTAAATATATCATGCCACTCCCTTCTGGCCTGTAAGGTTTCTGTTGAGAAATCTGATGATAGTCTGATGGATTTTCCTTTGTATGTGATCTTTTTTCTCTCTCTAGCTGCTTTTATAAGTCTGTCTTTATCCTTTGTCTTTGCCATTTTAATTATTATATGTCTTGATGTTGTCTTCGTTGGGTCCCTTGTGTTGGGAGATCTGTGCATCTCGATGGCTTGAGAGAGACTGTCTCCTTCCCCAGATTAGGGAAGTTTTCAGCAATTACCTCCTGAATGACACCTTCTATCCCTTTTTCTCTCTCTACTTCTGGTATCCCTATTATGCAAATATTGTTCCATTTGGATTGGTCACACAGTTCTCTCAATATTCTTTCATTCTTAGAGATCCTTTTTTCTCTCTGGCCTCAGATTCTTTGTATTCCTCTTCTCTAATTTCTATTCCATTTACCGTCTCTTTTACTACATCTAATCTGCTTTTAAATCCCTCCATTGTATGTTTCATTTCAGATATGGAATTTCTTAATGATTGAATCTCCATCTTAAATTCATTCCTGAGTTCTTAAATATTTTTCTGCACCTCCATAAGCATGTTTATGATTTTTATTTTGAACTCTCTTTCAGGAAGATTGGTGAGTTCAGTTTCATTTGGCCCTTTTTCTGGGGTTTGTGAGATTTTGGTCTGAACCATGTTCTTTTGATGTTTCCTATTTCTGTGTAGTGCTCTCTAGTGCCCCAAAGCTCCAGTCTCTGGAGCTTCTCAGCCCCTAGAATGAGGTTGGGGGTTGTAGGGGAGCGGGGTTGGTGCCTGGTGGGAGGTAGGATCTGTTTCCTGATTCCTTTCTGTCGTGCCTGTCTCCCATATCAGAGCCAGTGGGCCGAGCACACACATGTAAGCCTCTGTGCTTTGTTTGCGTCTCTAGCTGTTGTAGGTGGCACATCCCTCTGACTGGCCTGACGCCAGCTCAGTGACTGCCGGTTTGTGAGCCGAGCCGTTGCTGTTAGGCCAGGAACAAGGCGCAGCAGGTTGTGAATCACAGTGGGTGGCCTCGGAGCTGTGTAGCCAGACAGGGGTGGTGGAGCGCCTGAATCTCCTCAAAGTTCCCAATCTGCTGTGCAGAGCATACCCAGACAACCTTGTCCCCCTATCCCTTCTTCCATGCAGCAAGCTCTGTGTAAACCCTACCCCTTCAGCAGCCTCTCACTGCTAGGAAGCCTGTTAGACCGCCTGCCTTTCCCTTGTCCCAGAGCAGCCAGGTGTGGATCCCGTCCTCCACAAATGGCCGGAATCTGTCTCTCAAGCACTCTGCCTGTCCCAGCTCCCCATCCTCCAGAGCACCATGCAATGTAGGTTTCTGTTCACAAAGCAGACCTCCAGAGCTGGGTGTTCAGCAGTCCCAGGCTTCCACCCCTCCCCACTCCGTTTCTCTTCCTTCTGCCAGTGAGCTTAGGTTGGGGAGGGGCTCTCGGTCCCGCCAGATCAAGGCTTCCCTACGTTACCCTGTTTCATGAGGTCTGCTCTGTTCCTGAGGTCTGTATGCAGTCTGGTGCAGCCTTCTTTCCTGTTGCTGTTTTTAGGGTTAGTTGTATTAACTATATTTTCACACTATCTATAGTTTTGGGAGTTCTCTGTCTCACCTATCACACCGCCATCTTGAATCTCTCTGTTTATTTTTTATTTAGTTTTTTTTGTGGTACAATACGTAACATAAAAGTTACCATTTTTGAGTGTACAATTCAGTGGCATTAAGTACATTCACAATGTTGTACATCCATTAACACTATTTTCAGAACCTTTTCACCATCCCAAATAAAATTCTATACCCATTAAACAGTAATTCACTAGTCTACTCTTTGTGAATTTGACTATTTCAGGAATCTCATAGTGGAATCATACAATATTTGTCCTTTTGTGTCTGCCATATTAGACTAAGCATAATATTTTCAAGGTTTATCTATGTAGCATGTATTGGAACTTTGTTCCTTTTTTGTTTGGCTGAATAATATTCCATTGTATGTATAGACTACATTTTGTTGTCACATTCATTCCACAGTGGCTACATCATTTTACATTCTCATCAGCAATGCACAAGGATTCCAGTTTCTCTGTATCTTCACCAACACAAAATCTTTCCTTTTTTGGGAGGGAGTAGCCATCCTACTTGATATGATACCTTTACGTGGTATTGTGGGGTTTTTTTTAATTTACATTTTTATAATAACTAGTGATGTTGAGAGCATATTTTCACATGCTTGTTGGTTTTTTATAAATCTTCACAATGGGGAAATCCTTTTCCCTATTGAATGGTCTTGGCACCCTTGTTGAAAATCATTAGACTGTATGCATGAAGGTTTAATTCTGGGTTCTCTGTCCCACTGGTCTATGAAATAATGTTAATTCAAGTCCTTTGGCCATGTTTTAATCAGGTTATTTATTTTCTTATTGAATTGTAGTTCATTATATATTCTGGATATTAATCTGTTATCTGACTCAAATATTTCCTCCTGTTCTGTAGGCTTCTTTTACTTTTTCTCAATAGTATCATTTGATGAACAGAAATCTTAAATTTTAATGAAGAGTCTAATTTATCCTTTTTTACTACCTGTCCTTTTGCTGTTACACAGCACTTAAAAAGTCACTGACTTACCTTGATCGTGAAGATTTTCATCTATGCTTGTTTCTAAGAGTTTTAGAGTTTGAGCTCTTAAATTTAAGTTGATCCATTTGGAGTTAATTCTTGAATATAGTCTTAGATAAGGGTTTGACTTAATTCTTTTGCATGTTGATGTCCAGCTTTCCCAGCACTGTTTTTTGAGAAGACTGAACAATTGGCAAGCCCTTTCCCTGTTCTATGGTCTTGGCACCCTTGTTGAAGATCAGTTGACTGTATGAGTATTTATTACTGTGCTGTCTATTCTATACCATTGGTCTGTATCTTTTCTTTATGCCACACTTTTGATTACTAGCTTTGTATGAAGTTTTGAAATCAAGATGTGTGAATCCTCCAACTTTGTTCTCCCTTTTCAAAATCGTTTTGGCTGTATGGGGTCCCTAGAGGGACCATATGAGTTTTAGGAACGGTTTTTCTATTTCTGCAAAAGATGTCACTGGGATTTTGACAGGGATTTCGCTGAATCTGTAAATCACTTTGAATGGTACTGATGCCTTACTATTAAGTCTTCTAATCCATAAACATGTTGTCTTATTTGTGTCTTTTATAACTTCTTTCAGCCACATTTTGTGGTTTTCAATGTATCATTCTTTTACCTTCTTGGTTAAATTTGTTCCTAAGTATTTGATTGTTTTTGATGCTATGAAATTGTTTTCTTAATCCCATTTTGGATTATTCTTTGAAAACATATATAAGTGCAACAGATTTTATGTATTGCTTTTGCAGTTGCTGCAACTTTCCTGAATTTGTTTATTAGCTCTGACAGGTTTTCTAATGGAATATTTGGCAGTTTCTGCATATAAGATCATGTTATTGGCAGACAGATAATTTTCCTCCTTTCCAACTCGGATGCCTTTTGTGTCTTCTTGCCAAATTGCCCTGGCCAAGACCTCCGTTGCTATTTCGAACAGAAGTGGTTAGAGTGGGCGCCTTTGCCTTGTTTGTGGCCCCAGGGGAGAGCTCTCAGTTTCTCACTGTTGGGTGTGATGCTCCTTGTGAGCTGGTCACAGATGCCCTCGACGCGTGGAGGGGGTGCCCTGCATTCCCTAATTATTGAGTGTTTTCATCATGAAGGGGTGTTGAGTTTTGTCAGGTGCCTTTTCCACACAGGGGATCATGTTTTTTCCATTTGTTCTACCAGTGTGGGTGTGTTATGCTGATGGGTTTTCCTGTGTGAAACCCTTTACATTTTGGATAAAGCCTCCTTGAGGATGGTTTGTAACCCTTAATACACCGCTTCATTCAGTCTGCCAGTGTTTTGCATCTGTATGTGTAGATTTGCTTGTTGTGTAGTTCTCTTCTGGTTTAAATAGTGCTTTGTTTGTCCTGCAGGTGGAAGCTATCTCTGATAAATGGGAAGATGACAGCAAAAACCATGGCGGAGGACCGTCAAAATGCAGCCCCCGAGTACTGATTGGCTTTGTGACTTCCCTGACAGAAGATGCTGGCTACATCAGTCAGACTACATACTTCTCCCTGGACAGTGTCTGTGAAGGTAGACTAGATGGGTTTCTACTTCACATCTAAGATTAGGTTTTGTGGGGTCTTCTAATTTTTACAGAATAGGTTTGAGATGATTACACACATGACCGAACAGGTGAGATTTGGACATGCTTTCCTTGTTGAGAGGGTTTGGAACTAGAGCAGCTTCTTAGGTGTTGGCTCTAGGCGTGCAAAGGTGACTGCAGTTCAGATAGACCTGCTGTCATTTGTTCTGTGTTCATTTGTCAGGCGTGCCACAAATTTCTGGGTAACTGTTGCTCCTCAGAATCATTGTTACTAACATAAGTCAACAGTATTACAGATACATAGAAGTACTGCTGTTTTAAAGTAATTCAAATGTTTTAAAATAGGACTTAGGGATACTTTGTCCTTTCCCAGAGTATACATCCACATTTGTTTATAGCCAATCTAATATTTTGACTTTATGCCTGAAGAATTAATTTGTCGGTGCCATTTATTGAGTTTAGGATTGATTGTGTGTCTGCTCTCTATAGAGGCACATGGGGAGCTGGGCAGGAGGAAGCCAAGAGCCAGCTCTTCCTCCCGAGGAGCAGCACCCCGCTCTATAACTGGGAGGTGTGGGGAACACTGCCCGCTGAAGAAGTGCTTTCTGAGCTGCATTCCAGCCACACACCCTCCTGCCGCACGTTCAGGGAGAAGCAGAGTAGGAATTCTCTCACATTGTGGCTCCCAGGGAGCCCATGTGTGGAGGACAATTAGCTCAGCCCAGTGGGCAGCTTCCTGTCTTATCTTACATGTAAAAGCCAGGACTCTGACCTTGGTTACTAATGCTGGGATTCCCCCAAATGAAACTGACAGGTGGTTGTCTGGGATTTCTAAATCTCTGTTTTGTCAGAGAAACTCAGCTCTGGAAAAATCCTGAGATTGCTCAGCTCCAGAGAGAATCCCTAGGTCCCTATAATGATGCCGACAGGAAGTCCCTCCCAGACTGGAACCCAGCACATGCTGTAGATGTTCTTCGGAGGTGCAGAAGAAAAGGTGCCTCCTGAGGACTGGCACCAAAGCATAGGCAGAGGGATTTGCTGCACGCAGTTGCTCCTGAACTACAAAGTCATGCCATAAACCATCCAAAAGCTGCTGTTGACATGATCGCAGAACCTTATGGCTGAAGCAGAAAGAATGCCTTTGAAAGAAAACAAATGTGAAAAGAGCTAGTGGAATCTAACCAGGTCAACAGGCCTGCTCTGTCAGGGCCAGAGAGTAAAGCTTGTGTCTATGGGGTCTCTTCAGTCTCCTTACCTCTGGGATAGTGGTGGCATGAACAAGCAGCAGACAGTGCCTCTGTGAAAGGGCATGGCTGTGTGCCCATCAGACTTTATTTATAAAAGCTGGTGGCAAGAGGAGGAATTAAGCTAAATTTTTCGTTACTTAAGGGAGGGTCAGAATATATTGTCTCCTTGCAAATACTGGAGTGTGTTACTCCAGCCAGGTGCTGTTGTGTAGAATTCACTCTCACTGGACCGAGAGCTCATGGACAGTGTGTTCTGCTCCGCAAGACCAGTAGTAGGTGGGTGGACACCTACTGGCTTTGGGCTCCCTTGGGGCAGGTTGGGGCCCAGCCCCCCGAGTGCACAGTAGATTGAGGACTTGGTCTGGGTGAAGGACAGGCTCTGTCCTGTGCACGAGTTTCTGAGGGGGCCAAGGCAAGGCCAGTGCAGTGAGCCAGCCCACCTGCTCCAGAAGGGGTGCCTGCAGAGAAGCAGGAGTCTAAGCATTGTGCACATGGGAGACAGGGTCCCAGACAGCAGCAAAGCAAATCCAAATAGCAGTTTGTTTTCCCATCAGAATTATGGAATCAAAGGGAAGGTCATACAAGAGCATTCTGGTGAAGGGGCGCTATCTGATATTATTGTACATGCTGCTGTGAATTCACTTTAAACCCAATGCTGCAGACAAAATACTCTGTTTTTTACAGTGATAACATGAATACAGTTTTTGATGGAGTAAAGCACCATAATAAAAACAAGGTCCCTATATATTGGGACACCTGTGGTTCACACAGTCCTGTTTGCCTCATAGGCCATGATGTTCAGCCAGCTGAACTACAAGCTGTAGAGTCAGAATTTATAAGCATTTACAGATTTATAAAGGTAGCCAAGCTATAACACTTCTATCACAAAACTAATGTTAACAAAGCAAACAAAACCACTAAGATCTGGCAGCACCTTTGTTTTTTAAGTTGTTCACATGTATCTCAGAACAGATGATTTCAGTGTAACTTCAGAGTGAATCGTACACTTTGACATTACCATCAACAAGTAACGCAATGTGGTTTCCCCTGCCTCGGAGGTTTCAAGCCCTGCAAGGGAGACTGGGTGGAGGCTGAGTACTGGATCCGGCCAGGCACGTGGAGGAGTGAGGCCATCTCAGTGAAGCCACTGAGGTATAAACGTGTGAACAGGGTAAGTGTTGACCCTCACTTGTCGCTGGGTTCCTGTGTTTTCCTGACCTGTGGGTCTCCTGGGTGCCTTGGCCAAAGAAGACCCTAATTTCTTGTGAGAAATGCTGTTTCCTTGAGGAGACATTGGACCCTAGCCGGGCATTGCCCTCATAATTAAGTGTTAAGTCATGTTGCTTAGGTGTGGAAGCATCCTAATTGCTGGGTGTGAGGGAGTGGGTGCAGGATTGGAGTGTGTGTAAAGCTGGTATGGTTTGGCAGAGGAGGCTGGAACTCAGAGGTATTGACTTGCACTGGGTGGAGATGGAGGCATGTGCTGGGCAGCGGTGAACGCGGGGCCCTGAGCCCTGCCACCCACAACCCCCAATCCATGATGGATACCTCAGTTCCCCATGATCTTCAGGGCATTGTTTCTTCCCTGAGACCAGAGTCCCCACTCTCCCCAGAGACAGGACTTTTAATTGTCTGCTGTGAGGCTCAGGCGAGGTATTGCCGAGCAGCCCACCAGGCACTTCTGCTCCCAGTGACCTGCCCACTGGGGACTGGTTTGAAACAGCACCAACCATGTTTAACCAGCTTTCAATTGCTGGACTTGCAGGTCTGCATTTCTAGCCTCTGTGGAAGAAATGGAGTGATAGACGACAGTATCTTTTTCACCCTGAACTCTCTGAAACTTCCTGAGGGATACGTACCTCGAAGACATGACATGGTCAGCGCTGTGGTGGTGGAGAGCAGCCAGTCATGCTACATGTGGCGAGCCCTCTGTATGACCCCGGTGACAAGGCGGTAATGAGGAAATGGCTTTCTGCACCAGGAAGGGAAACACCTGGTTTAAGTGCATGTTAAGAATTTGCTTTAATAAGCCCGAATACCAGGCTGTCCAAATCTGAGCTGGGTGGTTAAAGGGGAGAAGCTCCTGGAGGCATGCTCACCAGTCTCCATAATTGGTTGAAGATTGAGGTAAAGGTCTCTTTTTAATCCTTCATGTTATGTTGGTGATCTGATTTCCACATTTGGGTCATTTTACATCTTTTGTTCTTTGACACCTGGCAGTTTTTAGAACACACTGGACATAGTAGGTCCTTAGATTTACTGATTTCTGTGTCCACGTTCATCCTTCAGTGCCCTAGCAAACTGCCACCTCCTCCACGCTTGTTTATGAAACACAGTGGGCCTTCCTCAAGCTCCCCTGTAATGGCAACCTTCCGCTTCCTCCCCTGTGTCACCTGCTTTCCCCCATGGCACTCACCTCCCAGAACTTGTCACTCATTTGCAGTGGTCATTTCTGCTATGGGCCAACCTCGCCAGAATGTGAGCCTGTGCTCTGTGCCTGTGTGCACATGCCGTCCAGAGCCTAGCAGCGGGGCATGCGAGGGCTACACACCAGTACATGAGGCTGAGATGGACAGCCTCATTCAAGGCTGTGGGTGTGGGGGTGTGGGCAGACCTGCTAAGTGGCAACCTGGCCTCTGACCTGTTTAGCAGCCCTTTGTCATCTGGCCACTTGGTGCCCAGTTCCTCTGCCCCATGGGAGAATGACTCAAGCCCATCTCTGAGGTGGTGAAACATGATATGTGGCCCTCACCTCCTCTCACCACCCAAGAAGGCCTCTAGGTTCCAGATTTCCCACGGCCCATCTGACTCCCAGTGCGTGAGGGCAGATGAGGCAGGAGCGCACATGCAGGTGTCTGCTGGGAGTTGCAGCAGCTCCTCCCTGTGTGTGACCTGGGCTCTGGCTTCCTTCTGGTTCTGTACTCTTCCTCTGCCCTGGGGCAGAAGAAGCTGGGAGGCCCCCTTCCACAGAGGATGCATGGTCCCTTGGAGTCACGTGCCTACTTTAAGGTGATACCTGCAGGACTGAAACTTCCCTGACGATCCTCTTTAGGCCGGAGGTGCTGGATGGCAGTGCGGCCCTGATGGGTTCCAATCCCTGTGGGCACGGGAGGGTGGGGTGGGAGGGTGGCCAGTACTGGCCCCAGCTGACCACTGGGGAGTGAGCGTTTCAGCTTAGACTTCAGATGACTTGTAATTTGCTTCCAGCTCTGGATCTGTGTTGTCCCATCTTTTATTCTCAGCACTTACCTCCTAACTTGCTCTCTGTCTGCCAACTTACTGTTTTTGAGATGAGTGGTGCTCACGGTGCGTATTCACTAGTGCCTATTAAATGGAGCGGTGGGGGCATGGCCAGTGGGCTTCCTGCTGTGGCTGGTCAGGTCCTGGGGAGCCTCCTCAAGTGGCCCTGGGCTGCAGTGGATGTGGGACCTGCACAGGTGTCAGGGCAGCCCGTCCAGTGAAGGGCTGCTGGCTATCCTTGGGCAGGGTGGCTCCAACCCCAGGCATGTCCACGAGGCTCCTCCCTTGATGGCCTTGAGTAGCCAACTTTCATAGGCAAGGGGACACTGTGAGCCAGCCCCAAGCCCTGTGAGTTCAGAAGTCCCGCAATCCCCTAGTCAGGGGCCGAGGGGTGAGTAGATGGGGGATGGGGGGCGTTTTCTGAGTCCAGGGGAACCTCTGGCCAGTGAGCAGTCAGTTCCCATTTCCTGAACTGCACTGGAGACAAGCACCTACCCTTCTAGCAGATGCAGTGAAGCTGTCTGCTTGTGGAGCCCTGTTCTCACCCCAGAGCACAGCCTAGGATGAAGAAGACCCACAGGTCTGCCCTGGGCTTTGATACGCTGTTGCCCCCACACACCCCCACCCCCCAGGATTCCCGAGCAGGAGTTGAGACCCCTGAGCTCAGCAGGGGCCACCTGCTATGTGTGTGGGTTTCCAGACCCTACAGCCCGTTGGGTCCAGGATGCTGCCTCTGTGAGTGATGGGGAGACTGCAAAGTAGGACTTCTGCACTCCTGCAGACCTGGCACCTCCCTCCCTCCCTCCATCTCCCCATCTCTGTTCTCTGGGTGGGTTGAGCCAGAACCTGGGAGTCATTCCTTTTTTTATTATTATTAAGGTATCACTGACATACACTCTTATGAAGGTTTCACATGAAAAACATTGTGGTTATGGTTACTACATTCACCCATATTATCAAGCCCCCCCCACCCCATTGCAGTCACTGTCAATCAGTGTAGTGAGACGCCACAGTCACTACTTGTCTTCTCTGTGCTACACTTGTCTTCCTCGTGACCCCCCCACACCATGTGCACCAATCATAATGCCCCTTAATCCCCTTCTCCCTCCCTCCCTACCTGCCCTCTCCTCCCCTCCCCTCCCCTCTGATAACTGCTAGTCTGGGAATCATTCTTGCTCCACTTCTGTGGTCATGCTCCTCAGCCCATCCATTAGCAAGTGTTGGCTGTCACTGGATGGAGATTGCACTGCTCTCACCGCCATGCAGATGAGAAGAGAAAGGGATGTGGGTAGGGCGTGTATGGGGACAGGAGCTGACCTGGGGGCGCCAGAAAGGCAGAGGCACTCCCACCTCAAGGCCTCAAGGTGCCATGTTCTAGATGGAGCTGCAGGGGGTGCAGGACGGCGGGAGGCGCCCATTCTTCCTGGAGAGTGCACACTGGGTAAGCAGGATAGAGAGGGGAAGGCTCTGTTCTGGGGGTCAGGGTAAATCTTCATGCTTTCTGAAGAGAAACTTCTCCATCAGTTGTCTTTGAATA
Organism: Phataginus tricuspis; assembly: GCA_029783875.1. Classification (NCBI taxonomy): domain Eukaryota; kingdom Metazoa; phylum Chordata; class Mammalia; order Pholidota; family Manidae; genus Phataginus; species Phataginus tricuspis. Next base: position 36,100,565 of record JAQQAC010003639.1, read on the forward strand.
CTCAGAAGCAGTAAAGCTCTTTCGCCATCAGACTCACGTGGACCTCTAAAAGCAAAGCGCTGTTCCCTTCCCTCTTCTTGCAGGCTGGACAGCACAGGGCTGAGCATCCCACCTCCACCTCCAGGCCCCGCCCTGGGACTGTGGGGCTGATTTATGAGGTGCCCCTTGGAGGCAGCTCTGTGATGCCACCACTGTGCCCTGTCTTGTGCTCTGGGTTTTGTAGGATTTGTAGTTTTCTGCTCCAGGGTACTTTGCTGTCCTTGGAAGTTCTGATTATCGTTGAGCTCGCGCGGTTGCATGGCTGCCTGTGTGGCTTGGCTTTCACTCTGAAGAGCAGCGCGTCCTGCACCTGGTGATGTGTCTGGAAAGAGGGTGCAGGTCAGGAGGAAACCCCCTGATGTTGTGCTTGGTGCTTCCTGCAGAGATGCCCCTGCTGTAGAGGAGACCGCCCGTGTGTCCTGTGGAGCCCTTTTGTTGAAAAACAAAGGTGATGTTGAAGTCACCAGGGTGACGGATTTTGGAACACTGACAGAAGGAGAAAGTAAAAACATGGTGATCTGCATAGAGTGAGCATGCGCTTCAGTAAAATTATGTTAGTGGGCTTTAAGCTGTGATTTAAGGATTTCTGTAAAACTGACTTTATTTTGCCCATTTATTTTTTCCTTCAAGAAAATCTTTTTGAAATTTTTCATACCAAAATACCCTTTTTACTTAACTCATAAAAGTATTTGTAATTACTATTCACTAGTTAGATTGAATGTTATATTTTGGGGTGACTGAATATTATAGCTTTAGGACCCTGTCTGTGTTCACAACTAATTCTCTTTTTCCAGGAATAAAGGAGACAGTCCTCAAAACTTAGTCAGCTGCAGACTGGCTGGCTGGGATAAAGCTAAACAATTCAGATTTCAAACACTGGATGAAGCCCACATTCACCCAGGGATGTCTCTCGCTTCTGTTACCAAGGAGAATTTTTCAGATGAAAATATTAACTCATTAGACAGCTATCAAAAAAGCAAAACCTGTCAGACGTTGGAGAGCAGTTTGGTGGACAACAAACAAGTTCCTCCAGGTAGGCATTCAGCTGTTCCTGGTAGATCAGCCTGTGAGCCCAGTGACAGCAGGGCACCCTGGATGAGCTGAGTGGCTGGAGGACACTCCAGCTGTTCAGACAGTTTATGCCTCAAGTTCTTAGTTCTAGACCTATCTCTGGTGTTTAGGGTCTGGGGACACGGACAAAAGTAGCTTGACAAATAGCCAGAAGTTCCTCGATGTGCCATTTCCTGCACATAGTCCTCCTGCGGGCGAGACTGCTCAGGGCTCTGTCTTCTACTGCCGGGCTTTGGCCAGTGGCCAACATGGCGCCTGTGTGCACAGAAGCACACTTTTCCACCAGTGAGCCACCACTATTAAAACATATCTTTTGGTCTAATTTGGATTTAAATTTCATCTCCCAGATGGCTGCACCTGCACAGGAGAAAGTGGGGGAGAAAGAAAGAGTGTGTCAAAGAAGCAGATGGCTGCAGAGCCCACCACTGGAGAACTCATCCCTCCAGGTGGAAGAGCCCTAATTGTGATCATCTGTGAAGCGAAGTACGTGGCTGGGGGGTTTGGAGCAGGCTTACTCTGGAGACACTTGTGCCTCTGTCCTTCTAGGTTTCATGGATGGATGTTGTAAAAAGCATTTGTAACTATTTTGGTAGGACAGATCATAAGAAAAAGCATTGGTGGAGAAAACGGCTTGAGTGAGTTGATCCACCTACCTCCTGGCTGCCCTGAGCCTGTAGGAGACACCCACTTTTAGCCTCTTGACTGCTGCCCCGAGACCTGTCTGCTCCCCAACCTCCATCTGGGCAGCTGGCTGAGGCACAGGGTCTGGGGCAAGAGGTGCTGAGCCTCCTTTCCATGGCTGGCCACGTCTAGCTGACCACCTGAGCCCTGGCAGGTCTTTCCCCTCCTCTGCCTCCTCCCTGGGTCCCGAGTTCGCTGCCTGTCCACTGGTCTCCCTCCTCAGCAGTCAGCCTGAGTTTTGGCTGCAGACCTTCCTCCCTCTCAGCAGTCATCTAACATTACCTAATTCTAAATCTTTAAAAACATGAATCTGATTAAACTACCCAGTTGCTTCCAGCCCATGGACATCCAACCACGGGTACCCATTTAAGTAAACAGCCGTCCTTAGCCCTTGGTCTGCAATGCCTCCGCTTTAAATGACCTTTTTAAGCCTGACAATGTGAACATAGCAGAAGGCGGTTGGTGAGTGTGCTAAGCCTGGATTAGAGCAACAGCAGGGAGTGGGGCAGAAAGAAAAGTAAAACATTGTGTATTTTTGGGTTTAAAACTTTGATTTAAACTTAGGAATATGGAGAATGTTTTCCTGTTCTTAGTTTGAGAACTACAGAAAAGGCTGTTTAAAGTTCTTGGTTTTACTTGGGACAATATTATATTGCTTATTTTAGAAAGTCTGTTTTCCCTGTTAAAAATAATTACTAAAAACTAAGGGTTGCAAAGGTTTGCTAATGCTACGCTGCTCCGATGTGCAAGGGAAGGGGACTGTTGAAGCCCATTGTATTTATAACTAAGACTAAATGGTGTTTTGTCTTTTTAAGGAATTCTGGCCACTGCAAGGAGCTCCTTCTGCTTTGCTTCTCCAGTTTCATCATTGGGCGATTCCTGGAAGTGAATGTTGTGAGTGGGGAGGAGTCGCTGATAGCAGTCCGAGAACCCTTTGCATGGAAAAGGCCTAGAAGCCCCCAAGCATCAGCTTCCATGAAAACTACAGTCGTTGTGACCACACAGAAAAGGTACCATGAGCAGAGAAGATGTGCACTGGAGCGCGGGCTCCGCTGTCGTTGACAAGATGTGGACATCCCGAAACGGGACGGGTTTGCAGCTGGGAAGCAGGCCTCTTTCCATCCTTGTATGTGGGGGAAGGTGGAGCTATGTCTTCACACAACACTCAGGTCCTGTCTCTGAGGAGGGCCCAGAGGCAGCTGCTGCACCCCAGCTAGTGTCGAGGTGTCTCTCTCAGAGCAGGACACAGTCTGACCCTTGCCTTCCCATTCCCTGCAACCCCGCCTGTATCCCAAGACATCCGTGTCCCACAGAGGCACCCAGAGACACTGGTCAGCTAGATCAGCGGGGTGCGGCCAGTGCACAGCCCCCGAGAGTGGTCTGTGCTGGGGCAGCCGGGTTGCTTGGCTGCTTGAAGTCCCTGTGGAAATGTGGCTCCTCTGAAGGACCAAGTTAAGTGGAAACAGTGTAGTCTGCTAATGCGGCCAGTGGCCTTTGGGGCATAGTCTCAAAATGCTGCAGCTCACATTTGCTCATCTGCAGTTATGAAACCCAAAAGGCTCTGCAAAGCAGATTTTTTTAAGTTTGGTGCCAAAAAATATGACCTATAGGGATGTGAGGCTCCTGCGTGCCCACACGCCATGCATCATGGATGCACAGAGACTGACAGGCTGGGCTCAGGTGCTGCCCAGAGCCCACCAGGTGAAGTGGGTTACTTCTCTAACATGGGAATATCCTGATTTCACACCCCATCTTGCCCAGTTACAGTTTAAGATAAGGCATTATGGACTTCTAGTAATTTGCAGCCAAAGGAGAAATCTACTATCAGAAAACACTGTGTTGCTGACCTTGGGGGTTAGACCATTACTTGACTCCCAGCACTGCCACCCGGAAGCTGTGATCTTGGCCCGGTTTCTTAACCGCTCTGAGCCTTGGTCTCATTTGTAAAATGATAGTCTTTCCTTCGTGTGGCTATGAGGATCATGAGGAAGGTGTGCAAAGGGTGTAGTCTCTGGCACGGAACAATCAGTAGCCATCAGGAAGTGGTAACTTGGGTACCTGAAAGCCGTGCTCAGAGGCTGGAATCTACACACAGGTGTAAGAGGCTGCCATGACCTGCAGCCCGTCAAGAGTCCCAGACAACTGGGTTTTAATTACAGGAGCTTGTAAGGAGCCCTGGTTGTTAGGGTTCTTCACGCAACTCTCTAGTTAGGATTTGGCTAAACTAGAGGAGAGAAACAGACCAAAAGCCACAAGTATTGTGATTCCCTGGTCAGTTATTTCCCTTTGAATGTTATATTGTCACCATACAGGAACAACTCTAAAACGAGATGTTCATTTCCTGTTGTCGAGTCAGTGACCCAAATGTCAGTCCTGGTTGACTCAGGTACCCTTGGCCTCCCAGCATCTGCATCTGCCCCATCCTGGGCGGTCCAGCCAGGACCACTGTCATCCTGGGTATTCTCTGCTGCCGCTGCCCGCCTCCTGAAACCTGTGTTCATGCACTCCCTTAACCAAGCTGCAGAGGACCCTCAGTGCTCGGTTCTTGTCAGCCAAGTTTCCAGCCATCCTAAGCAATGAATAGACATGTCTGTTAACTCAGCAGGCCTTTTGAGACCACATGGTAAGATGGACTACTCAGGCCATTTACCTAAACGTGTGTGTGGAGGCCATCCTGCACCTTACCTCGTTCACATGAGTGATCAATACTTTACTGTCATTTACTGTATGCTCTGCCCACCACACGCACTTCCCGGGTGTACTCTGCTCCAGCCCTTGCTGCAAACCCACAGGGGAGAAGGTGCCATGTGTTCTGGCAGGAGGTGATGGCCTTCCAGTGGTGGCGCTGGAGTTGACTGGGCGTTTCTGACGAGACTTGTCTATATAATCAGCCTCCCTGTCCAGAACTGAGCTAGAGGATCCTGCCTGTGAGGTGGCAGCTGTCAGATACAGAGCCTGGAGAGAGCGGGTGGTGGTGGCCCTCCCCGGTCCTTCCCCATCACCCTCCCCACCCAGCCCGATGTGGAGCAGCACTGGGGAGGACACACAGCCCCTGCTTCACTTAGCTCTGCTGCACAGCCTGGAACTGGGGGCTCCTCGGACCCTAGGCTCGGATGCTCCCCTGGCTCTCCTGTTTGCATACCCAGCCTTTTCGTCCCCTCACTCCTGATGCTGCATTAGAGTGCCCGTAGCAGCACTGATAGTCTTTGTCCTGCTGCCGGCAGGCTTGGTGACTCCTGATGACAGCCCTCTCTGGGGAAAGGCGGAAGCTGGAGCAGGAAGCTGAACTTCCCCAGAGAAATTACAGGCCGAAAACGGGCAAGCAGAGCCCGGACAGCACCTTTACCAAATGTGTCCTTTTGCAGTGTAGTTTCTAATATGTCCTTACAAAAACATAGTAGTAAGAGTTTAGCCAATTGGAAGCCTACAAACAGTTGTTTTCAAACTCACTGGTACCAAGAGGTTCTGGGGTGTCCAGCCCGTTTTCCTGTTGCTGCAGAGCAGTTCTGCTCTCTGACAATGAGAGGACTCAGGGAGAGGACCCCAAAGCCAAAATAAAGGTTTGCAGATTACTGACTTAGGCTGACAGTTCATACATCAGTTGTTTTTGGCAGTTGAGGAAACCTATCTTTCTACAATAGTAAAGGATCTCTAAGTAAGAATGGATGGTATAAAATGCCTGGTGATTAAGAATTGTTTTGTGAATTTCTTTTTTCAGGAACCCAAGACGACAACTTCCAAGTTTTCTTCCACAGTTTCCAATACCAGATAGACTTAAAAAATGTGTGGAACAAAATATTGACATACTGACTTTTCAGCCATTACTTGCAGAGGTAGGAGACACACCTGACGTGGCATCCTGATTCTCCACCCGCTGGAGCTGTTCTCTGACAAAGTCAGGATGAACCCTTCTCAGGCTTGGGTGCTTCCTGGTTCTTCTGCCCCAGGCAGCTGGGAATCTCAGGATAAGAGCAGGCATCGCAGAGCCTTAGAGCTATGGCTTGTGCGGATAACGTGCCAGGAGCCAAGTGGCCTGCCCTTGTGAACTCTCGCCACTGGGGCCTCGGGGCTGGGAGCAGAAGACGGGGAGGGGAGACCGTCTGCCACCAGCCCGGCCCCACCGGCCTCTTAACAGCTTTCCAGTCCTGGTGAATCCTCAGTGACTGAAAAGAGGTGGAAAAGCCCTCTGGCCCCACAGATGGGTGCTAGGAGCCGGGGCTTAGGCCCTCAGCTGGCTCCCTCCCTCACCTCCCCATGCTGCAGTGTTCTCACCGTAACCCCTCGGAGGAGACCCTGCTGGAGCCTGTTGGCTACTACAAGGGGCAGCTGGAGCAGGGAGGTGTCCAAGGCTGGCTAGCACACATGTGAGCCAAGCTGGTGGGTGGGGGTGGGAGGTCTGCTGCATTGGGCAGCTAGAGGGAAGGGCACAACCCTGTCTGCAGGAGGGCATCTTCCTGGGATTTGGGGGTCTGTTGGCTGCAGAGTGGATGACAGAAGTGAGGGCCTGGGCAGGCTCCAGGTGAGGTGAGTCGACAGGGGCTGTGGGGAGGTGTGGGCCCAGCAGAGCTTCTGTGGAGAGAGCGCAAGCTCGGGCCAAATGGGGACTGAGTCAGGACAGGAGACAAAGTTGGGAGGAAGTGGCGTGAGGTTGTCCTGGGCCCCGGGCCCCGGGTGAGGCAGGCAGGCAAAGCTCCCTTGGTGCTGCCATGCCATGTGATGCGGCCAGTGCCAGCAAGAGGCAGCCCCTCACCAAGGGACTTGCATTCTGACTGCTCTAAGGGAAGGGAGTGACGTGGCGCAGCGCAGGGGGTGTGCCCTGCATGGTCTGCGGTGGCGGCCACTAGGAAGCAGGGCACGTGGTAGGAAGTTGTGGCTGTGGTGATGTTAGGGCCTGAGGTGAGGCCCTGGTGGTGACAGGCCAGCCATGGTGCCGATGATAGTGATGGGGTGCACAGTGCGGGCGAGCTTCCCAAGGCTTCTGTGCTGCTGAACATGGAACCCCGTGTTGCCAGACTCGCAGGCCGCCCTCTCATCAGCTTGTGGAGGTGGAATGGACGCTCAGGGACTGCAGGGCTGAAGGCGCACGCTGGGACAGGCTCCAGCTCTGGGGGCCCAGGGGCAGCGCCGCGGCAGCCAAGTGCATCACCTGCCCCCTACAACCTGCGTCCCTGGGCCCACCTAGGTGTTTCAGAGACTCTTTGCCTCTGTTGAGAAGATCACGTGATGTTTCTTGTTCAGTCCTTTAATGTGGTGAATTGATTGATTTTTCAAGTGTTCAACCTTTTCGTTCCTATGATAAACCCCACTTGGTCTGGATCCTGGTACTCATATGCACGTGCACTTGGACTGACCTGCTACAATTTTGTTTAGACTTCTGTCTGTGCTCAGGAGGGACGCTGTGCTTGTGTCCTGTGGTGCTGCCATCTGAGCTGTGGGCACGGTGCTGACCGTAGAATGCTTTGGGGAGCGTTCCCTCCTCTTGACTTCCTTAAAGAGTTTACGTAGAACTGGTATTATTTCTCCTTACATTTTTGTGGAATTTATCAGTGGGGCATCTTGGATCTAAAGTTTACTTCCTGGAAGATATTTTACTGTGAATTCAATGTCTTTGAGCCATAGGACAGTTCAGTTTCTCTCTTGAGTGAGCTTTGGTGGTTTTTATCCTTAAAGAAGGGTCTGTTCATCTAGCTTTTCTAGTTTATTGGCATAAAGTTGTTTGTGATGTTGGTGATTTGTACTTGTCCTTTCTTCCTTATCAGTCTGGCTGCAGGTTTATACATTTTTATTAATCTTCTCAAAGAAGCAGCTTTTGGTTTTACTGATTTTCCTCTATTTTCTGTTTTCTTTTTCATTGATACCCACTCTGATCTTTATTATTTTCTTTCTTTTGCTTAGTTGGTTTCATTTGTTCTTTTTTCTACTTTTTAAAGGAGGAAGTAAACATCACTGATTTGAGATCTTTCTTCTGTTCTGATAGGTTTTTTTAGTGCTATAAATTTTCCTCTAAGGACTATTTAGTTACATTCCACAAATTTCACTTTGTTGTATATATTTTCATTCAGTTCATTGTGTCTTCTAATTTACCTTTTTATTTGTTGATTGACCCATAGATCATTTTCAAGCGTTGGGGAATTCTTCCAGAAATCTTCTGTTGATTCCTCATTTAATTCTGTTCTGTTTAGAAAACATAGTTTATATAACTGAACCCTTTTATGTTCACTGACTTTTTTTCCACAGTCAAGATAAGGCCTGTGTGCACTGCTGCTCTTTGGGGGGCAGGTGGGTTTCTTGTGAGTGTCAGTGCCATGTGGTTGGTCATGTGGCTGACGTCTGCATTATCCCTATTGAATTCTGTCTGCTTGTTCTATAAATTGAGAAGGAAGTTAATTCTCTAACTATGAATATGTATTTTTTCTCCTTGCAGTTTCACAGACGTCTGCTTTGAACACTGAAGATCAGGATTAGGTGCATAAACATCTGTGGTTGTTACGTTGACTGGCTCACCCCTTTGCTAACATCCCTGGTGATGTGCTCGGCTCTAGTCTTCTTCATGTGATACTAGTACAACATCTGCAGCTTGCTTTGCATCACTCTAAACATAGTGTCTTTTGCACACTTGCTAACCTGTCTGCATCTTTATCTTCAAAGTGGGCTTCTTACAGCAAACATCTGCTTGGGTGTTGCTTTTATCCATCTGGCAGTCTCTGCCTTTTGACTGTGGGTTTTAGATGACTTGCATTTCATGTGATTATTGACATAATTTGGTTTAAATCTACCATCTTGCTATTTTTTCTCTATTCACTGTTTTTCTTCTTTCCCACCTTTTTTATGATTCCATTTATCTCCTTTCTTGGCTGGTATGGTAGCTCTTCTTTCATAGTGTGTGCAGCTGCTTCAGGGTCTGTCACGGTGCTAGGCAGCAGAACCTCCTGCTGATGGGAATGTTTTGGACCCACCCTGAGATGTGGGGGCTGCTAGCCACAGGCTGCTATTCAGCATTTGAAATGTGTCCAGTCGACCAAGGGACAGAATCTTTCATTCTCTTTAATTATAGTCAGTTCCCTTGTAAACAGCCATGCACGGATAGTGGCTGTTCGGACGGCACAGGCTTAGAGCACACCCTTCAGCTCGTCACAGGCCACGGGTGGTCCTGCACCACTTCCTGCGGAGAGCAAGGGCTTCCCAGGGAGCCTCTGGTTCTCTTGTCTTGGACTTTTTGCTCATGCTGTAAATCTGACTTCTGCATGTGCTTTGAACTTCATAATGCATTTTACCATTTTTACTTAGTGTAATTATCTTTTAAAGGCATTTTAAAAAGTGAGTCTTTTGCGCCACAGCATAGTTACCATTCCTGGTGCTCTGCACGCCTGCATGTGGACGCAGACCTCCGTGGAGTCCTTCTCGTCCTGCTGAAGGACTTGAACGTCTCCTGTGGTGCTCGTCTGCAAGGACTTGATTCTTTCAGCCTTTGTATATCTGGAAAAGTCTTTATTGCACCTTCATTTTCAGAAGATCTCTTCTCCAAGTCTTGCATTCTAGGCTGAAACTTTAAAGATGCTGCTCTGTTGTTTCCAGCTTATCATGTTCCTGTAATATGTCTGCTTTTCCTTCTCACCTTTGTTCTTTTGCTTGAAATGTGTTATTTTTTCTAGCCACTTTTAAGATTTTCTTTTATTACCACTCTTGTGAAATCTAATTTGCAAAGTGCCTGGGTAGAGTTCTCATATTTCTTGACTGGGAGTTCTTAGAGATTCTTTGATATGTGGGCTTATAGATTTTCTGAAATTTAGACATGGGCAGGCATTCTGTATTCAAATACTCCTTCTGCTCTTAGGCTGCCCAAGGCCATTGCCTGGCTCACTGATGCCCTATTCTTTTTGCTTCAGTCTTTTTCCCTCTGTTACATTTTGAGTAGTTTCTGTTGCTGTGTCTTCAAGTTCATCACTTTTTTCTTGTGCAGTTTGTAATCCACCGGTGTTTTTTTATGTCAGACATTGTAGTAACTATCTCTACAAATTCAGTTTGGGTCTTTTTTATATCCTCTGTGTCTGCTCAATACACGTAAGACAACTGTTTTAATGTCTTCTGATTATCACATGTGTCATCTCTAGGTCTTCTTCTGTTAGTAAGGTTTTCTCATTAGGAGCTTCCAGTGGGTGGAGGCCAGGCGTGTTGCTAAATGCCCAACAGCACACGAGGTAGACCAGCCCCTATGTCAGGAATGTGAGCCACAGACTCTCAGAAGCTCTCCAGACTTTTGTCTGTGCTGCTCTCTTCCTGGCACTCTGTCCTGTTGACTTCCTTGGACCCCCAGCTCTATCTCCTCAACCGAGAGACCGCACGACTCCTCTGGGCTCTCTCCCTGTGCTGGGGGCAGTTGTAGGGCTCACCTAGATGGTTTCCCCAGTCTGAGGATGCGGTCCTGCACAGCCAGGTGGTCAGTGTTGGAAAGATGCTCTTTATTGCCTGTCCAGTTTCAGCAGCTTGGACTCAGTAGCTCCAGAACTGCTTATTTCCTGGGTGTGGGCATGTGTGGTGCATGCTCTGCTCTCACCAACTTCCTGGGTTTTTTTCAGCTTTTGAACATGTCTAATTACAAGGAGAAGTTTTCAACTTTGCTCTGGTTGGAGGAGATTCATGCAGAAATAGAACTGAAGGAGTATAATATGAGTGGGGTCACCTTGAAAAGAAGTGGGGATTTACTGGTCCTGGAGGTCCCAGGACTGGCTGAGAGCCGGCCCTCTCTGTACACAGGTGGGTTTGTCAGCACTGTATTCTGCTAAACGGAGCAGCAGATGTTGAACCACAGGCAGGGAAAAGGATATTTTTAACTGGCAACAGTACAACCACGTCCCCTGGTTTTCTGTGCTTTGGGCTGGGGTGTCACTTAAGATTCGGTCAGCAACATGAACGCACATGGCGCCTCTGTCACACTGACATTGTTTGAAAGCAATTGATCCCAGTAATGTTTTGGGTTTTTTTTATTAAGTTATCATTCATATACAGTCTTATGAAGGTTTCGCATGACAAAACAATGTGGTTACTACATTTACCCATATTATCAAGTCCCCATCCATACCCCACTGCAGTCACTGGCCGTCAGTGTAGTAAGATGCCACAGAGTCCCTATTTGTCTTCTCTGATCTACACTATCTTCCCTGTGACCCCACACACACCATGTGCACCAATCATAATACCCCACGATCCCCTTCTCACTCCTGCCCCACTTGCCCTCCCTCACTCCTCCCCTTTGGTAACCGCTAGTCGCTGCTTGGAGTCTGAGTCTGCTGCTGTTTTGTTCCTTCAGTTTTGCTTTGTTGTTATGCTCCACAAGTGAGGGAAATCATTTGGTATTTGTCTTTCTTTGCTGACTTATTTCACTGAGCATAATACCCTCTAGCTCCATCCATGTAGTTGCAAATGGTAGGATTTGTTTCTTTCTTATGGCTGAATAATATTCCATTGTGTATATGTACCACCTCTTCTTTATCCATTCATCTACTGATGGACACTTAAGTTGCTTCCATGTCTTGGCTATTGTAAATAGTGCTGCGATAAACATAGGGGTGCATATGTCTTTTTGAATCTGAGAAGTTGTTTTCTTTGGGTAAATTCCTAGGAGTGGAATTTCCAGGTCAAATGGTATTTCTATTTTTTGTTTTTTGAGGATCCTCCATATTGCTTTCCACAATGGTTGAACTAGTTTACATTCCCACCAGCAGTGTAGGAGGGTTCCCCTTTCCCAGTAATGTTTTTGTTTTAGTCCTCTACAGAGTGTTTGATTTCACTGTACAGCAGCAGCATTTTGTGGTTTTCTGGTTTTACATGTGATAATATATTTTTTGACCAGGTGACAAACTGGTTTTGAAAACTCAGGAGTATAGTGGACACGTCATTGAATACATCGGCTACGTGACTGAGGTGAGGCTGGCTCTTCCCACAGGGCGGGGCAGGGGGGTTGCTTCTTGGGGTGTTGATGGCATTTTGGAAAAGTTGAGGGTAACGTGAACATTTAAATAAATGGGATGAATAGAGAAATTGGCATCAAAGGAAATCCTGTCATTTTTGACCATGTAAAGGATCTATCACGCATGCGTCACGATGTCTGCACGGGGGCACTCTGAGTGTGTCCCCGAGGGAGAACCCAGGAGGAAGCACGTCTGGAGTCTGCAGCTCCCAGGGCACCCAGACAGCGGTCCCGTCTTCCCTGGCTCCTGTGCACCATGTGGTTCTGTTGAGCACCGTCTGCCCTCCATGAGCTGATCTTCACGCTGCACTGACCCATCAGGACCTGTGTGGACACCTCGGGGCACCCACTACCTGACATAGAAAGCAGAGGAGGGCCAGCCGAAGCCCTGACTCTGCAGAGGGAACACAGCTGCAAGACCAGAGGGCCTGGCATGGATCCAAAGGAAAGGTGACCTCTGACCTCTGCTGACCAGCACTGCGTTGCCCTAAATACCAGCCCCCACATTGCAGCTCAGCTGGTAGCAGGTGTCCTTTCCTAGAAAATGGAATCTGGCCAGCATTCCCGAGCTCTTGTCCCAGTGTAACCCGTGGGGGCTGCACTTCACCCTCAGGAGGGCAGGCGTCAGCGCCCAGGGCACTGGACGCAGAGGGCCGCCCAACACCAGTGAGTCCTCAAGAAACCGTGATCGCCCGTTAACCTGTGAGGCGGGCCGGGCACTCAGAGGCTCCACGCCCTGCCCGTCTTCAGAACGGCGCTTCTGCTTGCCTTCTGCAGAGGCACCCCAGGGTCATAGCCTTGAGATGGTGACTTGTGCTGAGACGCCTGGACACACACGGGACTGAACCCCATTAAGGCTTCTGTGTGAACTTGCAAGATTGAGCTAATGGGGCGGGTGCCCAAGGAAGCCTCGTGTATAAGTCCCCTTGCTTATTAAACCTGCCACATCCCAACCTGGAGTGGCCGCCTCCTTCTTCAGTCCCAGCTGCCCTCTGCGTACTGGACTGGCTTCAGACTATACCTGGGAAGCTCCCACGGAGCATGGGGACCTACATGACCGTATGCTGGAGAGATTTGTCATCTACTTGAGAAGGGGGAGGTGACATCTGAGATAGCTTTAAAAGACAATTTTGATAACCAAAAAGGGCATGGAATGTCATTTCACATGGTGTGAAGGACAAGAGTGAATGAGAGGTCAGCACACGTAGCTGGTGTGTGTGCCAGCTGCCACAGGGATGTTGGCCGGGACAGCTGTATCACATGAGCCTGAAGGGCTGATGGAAGCAGAAGAGGGGGTTTTTGAGACTAGTGGGCAGCTCATGATTGCCACTAAGGCTAGTAAGCCATGCTTGGAGACTGTCAGGCCGACCACAGCAGAATGGGCTGCAGACCTGCTCTTGTGAGAACATTGCTTCCAGCTTGTCAGAGGAGATGCCCCAGTGTAGAGGCTGATGCTGCCCCGAGCCTCCAATCAAGGGTGGGTGTCCCTGCACTGCAGGGCAAGATGCTGACTGCGTGTCCAGAGCACCTGACAGGCCCCGCCATCCCCAGCTCAGAGGGACGTGCAGGTTCTGGAAGCACAGCCATCCTTTCTGCAGGCAGCCTGGCACACACCCTTCTCTCGGGCTGCACTCTGGAAGGGACGTGCTCCTGGCCAATGTCCTGTACTTGCCCAGCTCTGCAGAAGACGTGCTCACCCACCCAAAGTGGACAGTCCCAGGCCTGCCACTTGGCACGCTGCCTGTGGTTCCTGCATCTCGCCGGCTGCACATCTGCTCCAGGCACTCCACAGGGTCATGTTGATAGCCCCTGACTGGACTGAGCCAGACAGTGAAAGGCCACAGGGTGCCCAACACCCAGAGAGGAGGGAAGCAGCGTCACCTGCAGTGTGCAACCACGAAAGGCCAGAAGGACAAAGAAAGGCCTGTGGAGACGGCCAGAAACGTGCCCAGGAGCTCACTGTGGAAGGCGCTGCCCCAGGCGCCTGGCCAGCTATACCTGCTCACCTCCCAGGGTTGTGGTAGCACTTGGCCTGTGTTGGAGGTTCCATCAGCATTCCCAGCTCTAACCCACTTTTGGTGCTGGCCAAGAGGCACTGGGAGCCCAAATGGTCGAGTGACCATCTTACTTTCCAAAGGATGGGCCAGCTGTGTCCCTCTAGGAAGCTGCGGGGACCAAAACCTCCCAAGTGCTGAGGATGAGGCTGCCCGGCTCCTGCAGCCATCTAGGGTGGGGGTTGCAGGCAGCACCCTGGCCTCGGGGTGTTCAGGCACCCTGCTGCTCCTCCAGCAGGCCTTCCCTAGCATCAGCTGCTGGAGAGATGGAAGTCACTTACAGCAGTGAGCCCTGAGGCCCAGCCCATGGCTCTCCTTGATTCTATGGAATGTAGTTTCTGGGCCAGAGCAGGGATGTGGGGTACCGTGGTGACAAGGGTGATGTGGCTGCCAAGGATGCATGTGCAGAGGGAGCGGCCATCTGGTGGCTGTCAGCCTGCCGTCCTCCGTGGCTGTGCCCAGTGCCCTGGCGTGGGGGTGGGGACTCCGAGGATGGCTGCTCTGCTCCGGGCAGGCTGTGCACTCCTAAGCATGGAGGTCCTGGAAGCTTGGGGGCAGATGGCTCCTGAGGCTGGGCCTGGTTGGTGCTCACGCAGCCGCCACAGCCACCTCCACGCAGGGCCGGTCACTCCCTTCCTGTTCAGTCTGTCTCCATAAGCGTAGTTCTTGGTTCTAAATGCTGTTTGATTCATGAAAGCTGCCATTTTGGTTTTATATCATACTTGCTTATTTTTGTCTTTCCTGTTTTTTCAACTTTGTACATAGTTTTTCAAGTTTCTGTAAGGACCGTGTCCGGATGTGCCACCCCAGCCTCCTGTCGGCGCTCAGTGCTGACTCTCCCTCCTGGTGACCGAGACCCTGTGCCTGCTGACCCTTGCCATTGAAGTCCTTTCCGTGTGTCCTGGTCTCTGGGGACCCAGGCTACTCGCTTTCCTTTGAGGGCCGGTGGCAGCCTCTGCAGAGAGGGAGCAGGGTTGCTGCCAGCACAGCTCGGCAGGAAGACCCCGTGCCACATGCAGGCCCAGGGAGTCTGTTCCGGGCACATGCCACCCGCCCGCCCTGTGGGTGCCTGGGCCTTGAGGAGCCCACCGCCTCACTTGGTTTGCTCTCCTGTTCAGCTTGGGGGCTTCCTTCCTGCTTTCTTCTCCTGCTTCCTCATATTTCCTTTCCTGCTCACTGCCAGGCATCGTTGTAGGCAGGGTTCCCAGACGCCAGCTCTCTGGGCAGCCGGAGTAGGGTGCTGTCGTGGCATGGTTATGATGCTGCTTCTGTGATTGTTGGCTGGCTGCCTTGGGAGGTGGTGGCCTGTGTCACATGTTCTGCCCAGAGCCCTTGAGAGTTCAGCTCTCCAGGGAGCAGCCTGCTGGGTGGGCCGTGGTGGGCAGGTATGCAGGCCAGGCCCGCCTGTTCTGTCCCTGCACAGTGACCGAATCCCATTTGTCTTTGCTGCGTGGGCCCAAGGCACCAAACTGAGAATGGAAGTTTCATGATGTGTCACTATGTGTAGATAGATTATCCCAAGAAACTCTGGATAAGTGTGAAAATTGTTTCTTTTTTAGATTCATGAAGAAGATGTAACCCTTAAACTTAATCCAGAATTTGAACAAGCTTATGACTTTGAGCCTATGGATGTGGAGTTCACATACAACAGGTATCACTCTAACGGCCCCTCCACAGGGGTGTCCTGCTCTCAGCAGGTGGTGCCCTCCCTTCTCTGGGCCCCAGCCCCTCCGTGGTGGCGAGGGAGGGGGTCCGGTGCACTGTGTGCGTGCACTGACTGTGAGCGGGTTCTGCTCCCTTTGCACATGCCTCCTGGGGGCGCTTCATCACCAGACGCTTTCAAGGACACGGGTGCAAGCGTTTGTGCGTCCATTTATTTTGGACTTAAGTACATCGAGTCCTTGGCTCGTGACACATGGCCACCATAATTTATTGTGTCACAAGTATGGTGACCCTGCCACCCAGCCATCACCTCCCCGTCCTCTACCAAGCCCCCCACCAGTAACGGGGATTTTGTGTTTCTCTCTCCCTTGTATTTTAAAAGAGTAGTTTGTATGACTATTTAAAGACACACACGGGCAAAGTGTATTTAGTTTCTGTCATTTTAAGTGTGTGGTCAGTACGCCTAGGAGTCGGCGCTGAGATCTCTCGTGTCATGTGGAGCTGTTCACCCATCTTCACCATCTCGGCATCTGTTCTCCTGTTCGGTTGTCTGCCTGCTGCTGGGAAGGCTCTGCTTGAATACCCTCCTGCCTCCGTACACACACGCCCCGCAGTTTCTTGGCAGTCCAAGTGGGGTCGTAGTTTGGCAATGTTCGTGTTTCAGCTTTACACATAGGGGCATCAGTGACCCCCGCTGTCAGCGTGTGTGACAGCCTGATGACTGTTTCCTCCCACACCTGGCTTTCTTGAACTTGGAAGTCTGCGCAAGCCTGGTGAATGGGACTCCTCACCGTGGTCGTGGGGTGCGTCTCTGGACTACTCCTAAGGCTGAGTCCGTGTGTGCTGGCCATAGAATGTCTGCCTCTGCGAAATGCTGCTCACGTCTTTCATTGAATGGTCCAACTCTTACTATTTGTAGAGTCCTTTCTGTGTCCTTTGTGCAGGGCTGTTCTCAGGTGTTTGTGTCACAGAAGACTTCTCTAGGTTCACGTGTCTTCTCACATTCTTTAGAGTATAGATGGAAGTAACAGAAGATGTTCATTTCTAAGATCTGTCAGGTTTCTTTTTTAACGTTACTGCTTTCCATGTCTTGCTTAAGAAATCTCCCATGTTCAGGCTGTCACCGACTGGAAGGCGCCGGGGGTGCATTGACTATGGAAATGGGGAGAGAGATGCACTTGGCTCCTTTTTAATGTGGTTTGGTCAGGAAAACAGAGAAAGAGTAATAGTCAAAGAGGTACATGGGGTCCAGGGAAGGACTTGCCTTGTTTGCTGTTTAAAATGAGAGAAACCAGCAGGCCTGAGACACGCAGGAGGAGTTCAGTGACTGAGGGGTCGGTGGTGAGGGAAGCGTGGGGAGGGATCCCAGGCTGAGGCAGGGGCGCACACCCTCTAAAGTGGCCAGATGAGCCCTCTGTGCGATTTGTAACTGGAAATGCCTGATGACCTGCTATCACACTAGAACATGAGGCAAGGATGTTCAGAGGGAAGGGGGAGCGTGCGGATACCCGGTTGGGGGAGGAGCGGAGGGGACCCTCCAGTGCAGATGGGGTAGTGTGAGGTGTGGGGCTGGGCCCAGGAGAGGAGGGAGCAGGGAGCAGCCGGGGGCCACAGCTCTGGCACCAGTGTGGCTTGGAACGCGGCGGGTGAGGCAATTCTTGGCCTGTGGAGTGCTGGAAAGGCAGGAAGTTAGGTGGAGGGTGGGGATGTCTGAGTCAGTGATCAGAGGTGGGTGCTGAGGTGGGGTGTGCCAGATTGGGGGGCATCGACAAGGGGCCCATTGGCTGCTTTGCTTCACAGGGCTTTTGCTTGTCCCACGGAAGTGTTTTAATAGTTTGCATTATGCTCAAAATCAGGAGATCTCACATTTAAAAAAATATGCATGTATTCCCACCTGTTTTGAACAGTAGGAAGATGGGGAAACCACAGTGCAGCAGGTGAGACAGAGCCAAGAAGCAGGGCCCTCTGGGCCCAGCCCAGCTACATCTCCATGCTGGCTGCCCACTTCCCACACCAGGGTCCCTTTAGGAAGCCAGGCTGAGACGGAGGGACAGACGAGCTCTGCCTCACGAGAGTAGCAGCTTGACAGCCTTGACCGTTTGAACCCCAGAGAGACCAACTCCACGGCAGAGAGAATGAGTATATCCGTCACCCCCAAATGCTTCCTGTGCCCCCTTGTTATTCCTCCCCACCTCTCCACCACCACACACACTGTCCCAAAGCAGTGCTTCGGTCATAACTGACTAGTAGGCACTCTAGGGGTTTTGGGCAGCTGCATCTAGGGCGGTCTCTCCCTGTGCCTACGTGAGACCTCAGCCTGGGCTGAGGGGACCTCTTGACTCCGATGGAGAAAGAATTCACAGCCAGGTTGGACAAGTGTAGGAAGGAAGGAATTCATTAAAGCAAATGGCAGCGGTCGTGCAGGCAGACCAGAGGCAGGAGAGGGAAGCTCATTGAACTCCTGCTCAGCACCAGGCAGACCCCCGGCTGACTCCTGAAGCCAGAGTCACCTGGCGCCCGGTGACTGCTTGAGTCGGCACGGCATGGGAACCGAGCCCCCACCACCCCAGG
>JAQQAC010003639.1:36119109-36138183 GCA_029783875.1 Phataginus tricuspis
TGTTGTTTGTGTTTTGGATGTTGGCCATCCTCACTGGTGTGAGGTGATATCTCATTGTGGTTTTAATTTGCATTTCTCTGATGATTAGCGATGTGGAGCATTTTTTCATGTGCCTGTTTGGCCTGTCATTTCTTAAAGTATCTTTCTCTGATTTTGTATCAATCATGCTGGCCTTCCAGTGAGTTGGAAAGTGCTGTCTCTCCTCTGTTTTCTTGCGACAGTCCGTGGATAATGAGTTTTATTCCTTAAGTGTTCGGTGGGATTTACCAGAAAAGCCTTCTAGGTCTGGAGTTTTCTCTTTGGGCAGGTTTCTGACGACAGATCTGATGTCTGTGCCTGATCAAGAGCCACTGGGGTCACCAGTCTCTCGTTGGATGAGCTTTGGTAGCACATGTCTTTTTAGGAATTGGTACATTTCATCCAAGTTGTCTAATCTGTTTGCATGAAATTATTTTTATTTCCTTATTATTTTGCCATCTGTAGGGTCTGTACTGACCTCACCTCTCTTGTTCTAATAATGGAGTATGTGTCTTCTCGTCTCATCAGTCTGACTGGAGGTTTATCAGTTGTATTGACCTTAGGAAAGAACTAACTTTTGGCTTCGTTGATATTCTCTAGTGTTTTCTTGTCCTCTATTTTAATGATTTCTGCTCTGATCTTTGTTTTTTTGCTTCCTGTGGGTGCCATTTGCACTTCTTTTTCTAATTGCTGCTGTTGGAAGTTAAGGTTGGTTTGAGGCATTTCTTCTTATATGATTGAGGTGTTTCGTGCTGGGAAGGTGTTATCCTACCGAAAGGATGTGTTGTGAGTCGCCCAGCCAGTCTCCATTTGCTAGACATCTGAGCTCCCAGTATTTTGTAGTTGCAAACACAAAGCAAAAAACATCCTTGTCTTTGTAAAATGATTTTAAATAGAGGGAGACCTGGGTTTCTGCAATGGGCAGTCTCCACTTAAACAGCAGTTTTGCTTGGGAAAGTTCTTTGGGTCATTCATTTCTCTCTCTCCTTTGTCCCCCCCTGGGATTCTCTGTGGCAGTGATGTCAGCTCCCACCCCATCTATTTCATTTTTCCTTGTGGTTCTCCATCTCCGTCATTGTCTTACTCTGCTCTAATTCAGACAACTCAGGTGCCACCAGGCAGGACCTTGTCTGTTACTTGTCAGTTTCTGTTTAAGCTGTTACTCTTGCCTTCATTTTTTTTTTCTCTTCAGCCTATTTATTCATAAGATGATACTGGAAAACTGTCAACTGGATAACTTTATATCAAACCTTTATCGTACACCCAGAGTAAAAAACAGTGTTTTTTATTTTGGTTAATTCCTCCTTTAATGTGCTTCTGGGATTTGTTAGGTACTGTTTTGTTCATGTGTTTCACTCTCTGAGGAGGGAACATGGTGACCTGCATGTTGATAAGGTCACTTGTTTGTGGGACTGCCTGTCACATACTGGAGTATGACTGTGGTAACTTGGAAAAGATTTTGGCAGTCTCTCTCCTCTCCTTCTGGAGGAGTCTCGGTCGCCAGGCGGCCTTGTGTCCCTGTGCGAGCCTCTGGAAGGGGACAGGTGTTAGGTCCTCCCCTGGTTTCTTCCCCTCTAACTGGTCTGCTCCAGGTTTTTTTCCTGGTTGTTCCTCATCTTGCATGGAGTTTATTGTGTCCCTGACAACTATTTGCTAAAGACTGTGTTGAAGGGATGGCCAGGCTACAGGAGCTCACAGTCCAGGTGAGAAGCAGATGGGTCCCGGAGCCCGCATTTGAGATGGTGCAGATCTGCTCTCTCACCTTTGCTCAGTTGAGGCCAGATGCTCTTGCTTTGGTCATCTTGTTTCTTGGAAGATGGAGTTTTATTTCCCACTTTTTAATTCTTTTTGTGGTGTTAAAAAAAAACAGACAGCAGGCACACAGTGGGGTCACTTGTGCTGAACCCATGTCACCAAACCGAGACTTGACGTAATTCCAGCTGCCCAAGAAAGGGAATCCGAAACCAACCAGTAGGGGATCGCCAGGCCAGCCCCAGGGAGCTCGTCTGCTGGCAGGCCCCTGCCATGGCCTCGCAGTAACCAGACTGCTGCTCTGCTCAGATACCTTCCCTGTTCCCGCTCCTGCGGCTGTAACAGTCGTTCATTCTGGACAGCTCCTCAGCGCTCCTTTCTCTCTGCTAGGTTGGACATTGCCCAGTTCAAACCGATTTTTACTCAGACAAACTCAGTTTATTTTAACAGTTGTTTTCGGTGAATTTTAATGTTATGAATCTTTACAATCAATTACTTTCCTATTGATGTGGTTGTATTAATATTTCCCTAATACTTCATAGGGTGTATTTTAATTTTTTTTTCCTACTTGTCCACTTGATATATTAAACCAGAAATATTCCCAGAAAGGAAGGAGTTCCTGCTGCCCCAACATACAGGATGTTCCTGTTCAGCTTCTCTGTAAAGCCCGAGTTTTTTGTGCAGATGGCTGCAGGAAAGTGGCCCTCATCCTCCAGGATTCCTGGGGGTGCCTGGGGCCTTGGAAGCCGTGACTCCAGCATGGTCCCTGTGTACGTGGTTCGTAAAGGTCCCGTTAGTGTGTTGATGCAGATTGTGTGATCAGACGTTGGGGGCCGTGCCAACCTTAGAATTTCTAAGCTGAGTCATTTTACGTCACTTTCTCTCTGGCAGGACCACGAGCAGACGGTGTCATTTTGCGCTTGAGCAAGCCACCCACCTAGGAGTTAAAGGTACTGCTACTGTGGAGTGATAGTCTCCTTTTTAGTTTCATATAGGGTTTCATGGAGAGCACAATCTCTTCATTCACACGTTGGAGTCAAACTCTATGATAGCCAGTGTCTTTCTTGAGACTGGGGAGTTGAGAGTTCTCTTACAATTTCAACTGTGTAAAAAGAGCATGCTCAAATTATTGAAAACAAAATCATTGCATTCTGCTTTTTCTCTCAACATAATTCATGTTTATACTTACAAATAGACCAATAAATGGCTTTTTGCAGAGCATATGCAGTGCTGGTGCCCTGCTGTAACAGAGAGACAGCAAACAGGGGCCAGAAGAGAAGGTGTGCAAAACATGAGTTACGTCAGGATTGGCGGCAGACATTTAGGTTGCCTCTGTTGGTTTCTTAGAGCTTTTCAGTTATATCCACCTGCTTATATTCTCTTGTTTTAAAAGTGTTGTTTCCAGAAGAAGTCATTTTACAGTCTCCCCAAGTGACAGGGAATTGGAACCACACACAAGACACCAGAAACGATGGGCAGTCTACCACCAAGGTATTGCTCTGGCAACTTTATATATTTAGACATCTGTAATGGATGTCATAACAGATCAGCTCTCAGTTGACTGCAGATTGAGAGGCGTATAGCTGGAACAAGACCCAGAATCACAGCTAATAACTAAACGGCTCTGGAGTAGACCTGGCGTGAGGCCAGCATATGACTATACAGAGAGATAAGACAGCTATGGAGCAGGGGTCTGCATGAGCTTAGAGTTTTACTTCAGAGTTCCATGCTTTTTGTGCTCACTCAGACCCAGGTTTGTGTGACCGTGTGTACATAGCAAATGTCTGGATGGACACACGCAGCAAATGGGGAGCCAGTGTAATCCAGCCACTCCATGACTAGCACATCACGCCTGTGCTGCCAGCTGTTCATTGTCCTAAGTTCTTCTTATGTTTCATGAGGGAAGTAGGCAGAGTTTTATCCATGACTGTTTCCAGTAAAGAGAAGAGTGGACGCAGGTCACAGTGGGGCTTATCACCTGTAAGTCTTTGCTATTGGAATTTGCTCTTTTGAGCATGTTTGTAATTTATGATAAATACAAATTTTTCAATTATATCTACTGTTTAGAAACCATTTTACCATTTTATAGTCTCCTGTGAAAATGCAAAAATGATAGTTTCAGAATGGCTATACAATCACAGAAAATTCTCTTGACGGAAACAGGTTTCCATTAGTGTGCTGTGTATTTTGTGTCTGATGTCTGTTTTATCCTGAAAATAGACACACAGATGCTGTGTCATCTGCAGCCTCTTCCTCACCTCATTCACCGCCCCATCCACTGCCTGCCTCTCGGGGGGTCTGTGACTGCGGTAGCCGGTATGAGGTGGGACAGACACGTTCCCAGCGTCAGACAGGTCACGTTCTTGGTGGTCCTGACCACATTTTTAAATGCAGGACGCTGTCCTATGGGTTAGCTAGGTTACCAATAAATTCCAGGCCATTCCACACATCAACCAAGATGGATAAGGGAATGGATTTACCTTCCCACCTTAAATAATTAAAAATCAGACAAAATACATATTAACGGTTTCAGGTATGAAGCATCAGGTATCACAGAACTGGGTTTCCTGAGAGAGGAAATCAATGAGGGAACCCCTTGATTGCCCCAGCTTACAGCCTTTGAAGTTTCCAGGCCTGGGAGCAGAAAGTGGGAACCCAGTGGTCCACTGAGTTGAGGACACACACTTGGCAAGGACAAGAAGAATGGAGGTCACAGGGCACAGGGTTGGGGACAGCATGGCACAGAGCTTCCAGGCTCTGCCAGAGTCCCCCAGGGGGACCTTGTGAGTGCATGTGAGGAAAAGATCCAAGTGTGGGAAGGACCCCTGGCAAGCAGAGAGGAACCCCTGGGTCCCACAGTCAGAGGGCTGACAGGTCATCAGGAAGAGTCCTCAGAAGGTATTGCCCGGGCAGTGGGGAGTCTGTCCCTGGGCTGCAGGCCGCTCTGCTAGACTGGCCACACAGGGGAGCAGCTTAAGGAAGCTCCACACGCCTCCATGGGCTTCAGCCACTGCACCCCTGGGCATTCACCTTGGGCAAGCGAGGACAGATCCAGAGGCTGGTGCACGAATGTTCACAGCACAGCAGCTCCAGTGGTAGCAGCCAAAGGCCGGAATGACCCGGTGTCCACCCGCAGGTGACGGGAACTGTGCTGTGTTCTTGGAATGGAATACCACTCAACCCTCACAAGGAGGAGAGTGTTGATAAAACCACCTACGTGAACCCCAAATAGTTCCTTACACTGTGGGAAAGATGTAAGACCAAGAAAGAGTGCACATGTACCACAGACTTCCATTTTCAGAGCCTTCTAGAATGTAAAGCAGTCATGACAGCGGGAGAGCGCTGCTGGGACAGGGAGGCTTGGCTTGGCGGGTGTTCATTTCTTTGGTAGTGGTGCTGGCTTCACAAGTATATCCATGTGTCAGAATTTGTCACATTGTGCCCTTAAATGTGCACACCTTATTGTATGTCAGTTATATGCCACAGAACTCAACAGTAGGAGGGTCAATTGCTGTGACTAGAATTAGGCAATATGTATAAAACTTTTAACATGACAATTTTACTTCTAGAAAATTTATGCTATACAAGTGATCACGCAGTTGCCTAAAGACAGGTGTGCAAAGCTGTTCATTACCACCTTGGTGGTAACAGGAAACAGAGCAGTTTACTTGTCCCATGACAAATTCAGTTTGTGTTTAAACACACACACACAGAACCAGTTCTTGTGCAGAATGTGGAAGGCAGGTGGCCAAGGAGCCGGCATTCTGCATTACCCGAAGGCCTGTGAGACTGCGGAGGGCAGAGCCCTGCCTGAGGGACCAGGGGAGAGGGTCCAGGACTGTGCCAGCCCTGCAGGGCCTCCCTTGAGGTGAGCAGGAAGGGACACAAGCTCCATCCAGTAAAGCTAAGCCTCTGTCCACAGAATTAGTTTACTTACATTTATTTTTAAAAAGGAGTTCAAAAAAGAGAGAGAAGCCTTTTTAGCAGCCCCTTATCAGGTGTTCTGTATTTTCATTATGTTTTAAAGGGTAGGACAGGACCTGTGGTCCATGCAGAGCTCTGTTAAATAGAGTAGGTGGAACCGGGGATGTTTGTGTGTACTCTTCACCCTACACCACACAAATGCAAAGCTCTCATTAAGCCATTTTTCTGTACAATGTTTCTAGAACAAGA
Source organism: Phataginus tricuspis (assembly GCA_029783875.1). Lineage (NCBI taxonomy): Eukaryota > Metazoa > Chordata > Mammalia > Pholidota > Manidae > Phataginus > Phataginus tricuspis. Next base: position 36,125,053 of record JAQQAC010003639.1, read on the forward strand.
AAGCTGTTAAAGCCCCTAAGCAGGCAACATGGAAGAGGCAAGGTGGCACCCAGGACACCCTGGGGCTGGCGGCCTTTGCAACAAAGACAGGAAGTCCGGGTGCGTATGGTGGGGGCCCTGGGGAGCAGCCACCCTAACGTATGCCTTGAAAATAGACCCCTTGAGAAGCTCACTGTCCTTCAGAGTGGTGGGGAGATGTGTGCAGCCTGACAGTTGTGTAACCATAAAGATGAACGTTCTTGTCTCACCTGAAGACCCAGCAAAGACTAGATGTTTTAGGTCAGATACTTTAAAAAACCTTCATGACAAGAGATTGCACTTGTCCACTTTTTAAGATCGGGTCTCTAACACCTAAGGCAATGCTGCATATACACAGCAGAAGACTGGATCGAACAGCCTGTGGTTTTGCTCTCAGAAAGCTGGTTTTTCCGACTCTGTTTAGCAAAGCCCCCACAGTTTATTGGCAGAACTATCTCCCCTGTGGCCATGCAGGAGGGATTCCTCCTGACAGGGTTGGCGGCCTGCACCGTAGTCTCAGCTGCTCAGGGCTGTTAGGCCTCTACCTAACACTGTCTTTCCCCTTCGAATGCAGTGAATGGGATGCAGGTCCCGAAAGCGAGGGAGGCGGGGTTCTTCAATCCAGTGCTCAATGAAAACCAGAAGTCAGCCGTTAGGAGGATCCTGAGTGGCGACTGCCGCCCACTCCCATATGTTCTTTTCGGACCTCCCGGGACTGGGAAGACTGTGACAATAATAGAGGCCGTCTTACAGGTAAAAGCCCGGGGGGCAGCACACGTGACAGCGGATGTGGCTCTGTGCTGCGCTCATGTCGTCAGGAAGCGAAAGTGTAAATTGCAGAAACAGTTGGAAAGAGCTTAAGAAATCCTTTATTTCATATTCAGCTACATTTATTTTATATTGTTTATGTGAGTATGTAGGATTTTAAAAGCTTATTCACACGTTTAGGAAGGAATCTCCTCATTTCAGGATGACAGATCATTCAATCAAATCATAATTTTACTGCAGAAAATTTCCCTTTAGAGTAACTAAAGACACCATTCTGCGAAGTTTCAGTGTCTGCCTCCATTTATATTAAGAATTGAGTTTGTGGGGCTAGTGTGTGTTTAGGACTTTTGTACCATTCGGGACCCACGTGAGCAAACACCTACTGAGTCCCTAGCTATCACCGAGCTGCCAGCCGGGCGCGAGTTGATCTGCACCTTCCCCTTGGGATCTTGGAGAATGTGGAGAGCTCTGCCACCTGCTCTTGCATCTCGCTGGCACGTGCGCCCAATGGACAGAACCGTCAGTGTGGGTGTCGGGGCTGTGTGCCTGCCTGGTGAGCTTGTACATGGCCGCTCAGACTCACCGCCCTGAGTTTGCACTTGGAGGGTGGTGTTTATCCCTCTTTGTCTCTTTTGTACCCTGGATGAAGGTGTACCATGCTTTGCCGGACAGTCGGGTTTTGGTCTGCGCACCGTCCAACAGTGCTGCTGACCTGGTGTGCCTGCGGCTGCACGAGAGCCAGGCTCTGCGGCCAGGTGCCATGGTCCGGGTGAACGCTACCTGCAGGTCCGAGGAGGTGAGCGCCGCGGATGGCCCTGGAGAGGATGCCCCACACCTAAGTGGCAGTTCCTGGAAGGTTCCCCACACTTTCAGGCTTCCCGTCTGGGCTGTGTCCTCAGCGTTCTTAAATGCTGAGTTTCCCCCTCGACCTGACCCTCAATGTATTGTTTCCTCTTGGTCCTTACTGCATTGGCTATCAGTATCCCTTTACGAAAATAAAAGTTGCTAGTCTGTCATAGAATGAAGTATTGCTTACCAAAAGGAACCGAATGTAGGAAATGTATAAAGTTGTTTTGGGGAAGGATCTGCAGGATTATATATTATATGCATTGTTCTAAGGTCAATAAAGCATGGGCTAAGTTTATGAAATATTTTGATTTAAGGAAACAGTCTTAAAACTTTAACCTTAAAATCTTAAGTCATTACTTAGTCATAACTAAGAAATAGAAGTAGGACAAGATTAACCTTCAGAATCCCTTCCAGCTTTGTCCAACGTCCAGTTTAAAGCACTTAATAATTTGGCCCCCGCCCCCTGCAGACAGTCGCTGACACCATCAAACCTTATTGCAAAGATGGAGAAGATGTCTGGAAGGCCTCGCGCTCCAGGGTCATCATCTCCACGTGCAGCAGTGCAGGACTCTTCTACCAGATAGGGGTGAGGTGAGCACAGAGGTGGCAGGACAGCCTCGTGGAGGGAGTGCTGGGGCTTCAGGGAGCTCAGCAGTGTCCCAGGGGAGCAGCCTTCCTCGGCAGAAGGAGCTGTGATTAACACAGAATCAAAAGCACAGGTGCTAAGCAAGATGCGTGATGTCAGACTTTTCCAGCAGAACCAGAACAGGTGAGGTAGAAAAATGAGCGTGCCAATTTCATCCTTTGTAGGGAGGGCTCAGTGGGTGTCATTTGTGGGCTTGAGAGCTTGAGACTACACTCTTGGGCCCACATTCAAAAATGTGAACTGACTATGTGGAAAGAGAGATGGGGCCCAGCGCTGCATACCTGCCACTAGGAGCAGGGACCTGGGTTCCACATGGGCCTCTGATGGGGCCTGCCTCAGGGTTGGAGGCCTGGGGCTCAAGCCCGGTGTCCCAGCTCTAAGGGCCCCTGAGTACACTCAGCACTGTCCCCAGGTGCTGTTGGCATAGGGGGGCCACCGTGCAGGGTTGGCAGCCAGCTCACTGTGTTCTCACGTTAGCCATGTCGGGGAAACTGAGGCCAGAGGGCTGATGTGAGCTGCCCAAGGTCCTGCAGTCAGCCTGTGGGGGCACAAGGGCGGGTGTTGTTCTCTAGCCTCTAACATATGCCACTGTGAACCCTGTGGCACAGCATGGTTCATGTCACTGTGCCTGTTCCCAACCCACATTGTATGTCCTGCATTTGGGGTCCCAGGTGATAGGAATTGATGTAGGTTTCTGATGGGTGTGGCCCCAGCCTCCTGGCCAGGTACAGCCCCTTCCTGGGCTGCCGCGAGCCTAGCCATGGGCGTCATGGAGTTGGTTGCTAAGACAGAAATGACCATTTAGAGCATATTTGGCTTTAGAGTCGGACACTTCACACATGTGTTTGTGGATGAAGCAGGACAGGCGAGTGAGCCAGAATGCCTTATTCCTCTGGGGCTGATTTCAGACGTCAGTGGCCAGGTAAGGCCTGTTTCCCTGCAGAGGTGGGTGCTCTGCACTCCCGGAGCTGGGTCTCGGCCTGTGCAGCATGCCCAGCTGACAGGTCAGGAGAGGGGCGGGGACCTGTGAGGCGGCACACACTCCAGCCTGTGGGAAGAGAGCAGAGCTGTCTTGCCCTTCGAGGATGCACTTGTCAAGCCAATGAAAGAACAGTTGTGGGTGCATGGGCAGGACACACCCCTGCTGCCCGTGAGCGAGCAGCCAGGCAGGGATCTGGGCACCATCCCGGCTCACCGCAGGGATCTGACCCCCCCACCCCAGCTGCTGCAGCCCTGCCAGCCACCCCTAGGCTGAGTCATCAGCTGCTGCCCTGCTCACACCTGCTGATCCCTCAGGCATGCCCTTGTGATGGGGACCGGGGGTCATCCCCCTAGCTCCCCATACACTTGCTTAAAGGACATTCCAGCTCCTCCTGGTCTCCAGATCCCAGCCCCTCCATTTCTATGGCCAGGATGTGCTGGGGGGCAGCCTCACCAGAGAGCTGAGTGCAGGCCTGGGAAGCCACCAGGTCAGGAGGACGAGGGGCCACTCCGGGGAGAAGTGGATGCAGAGACTTCCGGGACAGGGCAGTGCCGGGGTGGGGGGGGTCTTGCACCGGCCAAGCTGTGTCCCCACCCTATGCAGCCTGCGTGGCCACCCACCCCCGACCGCACTCTCAGAGGGCAGGAGGTCAGACTGCCCGCTCACCCATTCCCCAGAGCCCACCTGGCCCGTGAGTCTGGTGCATCGTGCTGGCCATCTGCCTGCACCAGCTTGGGTGCCCACTCATGCCCACAGATTGTCCTCGCCGGAGATCCCATGCAGCTCGGACCAGTCATCAAGTCTAGGCTGGCCACGGCCTATGGGCTCAGCGTCTCTATGCTGGAGAGACTGATGTGCCGACCAGTGTACCTGAGAGATGAGGCTGCATTCGGTGCTTGTGGGGCCTACAACCCCTTGTTGGTAAGCTCAGGCTCCACACGGGCTGCCCAGGAGGTGACAGCAGAGTCACAGGCTAGAGGAGGGTGCCCATCCCTCCCTGAGTCCTGTTCCTCTGTCCCAGAGACTCAGAGTATAGTTTGCAGGTCACCTGAGGGGTCGGCAGTCCCAGGTCACTGAGGCTCAGCAGGGCCAACCAGGAGGCCGTGAAGTCTGGGTGGTCAGCTGGTGTGGGAAGCAGAAGGGACCATTGAGGGGCAGTCTGGGCTCCCAGCCAGCCACCTGGAGGGAACCCGGGTGTGGACCCCCAGGAAGGCGAGCCAAGGACTGCTATTCTCTGAGCTCATGCAGAGTCAGACATCAGACAGAAATGAGGGATGTGCTCTTGGACAGATCTTCAAGGACATAGCCTGAAACCTGTGTCAGGCTGTCAGCTGCTGGAACCTTTATCCCAGAAGCATGGGGGGCAGGAGAGCGCAGCAGGGAGGGCTGGCCTCAAGAGGGGCTGCAGGAAGGGTCACAGGGAGGCTCTGGGGAGCCCAAGAAGCTGCTCCAAGACAAGCCAGAGCCAGCTGTATGCCTGTGCTGACCGACTGTCCCCCAGGGCCCCTGTCCTTTGGGGGCAGTGCTGCCTGCAGGCTGCATGTGCCTCCTCCCGAGGGCCTGGAGCTGCAGCGCCTCCCCAGGATCCGTAGGCCCTCGTGGCCTGGTGTGGGCGAGGGCAGGCTGAGATGCTCAACCAAGTTTGGGGTTTTGATTGGTGTCCTGGATGCTGGACATGTGATTATTGAGCTGGGGTTTGTTACCAGGAGTCAGCAGAACAAGGCACTTGTTGGGGACCAGGTGGAGGCAGATAAAGTGCCTACATCCTGGTGTCATCAGCAGCCCTCCGTAAGGTCCCAGCCAGGCCCCAGAGGGGCTGGGGACAAGCTGTCCTGCCTGCAGGGCTTTGTTCCAAGGCCAGTGGCTTCTGCGTCAGGCATGTGGCTGGGCCGTGAGAGCCTCCTCGGCTGTCTAGATCCAGGGAGCCCATCTCTCTTTTGCGGATGTTCACATTTTTTAGTAAAAGGGACCCTCTGTCTGACAAGTTGTCTGGGGTGGAGACCATGTCCCAAGCAGGTAGCAGGTGCTGGGCCAAAGCAGGGAGGGCAGGTGGGGGCAGGAAGGGCCCGGGGCTCCAGGATGTGGGTCTCAGCATCCTTCCCCTTGGCAGAAAGGCCTTGTGGTGCTGCCTCTGGCCCCACCTGCAGACCACCCCCACCTGCAGGTCACAAAGCTCGTGAAGAACTACAGGTCGCATGCAGCTCTGCTGGCTCTGCCATCCAGGCTGTTCTACCACCGAGAGCTTGAAGTCTGTGCAGACCCCCAGGTGGTGACCTCCCTTTTGGGCTGGGAGAAGCTACCGAAGAAAGGCTTCCCCCTGGTCTTCCATGGCGTGAGGGTGAGTCATGGGCTGGCCCGGGAGGGAAGGGCTCAGGTTCGCTGGCATTGACCCCCTGGACTGGTTTTGGGGTTGATGCATGTTCTGAGCAGGTGTTCTGTTTAATGGTGCCATCAACCACGTGTTTACCCTGGGCCAAGCTGGTGTTGGAAGAGTAAATAAAGCCACGGAGGAGAGGGCCTCTACCCCTTAGGCCAGCCCACCCACCCATGGTGATTCTGCACACAAGGGCTCGGGAAAGGGCTCTCCTCTGGGGCTTTACCAGGAGTACAGACAAGCTTTCGGGTGTGTGTGGGAGGCTGGGGGTCAGCTCCCACCCCGCAGGAGTTACTGCCACTTCTGGGTCAGCGTCAGGTGAGGGAGCTGATGTGGGGCAGGGGATAGCACCTCTCCTGCCTCAGCACCACCAGATTGGGTGCCCCTGAAGGGAGGAGTTACACATTTGGTTGCCAAAAAAAATCACAAGTGTGCACCAAAATCAAGGTGCTGGTATTGGAATTCAGTTGTTAAACCAGAAGTTAAGGTTTGCAGTAACTGCCCCCCAAGTTGTCATCCAGTTTGGGGGTACCCCTGGGGTGGTGTTGGCCCTACCGTGCAGCCTGCCCTTGGAGCATGTTTGCCTCTCAGAAGAAAGTGGAGGTGTGTGTACAGGTGCCACGGTGGGCAGGAGAGGTCAAGGAAAGGGTGGTCTCACCTCACACCCTGCACCTGGTGAGAGGCCCTTGTGGGCTGGGCTTTCCCCTTCCCAGAACGCTCCCCTGCAGCTCTGCCTGTGCTCAGAGGCTTTTCTGCACATCAGAAGAAACAAATTGGAAAATGCAGTATGGGGCTCTGAGGTGCCTGTCTCCCATCTGATGGTCAGCCTGGGAAATGAGCTCTGCAGAGAATGAGATTTGTGAACGGGGAGAGGGGATGTGAGGAGACCAGTTCTGACAAGGTGTTCCCTACATTCAGTGCCATCCACATGCAGGTCACAGGGGCTTTCCATGAAAAACTGACTGTAGATGTTGTCAATGTTCCAAGCGGTTTTGTAGAAGAAAACTGAGGTAGGACGCCCCTGGATAATGTGGCAATAGGAAGTAAGAGGATTTGGAATCAAATGAATAGTCGAGAAGAAAGGCAGGTCAGTGAAACAGTCCAGAGACGTCAACTTGTTGAGTGAGTATCTTTCAAGGGCCAGATTGTGTCCCAGGCTTCTAATATATAATGCAGGTGGGGGCTTGGGCTGGGCTGCTCTCCCACTGTTTAATCCCGGGTTAACTGGCCGTGGGCCTGCTGGCTGCTCCCGTATCGGACACCCTCCCCAGGGTGCTCCCCATCACAGGGCCACCTGGACTTGGGTGTGGCTCGCTGCATGTCCCTGGCGGAGCACACGGCAGAAGATGCTGCCTGAGCAGCGGAATAAAGCCCCAAGGTGGGGCAGGAGCCTGCACAGCGCCCCAGCCACTTGTCTGGCTTCCTTCTGCTCGGCCAGAGGTGAGGAGGGAGGCACGACCCCACCAGAGCCTAGGATGTGACTTCCTGGCCCCTCAGGAAGCCAGGCCAGCCTCTGATCCAATTGAAAAACCAGTTTTGGACTTGGTTATGTTTTCTCCTGTTTGTGTTCTGCCTCACTAATTTCAGCTGTATCTGTAATCGCTCCCCCTCGCTGACATGTTCATCTGCTTTCTTCGTTGTGACCCCCATCAGTGGACACTTAGTTGCTGTGCCCTGTCCTCCTCCCAGGGAGGCACTGACACCGGCACCCCTCCCGTGTGGTTCTGCCCCGGCATGCGCCTTCTGACAGGCCCACCCTGCAGAGCTTTCTAGGCACCTGTGGCTTTTTCTTTCCTTTTTCTTTCTTTTTTGAAGTATCATTGATAGTGCAGCCTTATATTGGTTTCATATGTACAACACTATTTTCTTCTTTGATCCCATGGTTATAGTGAAGTATTTTTCTTAATTTCCAAGTGGCTAAAAATTCTATTTTTTATTTTCTAATTTTATTAGGTTCTAGTCAAAAACTGGCCTGTAAACTTTTTGCTTTTAATAATTTGTGGCAAATACATATAAGTTTTGGTAAATATATACCCCCTAAAATGTACATTCTCTATCTGAGAGATGTACATTCCATTTGCATTTTTTTAAATGAATTTATGGGCTCTGTCTGTCATTTAGTTCTTCTGTGTCCTGGCTTAGGTTTTGTCTGCTAGGCACGCACTAGTGAGAGACGAGTGGCAAAGTTTTACATTGTAATTGTGCTTTCCTGAGCAAATTCTTTGAATTTCTAATAGTTCTTGCCTTACATAATTAGCCGCTGTGCTGTTTGTGCACAGTTGCACGCTGTATGATGCACAATGTGTTTCCGTAGTATTTCACGTTGTGGCTTTAAAGTCTACCTTGTAATAGTATGAATGTTGCTCCTCCTTGTTTCTTGTCCCCTGGCATCTCTTTGCCTTCTGCTCTCATCCTTTACTATTTTACTTGAGGTATATTTCTTAGCAGCAGCTAATGTTTATATTTAATCCAACTTGAGAGTGTCTGTTTTTAAAGAGATAAATCAGTCCAGCCTATGGCTATTTAACTTCATCCCTTCATCTTCACCTTTATTACTATTGCCATTTCCTCATTTTCCTTATTTTCCCTTTTTTTTGTAGCTGATTGGTTGCTTTTCACTGAATGTGTTTTTTCTTGTCGATTCAGAAGTCGCCATAAGCGTCTACCTGTTGATCTGGTTTTTAGTTATCATTCATTGTAAAGCTGAAGGGTGAATTACATGTGGCTTAACAACAGCAAAAACACATCCTGAAAACTAATACATTCTTATTGCTATCTGGTGTTCCCTTCTTTTTAAATTATGGTAAAACATACATAACAAAATTTACAATGTTAGCTATTTTTAAGTGTACAATTCAGTGGCATTAAATATATTCACATTGTTTTGCAACCAATCTTTAGAACTTTTTCACCTTCCCAAACTGAAGCTCTGTCCCCAATTGAACGGAGCCCCCAGCCCCCGTGGAGGGAGCCTCTCCACGCCTCACACGAGTGGTCCTCCCTTGCTTGTCCTTCTGTGACAGGCGCACTCCACTGACAGTGTCCTCGGGCCCGTCCGTGCCGTAGCAGGTGTCAGAAGGCCTCCCTTTTAAGGTTGAATAGTTATCCGTCTTGTGGACAGACTGCATTTTGCTCATCCACCATCTGTGGACGGGCTCTTGGGCTGCTTCCATGTTTTAGCAGTTGTGCACATGCTGCGGTGAACGTGGGTGTGCAAACATTTTGTCGAGACCCTGCTTTCAGTTCTTCAGGTGCACAGGCAGAAAAGGGATTGCTAGACTCTGAGGTGATTCTATGTTTAATTTTTTTAGGAACCTCCACACTATTTTCCACAGCTGCCGCTCCATTCTACATCCCCCCCACAGTCAGTGCACAGGGTCCTGTTTCTCCACATCTTTGCCAACACCTGTTTCCTGGTTTTTTGATAGTAGTGTCCTGGGTGTGAGGTGGGATCTCGCTGTGGCTTTGATTTGCATTTCCCTGATGACGAGTGATGCTTGAGGGCCTTTTCCTCGGCTCACTGTAGGAAGGCCATCTGCCTGTCACCTTGCTGACTGGCTGACAGCGAGCCCCCCGCAGCCATGAGTGCGGCAGCCACAAGTTAGCTCTCATGTGACTCCCCATGTCCGCCTCCTTTCCTGGCGAGCTCTGTGCGTCCCCTGGGGGCCTGCGTGCCCTCCCTCACCATGCACCTTGCTCTCTAACCAGTCCTTGGCGCTGCAGCTGTGGAGGGGCTCACCATCACTTGGCCTGTCTGCCCTGCTGGAATGTATGCGCCGCCTGAGGACAGGGACGTCTCTCTGTCTCACTCATGGGCTCCCGGCCCCTGCTGCTCCTGTTGAGGGAATGAGCTCGTGTGACAGATGCGCCACTCTCTTGTCCCCTGATGATCCAGGGCGATGAGGCTCGCGAAGGGAGAAGCCCATCATGGTTCAACCCCGCCGAAGCTGTCCAGGCCATGCGCTACTGCTGCCTCCTGGCCAGGAGTGTGTCAAGCCAGGTGTCCGCCAGCGACATCGGTGTGATCACGCCCTACCGGAAGCAGGTGTGGGCCTGCGCGCCGCTCCCTTTTGAGCTTCCCTGGTCTCTGAGCCCAGAAACAAGCTCTCTGAGTGGTACCAGGTCCCTCCACAGCTACTGCTTCTGTGGCCCGTCTGGCACAGACCTGCGGGCACCCACCCCCAGGGTCCTGATGTTCAGAGCCTGGGGACGGCTCTTCAGTTCCCAGTTGCCGCAGGGTGCCACTCGCAGGCTGAGGGTGCGCGCTCACTTACCTGCCGCCTCCTGGGGAGGATTTGAGCTTTTTCCCACCATTGAGCTTTTTTTCAAGTTCTATACTTTTTCCCAGGATTTTAAGTGGGTGCTATTTTTACTGACACCTAAGAGATCTTAAGCTTCATCTGCACCCTGTTAGGTGAGTCAGCTTCCTTCAGGGGCAGCTCTACTCCTGCTGGCTTGTTGGCCGCTTTTCTGAGTCATCTTCCTGACTTTCCTGCTGTGGCTGCCATGTGGCCCACCAGCCAGCACACAGGCTGTCCAGGCCCCCTTTGTCATGACTGCTCAGACCCCCAGCATGTGAGATCCCCTGAGGGCCCCCTCCTCCCTCCTCCCCACAAGGTGTCCAGAGTCTACCCAGCTGTGGGGCCCAGTGCCATCCCCGGGGGATGCCCTGTCACTCTTGGGCTGGCATGTCTCCTCACTTGCTTAGAAACGTATCTCCCTGCCCCTGCTGCAGCTCGGGAGACCTCGGTCCTGTAGCACTGTGCCTGCACCCCAGGGCACACAGGCTCAGGTCACCATGTGTTGTGATCAGCTTGGGTTTGGTGAACTAGGGTTTGGAATTGAAAAGCAGTATTGCATGTTGGCTAGTATTTGGCTTATGCTGTAGCATGAAAAGAAATAGATTTGTGAGATGTTATCTTTAATCCTGTATCTGTTTCAAAGGTGGAAAAGATCCGAACTCTTTTGCGGAATGTCGATCTGATGGATGTGAAGGTCGGGTCGGTAGAGGAGTTCCAAGGGCAGGAATACTTGGTGACCATCATCTCCACTGTGGGTATCCCTGTCTTTAGGGGCAGCCACCTGCCACCGCTCGCTTCCAGGTCCCCAGTGCGCTCAGACAGAATATAGCAACCATTCTGAAACACCCAGGCTCCCATGGCAGAGGCGCTCCAGGCGTCACCATGGGCTACAGGGGGAGGGGCGGGCTCTCTTCTTAAAAGCTCAGAGATAAGCAGGCAGAAAGTGAAGGTCAGAAAGAAGCGGCAGCTCCTGAGGGGCAGGCGGAGCCAGCCCAAGGGCGCACAGAGGCACGTGACCTTGCCCTGCTGCCCAGAAGACAGAGGGTTAACTCTGAAGACGTAGTCCTCCTTTATGAGTCCTCTTTATTGAACAGGATGTGATAATTGCAGGGAGTTAGAAAATTCAGATAGGAAGACAGCATCAGAGGGAACCCGGTAGTATTTGGTGGGGCTACTGCGGAGACAGGTGGTAATTTGGCCTACTCCTCCCCTCCAACCACTGCCCTTTCCTTTTGCTAACCAGAAATGGAGGCATACTGATGTTTTTTTCCATACCACACACCTGAGATGCTGTCTTTATTCCTCTCTGTGGTTTTAGGTACGGTCAAACGAAGGCAGGTTTGAGGATGACAGATACTTTTTGGGTTTCTTGTCCAATTCAAAAAGATTTAATGTTGCCATCACCAGACCCAAAGCCTTGCTGATCGTGCTGGGGAACCCTCACGTCCTGGCCAGAGTGAGTGCAGCCTAATAGCAGAGCTGCCTAAGGCAGGGGTTCCTGGGTGAGTGTTCAGGGGCTGGCGAGCCTGGGGCACTGCCCCTCAGGCTGAAGGCCCGGCTCCTGGTGTCTACACAGGACCCCTGTTTCAGTGCTTTGCTGGAATACAGCATTGCAAATGGTGTCTACACGGGGTGCAACCTGCCTCCAGAGCTCCAGTCGCTGCAGAGGTGAGGCTTTTCCTGGCAGCTGTGGTAGGCCCACCCCACCCTCAGCCTGTGGGAGGAGTGGTCTGGCCCACTGTGAGATCCCAGCCCACCACCCCTCATCTCTCCCCTCCTGCAGCTGAGGCTGGACATCAGCCCCCCACGACCTGCAGCGGAGCCGGGACCTGAGGGACGGGACCAGAAGTCTGTGCCCCTGTTGATAGAAGAGGGCCAGGAGGCCTGGCTCCACACCCCAGGGATCTGCTGCCCTGTCTCTGTGCTGTGACCCCAGCACTCTGCCCTGCCTCAGAGTGGCCATGAGCATGGGGCTGCCTGGTCTGATGGAGCCTGCTCCACACTGCTGGTAGCCCTGCCCGCACAGTTCCTGCAGCCTGTCACCAAAATAAACACCAAGTGGGACATCCAGCATAGCTTCTGCCTAAAAAGGGTTCAGATATCGGGGGGACAGCCTTGCTTTCATGTGGCCTTTGGTCCTTGGTGGCCTCACAATGCCTTCTCCTGGTCCTTGAGGCAGCATTCATGTCACGTGCCGGTTCTGCAAAGCCCAGGGGCTCTGCAAGGACTCTGCCTGGGGACAGGCTCGCCAGGTGGAGGCGAGACTGGCACCCTGCCTGCCAGTGCCCAGGCTGTCTCAGTGAGCAGGAGCAACCCCAGCCCGTGTGGAAGGCAGGGCCAGGCCCCGGCCAGGAGACACCCAGAGGAACAGCCTTGCCTCCCTTGCAGCCCGACACAGCCTGGGGCCTCTGCCCCCTCACGCGGATGGGCAGGGGCCAAGCAAGAAGCCCTGTCGCTTGAGGGCCTGCCCTGCGGTGAGACAGCTGCTGCCGCAGACCCGGGGCCCTACCTGTGGTGCCACTCCCGCAGGACTGTCAGCACTTCTGTTTAGAGCATGGCTGCATCCTCCAGAGGGCAGCTGGTGTGGTGGACTGCGTGGAGCGTGTGTGGACGCCAAGGCACAGCCCCCCCATACCCTGAGACCAGGTGCTTCCAGGAAGAAGCCTGAAGAGTCAGACGTGATGAGGGATCAGGAGCTAGTGGGGTGGGCCCTGCCCAGCCCTTCCTCTTAGGCCACCAGGCCCCCAAAATATGCGACAGGCCAGGGCGTGGGGTTCTCATGGGTGCATAGCTTCAGTCTGGGGACCTTGCTTCTGAAACTGCAGCTTTCAGAGGATCGCCCCTTCTCTCTTGGCCTTTGCGGGCAGGTGGAGAACCTGCAGAGGTCCCTGCCCTGGGCAGGTACATGCAGGCCCAGAAGACCTCTCCCCAGGGTCTGTGGGGACTGGCCCTGCCATCTCCCCAACCTGCCTGGCCCAGGAGGGGCTTTACTCTGCCTAGCTGTGGTTTCAGGACGTGGGGAAGGTATGCCGTGAGCTGCTGCCCAGCAGAGGCTCTAGACTCCATGGTTGCTTACGAATAAACCAAGAGCAAAGAGCACATGGGCTGGATGTACCTGGCAAGAAACTGCCCTGCATGCTCAGACTTACCCATGGCCATGCAGGGGGATTCAAGTGTGTGAAGGATAGAGCCA
>JAQQAC010003639.1:36142030-36182987 GCA_029783875.1 Phataginus tricuspis
TGCTGGCCGGCGAGAAGCTGCGCGAGCTGATCCTGCCCGGCGCGCAGGACGACAAGGCGGGCGCGCTGGCCGCGCTGCTGCTGCAGCTCAAGCTCGAGCTGCCGTTCGACCGCGTGGTCACCATCGGCACAGTGCTCGTCCCTATCCTGCTGGTCACCCTGGTCTTCACCAAGAACTTCGCAGGTGAGAGCGGGCAGGGGGCGGGGGGCGCGTCCCCTCTCCGGCCACCCCGCCGCTGGCCACCACATTGGGGTGTCCCGGCAGACCCTCCACCCGCGCCGCGGCCATGTGAGCGTCCGGGTCGCCGCCTCCGGGACCCCTTTCCTTTCATTGCTGTGTTCATCTTACATTCGCTTGCCGTGGGCACCGGAGCGGACCTGGAGCCGATGGTCCCGCGTCCATGAGGCGGGGGTCTGGCATGCAAGGGGGGGTCGGGCGCGGGAGAGGGCAGGGTCTGAAGGAAGGACGAGTGACCTGGTAGGGGCCAGAGAAGGACATTACAGGTGGCAAGGACAACTGATGCCAAGGCAGAGGGTGCAGCTGGACAGGGCTGGAGAGCTGAGCTCCGGTTGTGGGGTCTTTGAGAAGCTGGCAGGTGCTGGTCACTGGCCACGTGACGCCCTGCCCTGGGCACTGGAGGCCCAGGGAGGTCTGCGGGGGAGGCGGCATCAGGCAGGGGTGGGGGGTGGGCCCTCCTCGCCTGCGGGGCTCCTGCAGACAGAAAGCAGACTGAACTGGCTGGGGCAGAGGCACCGCAGAGTGGGCGCTAAGGCGCTGAAGCCTGAAGCCAACGGACTTGGGCCTGGTTATACCCCCTGCACGAAGGGGCACTTGGACACCGCAAACTAGAAGTGACCCCAAGTGGAGCTGGCAGATGGGCATAAGGCAGTGGGCCAGCCTGTGGGGAGCTGGGGGCATGGAGAAGTGGGCTTCTGGTGCATGGTACTCCCAAAGGCCTGTGGGCAGGTGGAAGTGGCCACTGGAGGCAGGAAATGGTGCCGCCAGCTGGGGTTTGACTGGCAACAAGGGGTCTCAGAGCCCAAGTGTCCAGTGAGGCCCCTTCATAGCCCATGGGCCATCTCTGAGGGCCAGAGGTGCCCATCGGGGGCAGAGAGCTGGGGGCTCCCATGCACCTCTTGAGGGCAGAGGGACATGTGTCTCTGTCCTGAGTAACCCTGGCCAACATTTTTGATCCTGCGTTGGGTCTCTCACAAAGGTCTCGTCTTATAGGGGTCCCTGTGACCTGGGGATGCCAGACCTGAGGGTGGACATTGTCCAGGCCACTGACCCCACCTCTTGGAGGGACCCTCACCAGTTTCTCTCCTTGGACACCAGTGCCCAGGTGCTGTGTTAGGACATGAGCGCAGGCCCGGGAGGCACAGCACTCAGGTGGGGGGCATGACCCACGTGTGTGCAGCAGTGGGGCCTTGCTTGTCCCGCAGCACGTTTCCTGGGCCTGTGGTAGCAAAGTGGCACAAATTTGGTCCCTCAAAATGACAGAACTTTATTTCACAGTTTGGAGGCCGGACGTCTCAGGCCAGCGGGTGGGCAGGGCTGCCACCCCAGAGGCCCTGGGAGGGCCCCTCCTCACCTGTCCCGCCGCCGCAGTCCCCGTGCTCCTTGCCTTCCTTAGCATCGCTGTGGCGCATCACCCGGTCTGGGCGCCTTCTCCCTGGGGGAATCTGTCCAATCCTCTTACCAGGGCTCCAGTTATCGGACCTCTTCTTAACTTGTTAATATCTGCAAAGACCCTCGTTCAAAATAAAGTACATTCACAGGTACCTGGGATTGGGGCTTGAACATCTTTTTGGGGACACAATTCTACCCCCTAGAGATGCACACAGGAGGGCAAGCAAGCTCATGACTCAGGTGACCCCCTGGGACAAGGGCTCCCACTCTGATATGCCTCTCTGAGTGCAGCTTACCCCACATGGGGCGTCAGCACCTCTTGGTGTCCAGCCAGGCCTGGGATG
Organism: Phataginus tricuspis; assembly: GCA_029783875.1. Lineage (NCBI taxonomy): Eukaryota > Metazoa > Chordata > Mammalia > Pholidota > Manidae > Phataginus > Phataginus tricuspis. Next base: position 36,144,004 of record JAQQAC010003639.1, read on the forward strand.
CCAGGGTCTCCCAAGTACACCCCCATCCCTGGCCCTGGCAGTGCCACCTGCCTTCCTGTGTGGACCCACCCTTTCATGCCTGCATTTGCTCATGGACCTGCATGCACCCACAGGGCCCACTGCTGGTGTGGGGAGGGGGCCTGGTGTCCCCCAGCATGGGTGAGGCAGGTCTTCTAAGAAGTGGCAGACTGGTACCTACTGCCTGCTGTCCTGGGACTGGAAACCCGCCGTATGGAGCATCTTATCCTCAGTCACGGAACAAACGGGGCTGGCATTGGTTCTGAGTCTGCCAGTCCACCCATCCCTGAGACGGTGTGGGGGAGCCCTGGCTGCTTCTCTTGCTCACCTGAATCAGGGTCTGAGGCAGGACAGTGGCCACGCCAGGGCCCATCTACCTGGCGCTCCTGTCTCAGGTGAGCTATGTCCTGGTGCCTTGCTCAGAACTTGGAAGCATCCTGGGGTCCTCTCCCCAGACCCAAGGACAGCAGGGGCACAGGGAAAAGGGCACTTGTAGGTGAGAACCAGACATCCACAGAGTGGACTTTGAGGTGTAACCCTGCAGGCAAGTGGGTACTGCTTAGGTAGGGCAGAGGTGCAAGAGGGAGACAAGGTCAGGAGCTCTGACCTTGTGGTCAGAGGCCCCTCCGTCCGATTCCCCAGACAGGAGCACCCCTGGGGAACCTGTCTCCTTGGCACTGTGTTTGTGTTCATCTGCAAGGTCTGATTCCTGAGGCCCACCCTGAGCCCCCTCAAACCATGCCATGGTGTGGGGTTGTCAGACTGCTGGTTGCGCCCTGAACCTGGTCAGCGAGGAGCCAGGTGACCTCAAAGTGCAGGAGCACTTGTGGAGTCTCTGCCCTGGGGTGTAGCTGGCCACCCTCCCCAGCCCCTCAGCTCCCCCGCAGCACCAGCCATGGCCATCTGTCCTGTGGGCGTGGACACGATTCCCTGTCTATAGGGCTCTGCACAAAGCAGGCACCCCACAGTGTGAGGTGCGGGGGCTCCAACAGACAGGTGTGTTAGTCCCTACCTGTCCTGATGTCAACTCCCTCGGAGCCATTATCTGAGGGGTGAGAGGGCGGTCCAGGCTGGGGTGGGACTGGCATGTGCCACACAGTGGCTGTGGTTGGGGTGAGGGCCTCCTCTCTGTGGGGCCCAGGGCTCTCCCAGCCTGCAGAAGGGCCCACGGACACGCAGTCTGGGTCCTTTGGGGGCTGTGACCATCAGGAGCCAGCTCTGCACGAGGGTCGGCTCCAGGCCTGCCAAGTTCTACCCTATGGGGAAGTGTCCCACGTGACCTCAAGCCAGGTGGACCCCAGCATGGGGTTCCTGTGCTCATTTGTGCCCATCACTGTGGTCCCTCCCAGACACTCCATTTGGATCCAGGTCACTGCCTCTGCCCCCCGGGTTCTCAGGCCTGCCCCTCCGCCTCCCAGGCAGGCAGGGCATGCTGACTTATTTTAGCTGCGCTGCCCTGACCCCCTCTGGCCAGGCAGAACCCAAGCAGGCCACCCGCCCTCCTAAAGACAGAGCCCTGGGCATGGCCAGGCAGGGGCCAGCAGTGCCTGCAAGAGGGACCCTGGTTGAGTGCTGGGGCCTGTCCTGCTCCTCTCTGGGACTGTTACCCGGTGTGCAAATGGACAATTCAGGGCATTTGTAGAGGGGCCTGACTACTCCCAGCGCAGGTCAGGCCCTGCGGGCTGCACGGGCAGGGCTGTACCCCCCACCCAGAGCCACAGCTGACTGTTGTTTGGGGGTGCCCAGGATGAGCCCCACACACAACCATGGTTGGGACACAGTGGAGCGTAAGCTGCCAGAGGCAGGGAGCTTTCCGTTTAGGGAACAGCAGCCCCGTTTGGGTAGTTGTGGGGGATGGGGGGGGATGGGGCGGGGTGGGGGCTGGGGCCTGGCCGGTGCCCCGCCCCCAGCCCCGGGTCCTCTCTGCCCCCAGAGGAACCCATTTACTGCTACACTCCGCACAACTTCACCCGCGACCAGGCGCTGTATGCCCGCGGCTACTGCTGGACGGAGCTGCGGGACGCGCTGCCCGGTGTGGACGCCAGCCTGTGGCCGTCGCTGTTTGAACACAAGCTGCTGCCCTACTCGCTGCTGGCTTTCGCGGCCATCATGTATGTGCCTGCGCTCGGTTGGGAATTCCTGGCCTCCACCCGCCTCACCTCCGAGCTCAACTTCCTGCTGCAGGAGATCGACAACTGCTACCACCGGGCGGCCGAGGGCCGCGCCCCCAAGATCGAGAAGCAGATCCAGTCCAAGGGGCCCGGGATCACGGAGCGCGAGAAGCGCGAGATCATCGAGAACGCGGAGAAGGAGAAGAGCCCAGAGCAGAACCTGTTCGAGAAGTACCTGGAGCGCCGCGGCCGCAGCAACTTCCTGGCCAAGCTGTACCTGGCGCGGCACGTGCTCATCCTGCTGCTCAGCGCGGCGCCCATCTCCTACCTGTGCACCTACTACGCCACCCAGAAGCAGAACGAGTTCACCTGTGCGCTGGGCGCGCCCCCCGACGGCCCGACGGGCGCGGCGGCCGTGCGCGTCAGCTGCAAGCTGCCCTCGGTGCAGCTGCAGCGCATCGTGGCGGGCGTGGACATAGTGCTGCTGTGCGCCATGAACCTCATCATCCTCGTCAACCTCATCCACCTCTTCATCTTCCGCAAGAGCAACTTCATCTTCGACAAGCTGCACAAGGTGGGCATCAAGACGCGCCGGCAGTGGCGCCGCTCCCAGTTCTGCGACATCAACATCCTGGCCATGTTCTGCAACGAGAACCGCGACCACATCAAGTCGCTCAACCGGCTGGACTTCATCACCAACGAGAGCGACCTCATGTACGACAACGTGGTGCGGCAGCTGCTGGCCGCGCTGGCCCAGTCCAACCACGACGCAACGCCCACCGGGCGCGACGCAGGCGTGCAGACCGTGGACCCAAACACCAACCCCGCCGAGCCCGAGGGCTCCTCCGAGCCGCCCGTGGTCAAGCGGCCGCGCAAGAAGATGAAGTGGATCCCCAGCAGCAGCCCGCTGCCCCAGCCCTTCAAGGAGCAGCTGGCCGTCATGCGCGTGGAGAACAGCAAGGCCGAGAAGCCCAAGCCCGTGCGCCGCAAGACCGCCACAGACACGCTGATCGCGCCGCTGCTGGACGCGGGCGCCCGCGCCGCGCATCACTACAAAGGCGGCGGGGCCGGGGGCGGGGCGGGCGAAGCAGGCCCCGCCGCCGACAAGAAGCACGCCCGCCACTTCTCCCTGGACGTGCACCCCTACATTCTGGGCACCAAGAAGGCCAAGCCCGAGGCAGTGCCCGCCACCCTGCCTGCCTCCCGGAGCCAGGAAGGGGGCTTCCTGTCCCAGGCAGAGGAGCGAGGGCTGGGCCTGGCCGCAGCACCCACCAAAGGTAGGCTAGTGGCCAGGGGCCGGGAGGAGGGCGCCTGGAGAGCCACTGCCCAGGCCCCAGGGAGGGAGAACCCTGTCCACCCCTTCCACAGACTGGGCACCTGGGAACTGTGGCAAGGAGGTTAAGGAGTGACTGGGTGGAGACAGGGCAGAACGCAGGTGGGACCCCAGCGGGCCCTGAAGGATGCAGCCAACCCGAGGGCTGGAGAGGATATGGCAGTAAGGTTGTCTAGAACCTTGAAAAGGTTCCAGAATCTAGGCACCACTGCTCCCGGGCCGCTGGGTGCAAAGGGGTGGCCAGAGGGAGGAGAGAAACCCTTCCTAAGGCCGTTCCTTGCCATGAGCCCCATCCTGCCTTGCTGGGGCCCAGGACGGGCCCGCGGGGTGTGACGTGCCCCTGTTGGGCTGTTTGCAGACACTCCGCTACCTGAGAAGGAAATCCTGTACCCAGCAGAGCCGGCCCACGCCACACTTCCCTCCGGGGGCCCATTTCACGTGTGTTCACCCCCCGCTGCCCCTGCCACAGCCCCCCTGTCTCCAGCCGGCCTGGGCAAGGCGGATCCCCTCACCATCCTGAGCCGCAACGCCACCCACCCGTTGCTGCACATCAGCACGCTCTACGAGGCCCGGGAGGAGGAGGATGGGGGTCCTTGCGCACCCCCGGACATGAGCAGCCTCATCCCCATCCCCCCCCCCCAGCAGATCCTCCTTGCCACCTTCGACGAGCCGAGGACAGTAGTGAGTACCGTGGAGTTCTGAGGGACGGGACCACCTGGGCCTTCGCAGCCCCTCTGCATGACCTTGCAGCCCACGTGGACATGGTCTCCGCTTCGCCCAGCACTGCCTGCACCCCTGGCCTCCTGTTCGCATGTCCTGGGGCTCAGCACCCCTCCCACCCTGCTCCCCAGATGGCATTGTTGGGGTGCTGGCTGGGCCAGGGGCTGAGTGTGACCCCAGCAGAGCCACCCCACCCCTGCATCAGGTGTTCAGCTGCAAGGTGAAGAGTTTATTTTTTTAGTCAATTTTGTCCTGGGCCCAGGGTGCTGGACTGTGAGGCGCTGGGCTGTGGCAGGACATCTCAGTCCCAAGCCTGGAAGGAAGCTGGAGCTGGTGGCACCAGGGAGTTGGCCGCAACCAAGGGGCCAAGCTCAAGGTTGCCCCAGCAGGGACCAGAAGCCAGGGCGGGAGGGGCTGGAGTCTGCCCTCCAGCCAAAGGTCCACATGCACTTTCTCCTTGTCCCAACCTACCCGTACTTGATTTAACTATGATTACTGTAACTAGCAAGTGTGTTTATCCGGAGACTTGGGTGCATTTAAAACAAAGGATGGTGTGTACGTGTGTGTGTGTCTTCGAGTGTGTGTGCGTGTGCATGCAGGCGTGTGTGTGAGAACAGATGGGTGTGGGCACCAGCGCGTGAGCAAGCGCATGGTGGCAGTCTGAAAGCCAGGGAAGGAGTCCAATGCAATAACCATGTCCCCCACCAGGCCCCCAGCCTGGCCCCAGGGCCCACACCACTTGCAGTGGGAGCCTAGGGCCGGTGGCAGGCCTGTCCCTATTACCTCAGCCACGGTGACAACGTGACAGTATTAACAAAGTAGCACCGAGCATATCAATAAATACTATTCTGATATCACCTGAGTCCTGAGTGATTCATCCTGCAGGGGCCTATGCCTGGCTGAGGCCTCTGAGTCTGGGTGCCTCTGCCCAACCCACACACCCAGCCCACCATTGTCATAGGGGGACCCTGGGGAACACCAGGGCAGTGGGAGGCACCCCACTATCCTCCAGGCCACCCCAGGGGGGGACAGCAAAGCAGCAGCATGCAGTTGTCACTCGTGGTTGACATGGCCTCCAGCTAACATGAGCCCCCTAGGGGACACAAGGCACAAACCCCCAGGGAGCTCTGCCCTGTTAGAGGTTTTGGGGTACGGGCATGTCAGGTACCCTTAGGGGAACAGGGACAGCTAACGACCCAGGAAGGCTTCCTGGAAGAGGCACCATGATGTGGTCTGCGGGGCTCAGAGTGCCATGGGGGTCCAGGGCAGGGGGCCTTCACAAGGCCCAGGCCTCAGGTGAGGATGAGGCTGGCCCTCTGGAGGCACCACGGAGCCACACACCCTGCAGTCCACTGTCTGCAGAGGCTCCCTGGAGGCAGGCAGCTGGGCTAGTCGGGCAAGAAACTCATGAAGGCCAGAGCAGGCGAAGTGGGGGACTGGAGCTGATAAGGAGGGCTTGGCTGAGGTCCCAGCGGGCCACCCGCCGTGCTGTGGGAGAGGAGGGGCTGCCTGGCCTGGCAGCCTCCAGGCCCTCCGTGAGCTGGGCAGGCTGAGGCTGGGAATCAATCACAGGGGAACACAGGCAGGTGGGCTGCATCCCACCACGTGTTTTCAATGCAGTTCTGTTATCATTTGGGTTGGTGAGGCCAGTGGGCCAGGGGAGACCTGCCGCTGACAAGCTGTTTTGCACGCACAGGTCCCAAGAGGCATGCTATTCACAGGAAGCCCCTGTGGTCCGGAGGACGGGCTGGTGGGCGGTGAGGCCCAGGCAGAGCCTTCTTGTGGTTTCTGCAGGGACACAGTCAGGAAGCAGCTTCGGACTGGCTGGTGCAGGTGATGTGAGTGGGCGGGGCCCAGGGCCTGCCGGGTTGGGGCGTGGTGACCAGGCCCAGGGTGACGAGGTAGGAGGAGCAGCTGGAGTGTAAGCCCCACGAGGAGGGTGGGCCGGGCTCTCACTGCCTGCCTGCATTTAAGAGTTGTTTGCTGTGCCCTTGGGAGCGGCAGCAAGGCCTCAGAGGTCGAAACACGAGAAATAGAAAAGGCATGATTAACGAGCCTTGTCCCCAGACAGCACTCACCCTCACCCAGGCAAGGATGCTCCTTGGCCCATGGCCCCTCGGGTCGGCACCTTTCTCACATATCTGGGAAGGGACCGTGTGCCCACAAGACCTGGGCAGGTCAGCAGGGTGGGACCTGCCCCTGCAGTTCCTCTTGGTCCCACACCAGCAACTGGCTTCACTGCAGTGATGAGCCATGGGGGCTGAAGTGGCCCTGCGGGTGGGTGGCTGTGCCCGCCCTGGGAGCCCAAGTCATGCTGGTGTCGGGCATGAATGTTCCCTGAGTGGAGAGGGAGTCCAGCCAGGCCATCCGACCCTCCCCGGCCACACTCGTATCTCTAGCCCTGCACCAGACCTCGGCTCAGCTGGGCCCTGTGTGGGTTATCCCTGCCCCTGCAAGGCCTCCAGCTCATCAAATATGGGGGACAGCGACAGCGCCTGCACCCCCACCCGTGTGGCTCCACCCTGTGGGGCGTGTGTAGCCTGGGCAGTGTGGCCAGGAGTCTCCTGTACTTTCCTCCTGCCAGTGGACACAGGACTGCCGGCTGCAGGGCATCCACACACGCACAGGTCCAGTAGAGCTTCCTGTGTCCTGGATGGGACTCCTCTGCTAGGCTGCCACCTGCCTGCCCCTGGGCCAAGACCTGGCAGGACATTTCTGACCAAGTCCCATCCAGAAGTGGTCTGTCCTTCTGAGTAAAGGCAATGCCCCTGGAGTGTGGACTGATCGGTTGCCCTTTGGCTGGGGAAGAGAAGGGGCCGAGTCAGCATCCCGTGGACACGGACATCTTACTGCAGGTGCCAGGTGCCTGGTACGTACAGGAGGCACCCATGGGCTCCCATGTTCCTTCAAGACACCTTTCCACTCTCCGTGCGACTCCTTCCCTCTAGCTGTGCCAGGGAAGGCTGCAGCTTCCATTCTTCCCTTGGAAAAGAGGCTTGGGGAGACCCTTGCACCCCATCACACATAGCCAGGACTGGACCTACACTCTTCCCTGCCCAGCATGGGCATCTTAACCAGACTCAAGGCAGGAGTGAAAGTGCCCCAGAGAGGACCAGGGCACAGACCTGGTAATGCCCACTGCTCTCCTGTGTGAAGGCGGCCGGGGGTGGGCAGAAATGATGTGTGCCCACAAAGGAAGGGAACAAGGACCTGGAGGTGTCCTTCACCAAGGAGAGCAGAGGCCACCCTGAGGCTGCCCACAGGGCCCAAGCAACTACCCAGGAGGCAGCAGGAGCCCAGCACTGAGAGTGGACCAGGTTCTGTCCCACATCAGCCAGACAGCAGGAGGACCACCCCTTGACTCAGAGTGGGGGGACCTGTGCACCCACAAGTCACCATGCCAGGACAACACTTCAGAACCCTGGGCTGGGGCTAGGGCCTCTTCCTGGAGCCTGGAGGGAGGCCCAGCACCCAGCTCGGACTGCTGGCTGACCCACCAGGCCTAGACTGGACCATCCCCACTCCCAGGTCCAGTGGGCAGTTCTGGCTCCAGGAAGAGGGAGGTCAGCTCCTGAGGGCATCATGACAAGGCTCCACTCCAGCCAGTGGCCCCGCAGTGGCCTGTCCTAGGACACCTAAGCTGGGTCATGCCTACTCCTCTCGCAGGCAGCGCCCCGACCGCACCCACAGGCGCCTGAACAGCCAGGGGACAGGGTCGAGCAGGTGGGCGCGAGCTTCAGGGAAGCGAGAGGAGGGGCCGGGGGTCCACGCGCGAGGCCGGCAGGCGAGCCATCACCACACCCACTACTCGCAAGGCGCCCTTCCGCCCCCCGCCCTGGCGCCCTGACGTCCACCCCCTGGCAGTCCCCCGAGGCCGCTGCCCGCTCGGCCAAATGGCGACACAGGGTCCAGTGTCCGTCCCCGGGGTACGGGGGCTCCAGCTGGTCCAGAGACCTCCCTTCGGGTCCCTCCGAGGCCGGCAGCAGGACCACCCAGGCCTGAAGGGGACCCCCCGGAAGGGCTGTCAAGCCAAGTGGGCGCGCTTCACGACCCGAGCTCTCTGCTTCTCCGTGCAGCCTTACAGTTCTGTATCATTGGCCACAAAGCCACCTCGTTGCGCGACGCAGAAACATCACTCCCATTTTACAAACAGGGAGTTACGGTCACAGAATTTAAGACCGCTTCGCAGAGCCGCCCCCTCGGACGACAGGCTGGGGACTCGAACTCGCGTAATCACAGCCGCCGCCTGCTCCCTAGGACCGGAGGCGCAGAGGCGGGACCGGGCGGTGCTTCTAGCGCGCGGCCTCCCGGGAAGTGTGGTCCGCGGGCGCTCGCGCGCAGCCCCGTGGGAAGTGTGGTCCGCAGGTGCTGGCCGGGCGCGCCGCAGGGCCGGACGAGCTGCTGGCGGAACTGCGCTTCCCGGCATGCCGCGCGCCGGCCGTCCTGGCCCCTGACCACCCACCCCCGACCTCAGCCCGGCCGGCCGGCCCGCCCCGTCCGGTGGGGCGACGAGCCGCATGGAGGCCGGCTGAGGAGCGCCGCCCCGCCTCGGTACGCCGCGCCGCGCGGGCCTGGGGCGGGGGCGGCGTGCTCGTGGGCCCCGGCGGGCGGCCGGGGTCGGGTCGCGGTGGAGGTCAGAGCCACTCCGCTTTGGGGCGGGCCCAGCCGGCCGCCAGTGGGGGCCTCGGGCCGAGCGGTCAGCCCGGACTCGTGGGAGGGCGCGCGGGGCCGGGGCCGACGGCGGGGAAGGCGGCGCAGGGCGGGCTCTCGCGCGCCGGCCCCCAGTCCCTCGCGGTCTGCGTCTCCGCGCGCGGTGTGGCCAGAAGCGCGTTTACTGAGTTGCGACTCATGCCGCAAAGTAGCACGACGGTCACGTGTGCGTCTTGGTAATAACTGTCCCAAGAAAGGGAGTCAGGAAACAGTTAGAAAGGGCATCCAGAAACAGTTAGGAACCCCACTCAGAGACGTTGGGCTGGCCTTGAGGGTTCCCACAGCCTCGCTAGGAGAACCGCGGATTCCAGGTTGAATCCTGCCGGCTTCGGGGTCCCCTGGAGAGGGAGGTGCACAGGCCTCCGTGCTCGCTGCGCCGCGGGCGGGCTTGGCTCTGCCCGCTGTGACTGGGAGGGATCCTGATGCTGGGACAACCTGCCGGCCTTGCAGTGTGGCTGTAATGCTGTGGTGTAGCGGGTAGCAGAGGGCCGGGCAGGGGCGCCAGACACCCACAGAGCACCCTACGTCGCTGGTCAGCGTAGGGTCCCAGCATTAGGCAGTGTTGAGGTTCCAGGAGGGTCAGCGAGTGTGCTAGACAAGGAGCCATGCAGACCTCCAGCCCACATGGGAGCTGCATGCGTCCTCTAACCCAGTCCCAAGTTCTGCCACACCTTGAAGAGGGTCCTGCCAGACCCTGGGTGGTCTCCAGTGGCAAGAGTGCCCAGGCTTCCGAAGTGGAGGCACTCGGAAGGTCAGGGTTTGGGCCATACCCTGCTACCTCCCAGCTGGTCATTTCTTTCTGCAGCTCACTGGTCTTTCCGGTTTGGAGCTTAGCTTTCTGAGGCTGGCTGCACTGGTTGGAAGCTGAGGCTTTTTCTCGGAACACTCCATGCTGCTCAGCCCTTGGCCAGCACTGGGAAGCCAGGCTGGGGTCTGGGAGGCATTTTCTGGCTTCCAGTTTTTAGAGGAGGAGCAAGGAGAGGACAGGTGTCTCCATCTGCTCTGCAGCCACAACAAAACACCACAGGGTGTGCAGCTTAAGCCGCAGGCTGTTTGCTGGCGGCTCTGGAGGCTCCCGATCGAGGTGTGTATGGATTTGGTTCCTGGCTCGTGGACAGTGCCTTCTCCCTGTGTCCTCACCGGTGTGGAGGGAGGTCTGGTGTCTCTGCTCCTGAGGGCACCTATCCCATCACGTCCCCACCATGACCTCATCTGACCTTCATCACCTCCCAAAGGTCCCACCTCCAAATACCATCACATTGGGGGTTTAGAGCTTCAATGTATAAAGTTGGGGTACATGATGCATCCCAACACGGCAGCCAGAAGAAGGGGCAGCTGCCTGGCCTGGGTAAGCAGGAACCTTTGGCTACCACTCACGTTGGACTGTAAGATGTCCTCAGGTTATGTCCTGAAAGAGGCACCCCGCTGAACATTCTCAGATGCTGGGAACATCATGGGACAGAAATGAGCTTAACTTGCCACTCTGATTTGTGTCCCAGGGCTGCATGCCCCCCGTGAATCGCTAATGCTGGTGAGCTTCTGCCCCTGAACTGGGTGTTTTCTCTGGTGTCTTGGATAAGACCAGTCCTTTCAGGGCTGTGGGGAGTTCCCAGATCTGGAGCTTATTTTCCTGGAAGCACATTTATGATTGTGCAGCAGTTATCTGCGTGGAGAGCCATAACTTCTGCAGCCAGATAATGGTGTCCCTCTGCAGACCAGGAGATGGCCTAAGAGGACTCGCATTTCAGTGTCTCCTGGAACCAGGCACTGGTTCTTGTGCCCTAAAGGGTTCTGCCCCTGCCCTCCACCCTGGGGACAGGAAACCACGGCCCAGCAGAGGGAAGCCCGTAGAGGACTAGCAGTCGTGGACTAAAGAGGCATCTGAGAGTGGCACACAGGTTGCAGCTGGGAAATGCCAGAGTGCAGCCGGGCAGGACAGCTTAGGGGCTGCCATGATGGCCTTGGCCCTGCCGGCAGAGTGAAGAGTCCTGGCCAGCTGGAGAGTCCCGAGACCATGCAGTGCTGGGTGGCTGGTCTGAGAGCTGGCCAACCCCATGGCTGTCCCATGCAGCAGTTGCTGGCAGCCAGCCTGAGTAACAGATGGATTGTCCACAGGCGGTCTTGTTCAGGAGACGCCTCTCGCCACTTGTGCCCAGCACCTGGCACAGGTCGTGCTCTGTGGACAGTCTTGCTAGGCAGCGACAGCCGGTTGGAGGAAGTGAGGAGTGGCTTGGTCTGGCCGAAGTGTCCTCCCTGAGCCAGGTTCCATAGGCTCCCAGCATCAGTGAGCACAGAGTGGTCAGGTAGTGGGCGGGGGCCATGTGCCAGGCTTCCTGGAGCTGTGCAGGCTGGTGGGGAACTGCGCCAGCCTGGACTAAGGTGGGGCACCCCCTGAGGGCATCAACCAGGGTCTGCTGAGTGCTGCAGTGGTGTGGTGAGCTGCCGGTCCAAAGAGCAAGCGTCAGGAAGCCGGGAAGGACTCAGATGCTCCCGGGCAGCCAGCAGGTATGGGGAGACAGAGGCCGGGCCAGCAGTCTGTGGGGCCCTCGCTCCTGTTCAGGCAACAAAGAGATGCTCAGGTCAAGCTGGAAATATCTGAAAGTGCATAATCATGAGGAGGGAGTGGGAGAATTAACAACCCACTGAAATGACATCTTAGAAAGCATTGCTCAGGCCCTGGCCAAGGCTGAGGGAAACAGATACTGGAAAGACTGTGGGCATGATAACAGACACTTAACAGAATCACAGACTCTTGCACCTCCCAGGTCAGGTGCCTGACTCTGGAGTGAGACAGCAGGGAGCTGCAGCTGGTTGGCTCAGCTGTCTAGGGCTCAAGGCTTGGCGTCAGGAGTCAGGACCCGGCCAGGCGCGGAAGGGCCCTCAGGGCCTGCCCACAGGAGCCTGCCCCTGTCCTCCCCCATGGGCGTAGGCTTCCTCCTGGGCTGCAGAGGGCGGGTGTGTCCCGGCTAAGGGCAGGGAGGGTGAGGGCAGAGGCCTACCAGACGTGGCCGCCACGCCCGCCAGAGAGTGGGGAGGCTGGGGTGATGTGGTGGCCTCCTGTTTGCTGGCTGTCACGTGAGCCTCCCCACAGTGGCACAGGATGTTTTCGTACGGTGTCCTAGTCCTTTGGCGCTGGTGCTGCTGGGAAGTAAGGATTACCTGGTTCCCTGTGTGTGGCCGACCCAGGGGCGCATCTCCAGCTGTGCCTTCTGGCCCCTCCCGCAGGCACAGCCTCCTCTGTGTTCTGCCTTGCTTCTGTGGAGATCTTTCATCTGTAAAGGGAAAGAAAGGCCAAGGATGGTGAGGCCGGCAAATTGCCTGGCGGAAGCCCCTGGGGACGAGTGCCCCAGAGACCAGGCCAGCCTCAGGCGTAGGCCAGGCTCCTTCCCCTGCGAGGCCTGCTGGGTCTGGCTGTTACCCTGTCCCAAGGCCCAGTTGCTTCCTTTGGCCCTAAGCAGGTTCCTCTTCCTGACCCACCCTCTGACCTCATTTCTTCCAGAAGGTCCCACCATCCTCAGGATGGGCTGCCCCCTTCTTGGCCAGCTCCAGAGCATGTCTGTGTGTCCCTGGACATCAGGTCAGGCACTTGGTCAAACTAGGAGGGAACTGTGCCCTTTCTCTGAGTCACCTGCCCAAGTCAGTTCCTCCCTGGGGCAGTGAGGAAACAGGCTCGGAGAGGGGCAGTGGGAGGCTGGGTCTGTTCTCACTGCAGCACAGACCACAGGGCGCAGAGGAGAATGCACTGTGACACGGTGTCATGTTTGTTTTATTATGTGTTTTTCCTTTTCATTATAAAAGTTTTAAAAAGTGTACCAGCAGAGAGACTAAAGTGACCTGAGGGGGTATATGAGAGCCCCTGCCCGAGACCCCCTCAGCGGCTTCTGAAAAGCATGTCCCCTTTCATCCCTGAGTTCACACCTGGCAGATGCAGACCTGACACAGAACCAGGACACCATGCCCGACTGACAGCGACCAATCACGGTCCCCCAGCAGGCTCATCCTCGTAGGGCGTGACCACTGCCATCTGTGCGCAGTGGGACCCCCATTCTCCTAACTCCAAACCCAGAGGCTAGCCTGCAGGCCCCGTCAGACTTCAGTTTGAGTTTTCAGTGCATCTTGGAGAGGCATGGGAGAAGTTGGTATCTGTCAGCGCTGTTCTGGTCCAGGCCAAAGTGCCACGGTGTCCTCCCTCCTCCCACAGGGCTTGACACGGGCCTCCTCCCACCAGCTCTGGAGGCCTCCACTGTCTCTGGCAATTTCTCTGGTGAAAAAGGCCTTTTTGGGCCCCTGGGCCTGCCCCCACACCACCGTCTCCCGAGCTCCCAGCTCCCTTCCGAGAGGGGCGGGGTGCCGCCAGGTTTTGCTGTGGTGTCCGACTCAGCTTCAGGCTTGTGACCCTCTCTCGAACCAGAAAGCAAGTGCCAGCTCCTGACCACACTGGCCTGAGCGCCGCCCCTCCCTCTGCCCTAACGTGGTGCTGCCCCCACACCACCTCCTCCGAGTGGGTGGCAGCCGTGGTGCTGCATCCCGGAGATGCCCGGCTCGCTGGCCCTCCTAGGGGTGTGGCAGTCACTTGATTCACTTCTGCTTGTTTTTCTCTTTTTAGGTAGTTTTGTAAATTGTGTTTTGTTCCAAAGTCAAAAAAGAAAGGTCCTGTTCTTTCTGGCTGCCCACTTCGCTCGGTCCCCAAACTCTGATATCTCCCCTGTGCTGGGGAAACGGGAGGTGGGGGCCGCAATCCCGCCTGTCAGGTTCGCTGGGCTCCCGGCGGCTGGGCCGGCTCTTCCTGCTCTGTGCTTAGCCCCACACCCGGCTCAGGTGTCAGTCTGGATGGCAGGGCGGGGAGGACATGTCCTACCTGTAGATCATCCAGGTACCTGCACCCCTTGGTGAGCCCGGGCACAGCGCTGGGGCTCAGGCGGGCATGCGCTCCTGTCTCCCCCTGTCTCCTCAGGCTTCACTCAGTGCCAGGAGCGCCATCCGGCCATGGAGGGGGAAGAGGAGCAGCCGCCTCAGGAGGTCAGAGGCCTGGGCTGGCGCCCCGGCTTGGGAGCTACTCCCTAAATGGCCCAGGGCTCAGGGCCAGGCCAGCTGCTGGCCAGAGTGTGGGGTCCCCCTCAGTGTGGCCTCCTGGCGTCATTCTGGCTGCTTCTGGACATAGAGTGACCTCCTGCTGGCTTCCCGGGTGTTCCTGGGCCAGCCAAGGGAAACGCTGGGCATGGCACACTGAGGGTGGGCCGCACCCGAGGCGATTAGCACAGAGGGCATCTGTGGCCCATCCGCAGGGAGTTCATGGAGCAGCTGCTCGAATTCTGGGCAGGTCGCTTGGGGACAAGCAGGTCCCCTGAGCCAGGGCAGGCCATGGGGAAGGTGGGCGTCCCCACCCAAGCGCTCCCCTCCCCTCTGCAGGCCGACATGGAACCTGTCCTGACATCGGGGGCTTCGGAGGTGGTGCCCAGGGTGCTTTCCGGAGAACCGCAGAGCCTGTGTGCGTGCTCACTGAGGCGGCCCGGTGTGCGTGGGGTGGGCAGCACTGACTGGGGGGGCTCCCACCGGTGCGCCCCAAGTTTGTGGTGAAGATCGGCTGGGGGCCTTTGAGTCCAAGTGGGCGAGCAAAGCCGCAGCAGGACCCCCCTCTGATGGGAGGGCCAGTGCCTCAGCTGCCCTGGAGTCCTTGGCCCTGCATGGCCTCCCTGATCCTCTGTCCCTCTCCACCTGGGCGCACCCGCTGTGGGGTACAGGGCTCACCAAGGCTCGGCTCCTTTTCTGGGGAGGGTCTGGTTAGATGGCAGCCCCCACCCCTGTCCCACACTGCAGTGAGCCGGGACTCATGGTGGCTCCCGTGGGCTGTGCTGCCTGCCGGGGACCATATGCCCCCAGTGCATCTGGGTTCCACGGCGCAAGAGCCCTTGCGGCCCTGAGAACTGGGAGCCCAGGCCGCCAGTGGACAGCACCCCAAGCCGGGCCTTGCTGTCCCTGCAGCCGACATGGACGCTTTCAACCTGCTCCTGGAGATGAAGCTGACACGGCGGCGGGAAAGGCCTGATCTGCCGTGCACAGTGACCCAGCTGGTGGCCGAGGATGGGAGCAGGGTGTACGTGGTGGGCACCGCCCACTTCAGCGATGACAGCAAGAGGGATGTCGTGAAGGTTAGTGCCACAGGCCGCCTCGAGAGGCCTCACCCCATGGCCCAGCTCAGCTGCCTCCAGGCCTGGCAGCCTAGCTTGTCTTTCAGAGACACACACACCCATTTGTGACCTTCACATCTTGGTTGCTTAACAAACTGAGGCATGGCCACAGCACTGGGTGGCCCTTGGGGGCTGGACTCCGCCCCCCCGCCCCCAGGGTTGGGGTCAGTCCTGGGTCCGTTGCAGACCATCCGGGAGGTGCAGCCCGACGTGGTGGTCGTGGAGCTCTGCCAGTACCGCGTGTCCATGCTGAAGATGGACGAGGCCGCCCTGCTGCGTGAGGCCAAGGAGATCAGCTTGGAGAAGCTGCAGCAGGCCGTGAGGCAGGTGGGCTGTGGGCTGTGGGGCGGCCTTTCCCTGGGCCCTGTCCCCACTGAGTCCCGGGAGGCGTGGGGCCCAGGTAGGGCCTAGCCTGTGGTCAGTGCAGTGGTGCCCTACCCACCCTGGGGCTCTGTGTGGTTGAGGACTCTTCGCATTGGCCCATGAGGGAGGGAAGGCCATTGTCTACTGGGTTTCAGACGAGGGAGAAATGGATGTGCTTTAGTCCCAAGCCAGGAGCTGTTCAGGGACCCTGAGGACCCCGGGTTGCTAAGCAGTCACTTTGGTGTAGGGAGGTCTGGCTCATCCCACAGCCCTAAGCGATACCCCCACCACGTCTCCTACCCAGACCCAGGCAACGGCCTGAGTCCCACTCACCAACAGGTGCTCCGAGGGGCCTGTGGGCAGGAGTCACTGGGGTGAGCCTGGAGAGGTGAGAGGATAAAGGGGACCCCCAGCAGGGGCCAGGCACCGGCTCATGGCTTGTGGCCCTGGGAGGGCTGTGCAAGGGGCCTCAGGACAGACGAAGGGCCAGGAGGGACCCTGGAGTGTCCACTGGTGGCAGCCCCTGCTGGGTGTCGGCATGTGGCCACAGGGACTCTGCTCTGTGCCCGTGTGGCCGGCTGACGCGGGGCCCATCCTGCAGAATGGGGTCATGTCTGGGCTCATGCAGATGCTGCTGCTGAAGGTGTCTGCCCACATCACCGAGCAGCTGGGCATGGCCCCTGGCGGCGAGTTCAGAGAGGCCTTCAAGGAGGTGGGCCTGGGCTTGGCTGGGGAGGGGACTCCGCACCTGGGAGCTGCCCCGGGGCCTGAGGCTTCCCAGCCAACACGCAGCCTCTGCCCCAGGCCAGCAAGGTGCCTTTCTGCAAGTTCCACCTGGGCGACCGGCCCATCCCCGTGACCTTCAAGAGGGCCATTGCCGCACTGTCCTTCTGGCAGAAGGTCAAGCTGGCCTGGGGCCTGTGTTTCCTGTCCGACCCTATCAGGTAGGGCTCAATGGTCTCCTGACAGGCAACCGCAGCCCGGGAATGGGCTAGAGGCCCAGGGGTCCCCACAGAGTGACAGGGCTGTGTGCAGAGCCCCCAGCCCGTTGCGGCCTGGCCTGGCCTGCTGTGTGGCACACGACACTCTTGTTCTTGGGCTGAGCCTCCTCAGACAAGATCTTCCTGGCCCGCCCTTCCACCGTGACCCCAAACAAAGGGTGTCGGGGTCCCTGCCCTGGGTCAGCAGCACCTAGCCCTGCTGGCTCCCCTGTCTACCCCCAGCAAGGACGACGTGGAGCGGTGCAAACAGAAGGACCTGCTGGAGCAGATGATGGCCGAGATGATTGGCGAGTTTCCAGACCTGCACCGCACCATTGTCTCAGAGCGCGACATCTACCTGACCTACGTGTTGAGGCAGGCCGCCCGGCGCCTCGAGTTGCCACGCTCCTCTGACGGTGACGTCTGGCCCAAGCGGGGCTCCTGCGGGCCGTCGCTGCTGGAGGGATGCTGACCTGTTGTTCCCTCCACAGCTGAACCCAGGAAGTGTGTCCCGTCTGTGGTGGTGGGCGTTGTGGGCATGGGCCACGTCCCTGGCATCGAGAAGAACTGGACCACCGACCTCAACATCCAGGAGATCATGACGTGAGTGCCACCCACACATCCCTTGCACCCCTCATGAAGCTGGGCCTGGGGACGGGGCCATGACTGCGCCAGGGCCGGGGGAGCTCGTGCTCCTGAGCCAGGCCCATCTGCCTTCCTTCCTCCAGCGTCCCCCCGCCGTCCATCTCCAGCAGAGTGTCCCGGCTGGCCGTGAAGGCTGCCGCCTTGGGCCTGCTAGGCTACGGTCTGTACTGGATGGGGCGCCGTGCTGCCAGCCTGGTCCTGTCGCTGCCTGCCACCCAGTACTGCCTGCAGAGAGTGTCGATGACCCGGCCACACCAGTAGGAAGAACAGTGCTCAGGACCAAGGGTGCTGGGGGACTGGCCCCAAAGGAGCTCCTGGTGTCCAGGCCCAGCCACTCCTGCCCTCCCCCACCTTGCCCAAATAAAGAATCCTTTAACTGCTCTGAGCTCAGGCTTCCCAGCAGCCCTCCCCTCTCCCCTGCAGGGCCCCCCAGGGCTCACGGGGTTCTCAGGGCCAGGACAGCAGGTAGGGAGGGGCCGAGGCACCTGCCGGCCGGTGGCCCTGCCCTGCCTCACCGTGCCTTCTGCGTGCCGGCCCAGGAGCACCACCCAGGAGTGACTGATCCAGGTGCCTGGCCTTCAGGGTCCAGCCGGCACATCTGGTGGGGCTGGATCGCCCCGTGCCGCTCTGGCGTGGCTCCTGGGAGTGTTTCTCCTTAGAGGGCAGCTTGGCCAAGCGTGGTGGCCCTGGACATGCGTCAGCACCAGCCCTGCCTCAGAGAGTGTGCAGTTTTGGCTTTTAAAAATGTCTGAAATTTTTTTACTCAGGTAATTTTAACTTAAAACAAACTGAAGCAAATGTCGGGAAATACTAGCCTTAAATGTGCTTGGGACAGAGACTCTTCCTCGCGGCCTCAGTGGTGAGAGGGGATGCCCGTGGGGAGAGCAGCTTCAGCGGTAAGGGTCCCGGCCGTGCAGGGTGCGGCCTGCTTCCTGATCGTCTGGTGGGGAGCCCAGAGGTGCCCCTGACCTCCAGGCGCACATGGCACATGTCCACCAGGGCCCACCAGTTTGCCAGTGTCCAGCAGGTGCCCACCGCCCTCCCACGTGCCGTCAGGTACAGACCGGGCCGAGGCCGCCGGCCCCATGCAGCACCCCACCTAGTCATCGCCCGTGCGCATCGCCCTGCGATTGCTCCCGGGCAAGTGCTGACACCGTAGCGTCTGTGCGGAGCATGGGCCCGGAGCCCACGGCAGGGAGCTGGGCGGGGCCCGTGTTCTCCTGTCACTCACGTGCTCGTGTATGTGTTCCTTAGAAACTGAAATAAAGTCTAATTTTGGAAGCTCCTGTTTTGTGAAATGTGTAGAAATAGGACTCAAGTGCAGGGTGCCGTGGTGGGGAAGGGTGGCAGAGGCAGCTGGGGCCTGGGGTGGGCAGCAGGATGCTGGTGGCACCGCCTTGGGTCCTGAGGAACTTTCTCCCCAGGCCAAACGTGGACCCCAGCCTGGCACAGGCACCAGCCACGGGGAAGTGTGTGGAGGAGCTGCTCTCACCCCACCCAGTCCACGCCCTCTGGCTCCTGCCTAGCCCAGCCCCCCACCCTGGCAGGAGGGAAGGGAGGAGGCGGAGGGAGCCTGGCCGCCTGAACAAAAGGTGCCCAGGACCAGCAGCTCAGACCTGCCCCGAAAGACCCCAGTGAGCACCAAGGGTGGCGGGGGTCTGCCCGAGGCCCGGAGGGAAGGTGGGAGGGTGGGCTCTTTCCCAACAGTGTCTGCCCCCTAGGGAGCGTGGCTGCCAGCCCTGTGCTGGGTGTCGCTGCTCTCCTCTGCCTCTCTGCACCCCCTGCCCGCTCCGCAGTGCAAAATCGAAGGCAGGTAAGGAGGCTGGCAGGCTGTGGATCTCACTAGCCCATGGTGGGCTCGGGGCTTCCAGGGCTGCTGGGCCTGCGCCTGACCAGGGCTTGCTTTCCATGGGACCCTGTGGTGCTGCTGGAACCCCAAGGTCGGGCTGGGTGTCGTGGGGGAGGGAGGGGCCAGGTAGGCGCACACTGGGCAGCCTCTGACCCACCATGCATAGGTCCACACCCAGCAGGCCTTACTCCCTGTGAGGACCCACCTGGCTCCCTGCCCCAAACAGCCTGCAGGAGGGGCCCCATTCTAGTCCTGTGTCAGGAGGGGCCAGCTGAGCTTGGGAAGCCTAGCCGGGCCCTCCAAGAGCAGCGGGGGAGGTCCTCGTTGGACCCACAGGGGAGAAGTGGTGTCCAGGGGCAGTGGGAGACACCAAAGAATTTAGGGGGGCAGCAAATGAGTGAGTCCAAGGAATAGCCACTTGAGAGAGGAGAGGTTGGTGTGGTCCAGGTAAGGGGATGGTGCTGCCTATCAGGACCAAGGTTGTGAATGGTCTGTGGGATTGTCACAGGGGTCTGTGGGGACTGTTTCTGGTCACTTGGAGAGCAGTGCCCCTTCCCAGACCCTCCAGCCCATGTCTTCCACAGGGAGAGACTGCTCTCAGATTGGGACAGAGAACCCCAGGGCCCCCAGTGGTGTGTACACCATCCAGCCAGAGGGGGCCAGCACCCCCTTCCAGGTGAGCAGCCTGTAGCGTGTGTGTGTGTTGGGGTGGGGGTTGTCGAGGTAGTTTGTGTGTATCACTTTGGCTAAAACAAGAGATATTACTGTTTGAGGGACTTTCTCCCTGTGCCAAGCATGGACCCCAGTCTGGCGAGGGAAGGACCAGGCCAGGGCTGCTGGCGGTGTCCATCTGCAGATGCACCTCAACAACAGGTGTTTGCTGAGTGTTGTTTATAGTTGGCAAAGGCTTGGAGAAACCTAAACGCCCACCTCTAAAGGTATGAACAAAGAAGAATGCCCAGGATACAATATTATTCGAAAAAATAAAGCCACACAGCAGGGTGTCAAATAACACATGCCCAACTGTGGGTGCAGCCCTGGGACTTGGGGAGTTGCCTTGAAGGCTTTGACACATTGACAAGCAGAAAAAACAAGGATTCATTTTTCAAATAGTGATTAGGGGAGCATGGACAGCAGGGCGTAGGCCTGTGTGGATCTGCCCAGAGGCGCCCAAGGCAGCTGATGCTTCTGCCCCAGGTTCTCTGTGACATGCACGTGGACGGTGGCTGGACAGTGATTCAGAGTCAAGACTGGGGCAGGGAGAGGCCTCTGGACTTTGAGAGGTGTTGGCAGGTGTACGAGCAGGGCTTCAGCAACTTGGGAGGTAGGAGGGCCGTGGAGCTCACCTTTGATCCCCACCAAGAACACAGCAGGGATGCCAGAGGTGGCAGGGGCTTGCAGCAGGCAGCTGGCCTGAGCCTGGGCGCCCCACTCTGCAGGTGATCACTGGCTGGGGCTGGAGCACATCTCTGGCCTCATCTCTCAGCCTGGCCTGCACACGGAAGCTCACAGTTGACCTGCAGGACGTGGGCAACCACACACTGCAGGTGCACTCTGACAACTTCCACGTGGACAAGGAGGACCAGTTTTACTGGCTGACCCTCGCTCTGTACTCAGGGAATGCAGGTGAGTGCCTGGAAGGGTTGGGGGGCTCTGGAAGCTATTTCCTTACCCCCAAGCGACCTGCTTTGCTGATATGCTGTCCTGAGGAGGGAAGGTTCAGACCCCAGAAACCCCAACTTCCTGGCCCACATCTGCCAGCCTCTGCTCTCTGGGGTGCCTCTCCCCAAGCGCCGGCCCTTGGGGTCTAGATGGAGCACAGTACAGCTGCATGAAGTGGGTGCGGGCCATGGGGCTGCAGAGCCCACCACCCACGCCGCTACGCCGCGCCGGGGACGCATTCCGGGGCAGAGGCCGCACGGACAACCGGGAGGGCTGAGGCTTCAGCACGCTGGACCGCGACCACAACCGCTGCGCGCCCTGCACTGAAGACGCGCACACTTTCGCCAGCTGCAGCGGCGATCACTCGGGCTTCGGCTGGTGGTACAGCGACTGCAGCCAGGAGAACCTCAATGGGCGGTGGCCGGAGCGCATGGGGGCCATCGGGGGCGTGCGCTGGGCTGCCAGCGACAGTGAGCCGGCCCTGCGCTCCAACGAGATGCGCGTGCACACCACCGCGCCCCCGCAAGGCCTAGGCCCCACTAAACGTTCCAACCAGGCTGTCAGCTGCGTCCTACTTTCGGGTTGGGACGTCCTCCTTGCCGGGCCGCTGGGACTCTGCGGTGCCCGCATCACCTGCTCGTCCAGGATGGGACTGGGGAAGTCAAGGAGGCCATGCCGCCCAAAGGTGCAACCAGAGGCAAAGGGTGGGAGGTGTCCCCTCTGGGTGCAGGCCCAGTGAGGGCAGCCAGCAGGACACAGAGCCTGGCATTCACGGACTCTCAATATACCTCAGTCCCCCAGATTCCACAGTGTGCGTAAGACAGTGGGGTGAGGGGGAAAGGACATGGGTCAGGAGGGCCCGGGACCTGCAGAAGAGGGGAGGGGGTGACAACAGGCTCAGGCTGGGTCTTCTTGGCAGTTCAGAAGGAGGCTGGGAACAGGGGTCTCTGCCAGCAGACCCGGCCCAGGTGGAGGGAAGAAGTCAGGCTTCAGGAGGGGGCCCTGAGTCCATCCCCCTCATCTGTGTGCACCCCCCCACACACACCATGAAGAAGGTAGTGTCATCGTCACTTCACAGATGAGGACCTGAGTTGAAGAGGAGCTCAGGAGTCCTGGGAGGCCATGGCCAGCAGGGCCAGAGTCAGTCACACCAGGTCTGGGAAGTCCACATTGTGGCCCCAGGAGAGAGTAGCCGGGGTGGCTCTTTCAAGTTAAATTAAGCAGCCACGAGTGAGCTGTGTGTGTCCGGGATCTTCGGTCCAGCTCTGGGGCTCAGCTTTTACTTTGAGGCCAGATCAGGGAAGGGATGGGGAAGCCCTCCAAGGACCACAGGCTCCACAAAAGCATCTGAGGGGCCAGCTTAGGGGACCCCACAGGCTCACCTGAACCAAATCCCTCAGTCATTCTGCAGCATGGCCCACACCCCGCGCTTGGGGGTGGTCCCTCCAAGAGCAGGGGTGAGGAGAGAGGCACTCAAAAAGGAAATTAAGGGAATAAGCTCATATCAGTTAGAAGAACTGTGCAGGGAATCTCAGGCTGACCGGAGGCCCCAGCAAGGGGTGCAGCTGGTAGGTGGGGTGGATGGGGTGGGCATTGAATCCAGCAAACAGGAGGAATCATGCTTCAAGCAGAGAAGGAGGAGCAAGGCCCCACACCAGGGAGGTACCCACTGAACCCTTGCCTGCCCTTGGTTTCGCCCAGGGCACTTCCTGGCCCCCACTGACCTGGCCAGATCTAGACAAAGGTCTCCTTTTCCTCTGTTGGCCCCCATGCTCCGTGGGAGCTTCCCAGATATAGTCTGAAGCTGGCCCAGTACGCGTAGGGCAGCTGGGACTGAAGAGGGAGACGGCCACTCCAGGTTAGGATGTGGCAGGTTTAATAAGCAAGGGGTTACACACGAGGCTTGCCTTGGGTACCTGCCCTGTCCAGTCAGTCTGGCAAGTTCATACAGAGGCCTTAATGGGGTTCAGTCCCGTGTGTGTCCAGGTGTCTCTGCACCAGTCACCATCTCAAGGCTGTGACCCTGGGGCGCCTCTGTGGAAGGCAGGCAGAAGCCCCGTTCCGGGCGGGGTGTGGGGCCTCCGAGTGCCCGGCCCGACTCGGGTTAACGGACGGTCACCTCTTCTAGAGGACACCCCCTCCAAACACTCCCGTCCTGGCTCAAATCCTGGCCAAAGCCTCAGCACAGAGTGGAGCTGGGCCTGACCTTGTCTTCACCCGAGTTAGGGACATCCCTGATGGCCCACAGAGGACGTCCCTCAGCACGGTCACCCCACTCGGAGCACTTCTCTGGACTGGCAGGTGTCTCCCGGGCCGACCGCCATCCCTACGCTACCCAGTCCCCAACCGCGAGCAAAGCGGACGGACGGACGACGCAGCCAATCAGAGCCAGGCTGTTGTGGTCGCAGGCGCAGTGGTGGAACCCGTCCCATGCGATTGGGCGGCCGGACTTCCGGTCGAGGCAGAAGGGCTTCCGGCGCGGCGGATGGCCGGACACAGGTCCGCACTCTGGGCTTCGCTCGTGGCTGCCCGCGCCCTGTTGCCGCCCCTCGGCCCGCCGCCCTCACGCTGCTCTTCCTCGGCCACTGCCCGCGGGGCCGCCATGGAGCCGGCGCCCCGCTGGCTAGCGGGGCTGCGCTTCGACAACCGCGCTCTGCGCGCGCTGCCCGTGGAGACGCCGCCGTCCGGCCCCGAGGGCGGCCCCTCCGCGCCGCGGCTGGTGCCCGGGGCCTGCTTCAGCCGCGTGCGGCCCGCGCCGCTGCGCCAGCCGCGCCTCGTGGCGCTGTCGGAGCCCGCGCTGGCGCTGCTGGGCCTGGACGTGCCGCCCAACGACGCCGCCGCCCGCGAGGCGCGCGAGGCGTGCGAGGCTGAGGCCGCGCTCTTCTTCAGCGGCAACGCGCTGCTGCCGGGCGCCGAGCCCGCCGCGCACTGCTACTGCGGCCACCAGTTCGGCCAGTTCGCCGGGCAGCTGGGCGACGGCGCCGCCATGTACCTGGGCGAGGTGTGCACGGCGGCCGGCGAGCGCTGGGAGCTGCAGCTCAAGGGCGCCGGCCCCACGCCCTTCTCCAGGTGGGCCCCTCTCCAGGCGGGCCCCTCTCCAGGCGGGCCCCTCTCCAGGTGGGCGGGGCAGGGGCCTGGAGGTGGGCTGGCCCTGGAGGGGCTGCCTACGCCCTTCTCCTGGTGTGTATGTTGGGGATGTGACATGCACATGTCCACAGATTTCCTCCCCAGTTGAGGGTGAGGTGTAAGTTGGAAAACTTTGATCTGGGGAGCCAGAACATGGCGGGGAGCAGCACCTGTCTAAGGGAACAGCTCCTGAGGAGGCCCTGAGGCCAAGAGGATGGGAACAAGGTCTGTTGGCCGCTGGTCTCCTCCCCTGCTGATCTCCTGCCACCAAGTGTCCCTGATCCCACAGAACTGGCAGCTGCCGCCACTCTGTTCTCGTCAACATTCCAAGAACCTTGGAGTCGGTCCCACATGTAGCTCTCATGTTTGCTGCGTTTCCAACCACCAGTGCTGGGAGTAAGGGGGGACACTTGTCAGACAACCTCACAGGCAACACACACCCCGCACCCTTACAGCGCGCTTGGCACTTGAGGGCCAGCCCTCTTGGGACCCCACAGTCGGGGCAGTGTCAAGTAACTACAGGAGCGCCCATGGCACAGCGCCTGGTCCAGATGCCAACAGCCTGACCCAGCAGGGTGCCCTGGCTCTCGGAGCGGTGCTGACAGTCCATTCTGCTCGTTTCCACTAAACAGTTAATATGTTCAGTTCGGATTTGTTAAGTGCAAGTTACACCTAAGTTGGTATTTTATGTTCAAAGAAATCCTGCAGGTGGGTCCAGCCGCTCCCCTTTCCTCCCCCAAGGACGAGCGTGTCTCTCATGCCCCACCGCCAGCAGTTCCATCTTAGATTCTCAAAATAATTAGTTTGTTCTCATCCAGTCTCCAAACCTTTCTGTCTCTGAAGTTTCCTGAGTTCAGCTTGGCACCCCACCACCTGCCCCAAATAACCTGCTTGATATTCTGCACCAGAGGCTGATTGAAGAGTTTCTACCCCTTGGAATGAGGTGTAAATGCCTCTCATCCTGGGGCATGCTCATTCTGTGAGCATCTTTAAGCTTTCTCTGTTTACCCTGCTAATTTATTTTTGCCAGTTATAAAGACAAACCTTTTTGTGATAGTAATCTGCTGGGGGGTTGCTTTTTATATTGGAAGACTGTTTCCAAATCTGAGGTCTGCTAGAACACTTTTTCCTTTGAAGGGAAGGAGTTACTATTACTCGGGTTTACACACCCTCCATGTGTCCTGGGGTCCCTAAAGCCCTAAGTGGCTGTGAGAAGCTTGAGGCCAGCTGCTGCTGGAGTTCCAGGTGTGTTTTGGGGGTGGGCAGGAGCTTCTTGCCTCTGCTTTCTTCCATGAGGGTTAGGATTTTAGGACAGGCCTCTCCTGGCAGGTACAGAAAGCTAGTCCTCAGCTGGGTGCATCTCAGCAGCTTGGCTGGAACAGACTTGGGTGTGTAGGGGAAGGGACCGAGGTCACATGTCCTGTCAGCTCTGTGGGGCAAGGCTGCCCTGAGGCCTTTTATGCTTGCTGTTAATCTGTGTTCTTCAAGTCTGGCTCCTGCTTTGGGAACCTTGCTCTAGGCAAGAAAACAAGCTGCTTGTTTTCAAGATCATTTCCTACCAGCCTCAAGATTAGCTTGGTACTTGTTCCTGCTGAACAACATGAAATCTAGCTGGGCTGAGAGGTAACTCCCAAGGCCAGGGAGAGGTGGAATGACATTTGAGGATGGATTGCCATGACATCCCACAGACTAGGAGGTGAGTGGAGTGCAGCTGTGGACTGAGAGTCACACTGGCCAGAGAGACCTGGGGTGACCACCAGGCCTCATTTCCAGAGGTGTCATGTATATATGGGACGAACTGCATTCGGGCCTGCAGAGCTCTGGGTGCTGAGGTGGGCCTGGCTGCTCCTGACCATTCGTCTCCTGGGCCCCACTCTGCAGGCCTGGGCCCGAGCACCCCTCTGCTCACACAGAGCCCAGGTCTGACCCCTTCCTGGCAGAGGACATGGGCAGCAGGTGCCTTCACTCTGCCGTGCTGTCCTGCCAAGTGAGGCAGCCGTGGTGCTCATTATCTTCCACACACCGTTCTTTGCCTAGAGGTCTTTCTGAGTCACTGCAGGGGCCCTTCACTCTGGGCGAATGCTGGGACACTGTCGTCCTGGACCAGGCCAGGACACCAGGCTTGACTTCCAAATTAGAAGGTCTGAGCTCCAGTTATCAGTGTGTTTTTGCTGGCTGGGACTCTTGGAGGTCAGAGTGTGCAGCCCCTCATGCTGTGAGGAGGGCTTGCAGGCCGGCTGTTCCTGCACACTGCTGCCACATTCCTCTTCCAATTTAAAGGAATTACAGAGTCTCTGGTCCAGCACAGAAGAAGCTGGGGGTCACCACTCCATTCTCACAACAAGTAAAAAGCTGAACTGAGAAACCAACAACCTTCCATAGATCTGTGAAAGAAAAGAGGCCACAGGCAAAATGCCTCCAAAGCCGGAGCGGCCGGCAGACAGACAGAGTCCCATTAGCAGAGCAGAAATCCTCATGGGGTCCTGGCCCTGTAATTGATGAATTACTGGAGACTCAGTGTAAACAACTCAGAAGCTCCAGGGAGACCTAGTCATAAGGGGCCCCCTATACTTAGTGAATTTTATCTCCTGGAGTTCTACTAGCTTCTCACAGTGAATTTTGGAGAAAAATCCCCTTGTGCTCTGGCAGGGGGATAGGAAAAGGAACCATTTGCAATACATCATGCTGCTGTTAGAGGCCTGCCCTTAGAGGAAGCTTTAACTAGCACCCCTGCTGCTGGGGTTTTATTGGAGCCTACGGGGGTGGGCGGGCGAAGGGAATACCCAGCTCCAGCCTAGTTGTCCTACCTAAAGGAGTATATAGGGAGCTCATGGCACAGAGCATAGGTTCACTACAAGACTGAGACCTAATTATAGGACTTTAGAGCATTCCCCCGGCCCCATACCCATGCCTTATCACCATATTGCTAAGGATCTATTTACAACAGTTCCTTTTACCTAGTATGTCATGCCTGGCTATCAAGAAAAAATTACAAGACATACTAAAAGGCAAAAAACACTGTTGGAAAAGACAGAGCAAGCATCAGAGCCAGACTTGGACAGGGTGGAGATATTGCAATTATCAGACTGGGGATTTGAAACTATGATTAATATCCTGAAGGCTCTAATGGATAAGGTAGGCAACATGGAAGAATAGATGGGCATGATAAGCAGAAAGATGCAAGTTCTGAGAAAGCCAAAAAGAAATGCTGGAGATTTCTAACAAGAACACAGAAATGAAGAATACCATAATGGGCTCATTAGTAGACTAGACGCAGATGAGGAAAGAATCTGAGCCTGAGGATATCTCAGTAGAAACCCCCGAAGATGAAAACCAAAGAGAAAAAAGACAAAAAGCAAAAACTATCAATAATTGTGGGAAAACTGCAAAAGAAGTAACATGTAATGGGAATACCAAAAGGAAAGAGAGGAACAAGCATTTGAAACAATAACAGAATTTCCCCAAATTATGTCAGACAACAAACAGATCTAAGAAGTTTGAAGAACACCAAGCAGGATAAATCCTCCCCCCAATCCAAGGGAAAAAACCAGCTATACCCAGGCACAGATCCTGGGACATCAGAGGTATTCTGTGAGCAGCTCTATGCTCTCTAATTTGATAAACTACATGAAATGGTTCAGTTTTGTGAAAGATGCAATTTATTAAAACTCACACAAGAAGAAATAGACAATCTGAATAGGTCTATCTATTAAAGAAATCAAATAAACAATAACCTTCCAAAACAGAAATCACCAGGCCTAAATAGGTTCACTGGTGAATTCTACCAAACATTTAAGGAAGAAATTTGCCAATTTTCTACAGCCTCTTTCAGCATTAGAAGCGAAGGGAGTACTTCCTAACTCATTTATGAGGTCAGTGTTACCCTAATGCCAAATCAGACAAAGACAATATAAGAAGAGAAAACTACAGACCAATATCTGCTGAACATAGATACATAGATAATCCTCAACAAAATAGCAAACTGATTCCAACAGTGACTGAAAAGAATTATTATACACCATGACCAAATGGGATTTAGTCCAGATATGCACAGCTGGTTTGATACTCAAAAATTAATAAACGTGATATATCAGATCAACAGGCTAAAGAAGGAAAATCCCATCAATACATGCAGAAAAAGCATTTGACAAGATTCAGTACCCATTCTGATAAAGACTCAGTAAAGTCAGAATGGAAAGGAACTTCTTCAAACTGATAAAGAATATCTACAGAAAACCTAAGTCTTATCATCTACTTAATGATGAGAACCTCAAAGGTTTCCCACTAAGATCAGACATTAGACAAAGATGTCTTTTCTCACCACTGCTTTTCAACATCATACTGAAGTCCTAGCTAATGCAGTAAGACAAAGAGGAAATTTGAAGGAAATCTCAAGTAACAACAACAAAAAAGGAACCAAATAGCCAGTTATAACAAGGTTGTAGGATACAAAATTACTATATAAAATGCAATCACTATATTATATACCAGCAATGAACAATTGGAATCTGAAATTAAAACTACATTAGGACTCCAAAAATGAAATATTTAGTGTAAATCTAACAAAATATGCTCAAGATCTGTATGAGGAAAACTGAAACTGATAAAATATACCAAAAAACTAAATATAAAGATATTCCATGTCTATAGCTGGGAAGACTCAATGTTGTCAAGATGTCAGTACTTCCCAACTTGATCTATAGACGCAGTGCAATCCCAGTCGAAGTCTCAGCAAGTATATTGACAAACTGATTCTAAAATTTATGTGGAGAGGCAAGAGACCCAGTGTAGCCAGCATGATACTGAACAAAGTTGGAGGACTGACACTGCTTGTCTTCAAGCCTTACTTAAAGCTACAGTAAGCAAGACAGCGTGGTGTTTGTGAAAGAACAGAGAGCCCAGAAATAGACCCACATAAATATGGTCACCTTCTCTGTGACAGAGGAGCAAAGACAGTCTTTTCAACAAATGGTGCTGGAACAACCGGATGTCCACATGCAAAAAATGAACCTACTCACAGTCCCTATACCATTCATGGAAATTAACTCAAAGTAGATCACAGACATAAATGTAAAATACAAAAATATAAAGCTAGAAGATGAAATAGAAAACCTAGATGAACTTGGGTATGGCAATAATGTTTTAGATAAAAAGATGTCTTTAGATAGATTCAGATAGATAAGCTGGTATTCAGTGAAGTTAAAACTTAGGCTCTGCAAAAGTCATTAAAACAATGAGAAAAGCCACAGACTGGGAGAAAAATTTGGAAAGACACATCTAATAAAGGTCTATACCTAAAATTGTATACCCCTCTAGAGACTCAAGAAGAAAACAGATACCTCATTTTAAAATGGACCAAAGACCTGAATAGACATGACACCAAAGAAGATACACAGTTGGCAAGAAAGCACGCAAGAAGATGCCCTGCATCCTGTGCCACCCAGAAAATTCAGATTAAAAGCAGTGGAACCCCACCCACCACACACCTGCTAGCTGACCAAAGCCCAGGCCACTGACAACACCAAGTGCTGCCGAGGATGTGGAGCAGCAGGAACGCTCAGTCATTGCCAGGCGGGTGCAGAGTGGTGCAGCCACCTTGAAAGACAGTTTGGCAGTTTCTTATCACACTGAACATACTCTTGCCATACGATCTGGCGGTTGCACTCCTTGGTATTTACCCAAAAGAGCTGAAACCTTACAGCTACACAAAAACGTGCACACAGACATTTACAACAGCTTTATTCATAATTGCCAAGACATGGAAGCAGCTGGGATGTCCCTCAGCAGCTGATGCAGAAAAAGCTGTGGTCCATGCAGACAATGGGATATTACTCAGCACTGAAAAGAGCTATGAAGCCATGTAAAGACATGGAGGAGCCTTAAGAGCATGTCAGTGTGTGACCAGCTCTGTGACACTCTGGGAGGCAGTAAAGGACCAGTGACAGCCAGAGGTCAGGGGAGGGAGGGATGAACGGGGAGAGCTGAGGGTTTTTAGGGCAGGGAAGCTACTCTGTGTGACACTGTATGGTGGACACGTATCATACATGTGTCCAAACCCACAGGATGAACACCACCAAGAGTGACCCTGATGGAGACTGGACTCCAGGTGGTGGTGACGTGTCAGTGTAGGTTCATGAGTTGTAACAAATGTCTGATCTGATTGAGTACTGACAGTGGGGAAGGTCATATGTGTGGAGGGACAGGAGGGACATGAGAAAACCCTGTACTTTCCAATCCATTTTTCTCTGAACCTAAAACTGCTCTGGAAAATAGAGTCTGTTAAAGAAAAAAAAAATAGGCTTAGTGTAAAAAAAAGTTAAAGCCTACAAGGCTGTCCACCTCTTCCCCACTAATGCTTCTGCAAAATAAATTCCTAACAGAATTGCAGGTTTGCAAGTGTGTGACAGTATGTGGGCCGGGTCCTCATGGAGGCCTCATGTTGCCTTTGCTGTCCTTGGTGTCAGCAACAGACCAGGGACGATGATGAGTGTTAGGTAAAGCAGACTGTTTTTATAATGATGTTAGAGTCACTCGTGAGTTGTTTTTTAAAAGCCTACAGGGTGCTTTGAGTCCCTTCCTTTAGCTCTCTGAACCTCTGTTGAATGGATGCCTACCTAAGCACACAGCGACCTCTGTGTTTGATTTCAGAGAGGCTGATGGTCGCAAAGTCCTGCGGTCAAGTATCCGGGAGTTCCTGTGCAGCGAAGCCATGTTCCACTTGGGGATCCCCACCACACGGGCTGGGGCCTGCATCACATCCCAGTCCACCGTCGTGCGTGACATGTTCTATGATGGTAATCCAAAATACGAAAAATGCACGGTTGTGTTGCGTATAGCTTCCACTTTCCTAAGGTAATGCCAGGGCCCTTTTGGCCTATGTAATGCACTTGCTTCATCAAGTTGTAGGAGGTCTGTGTTTTTGTGGCTGGGAAGCCTGGTGGAGGCAAATGTGCCTGCAGTCAGAAGCCGGCCCCGGCCCGGCCCGGGTGTCCCACACAACAGGCCCTGGGCATTTTGTACATCCGGAGTTCAGTCCTGACGTGAACACTTGTGCTGAGCCCTTCATGCACTGTGCCAGGCCCTTGCTGCCAGAGAGGAGGTGATGGAGCGGCAGCCTGGTTAGCCAGTGCGTGGTTGGCCCAGGCAGTGGGTCCCCGAAGCACCGGGGAAGGGGGCAGGACCTCAGGCAGCCAGAGGGGCTGCCCAGACGTGGGGTCCTGGGAAGGGCCTGTGCTGAGCCGTTTCCTTCTAGCTTATGACAAGGAACTGCATCAAATTTCCCAAGAAAATGGCCTTACTTTGTCCTGTGAATAAGGGCTGCCCCATACCTGCTGTATCTGTCTGCTGCCATTCTCACACCCCTGGTCACTGAGTCCCTTCCGGCTCCTGTCCTGTGAGCCTGTAAGTCTTTGACATCACTAACATAAAACATTTGTTTGGTACTGATCGTGGCCCCAGAGCCGTTGGGAAGCAGCTGTGGTAACCCTGTGGTTCCCCATCCTGCAGGGCCGGGCTGACCTCGTCACAGGTAGCTGTCACCAGACCAGTCCCTGGGCCTGCCAGTCCTCCACGCCGAGGCTAAGGTCCCTGGCTTTCTCTTGTTCTCTGGAGTGGGGGAGGAGCCGGGGAAGGTGTCTGCCTCATGCAGGAGACTCCTTGGCGGCACCCTTATCCTTCTTTTTTTTTGCATTTCCTTAAATTTTATTTATTTATTTATTATTTAATTTACAATTTATTTAGGTATCATTAACCTACAATTACATGTGCAATATTATGGTAATTAAACTACCCCCTTCATCAGGTCCCCCCCACCAACCCCATTACAGTCTCTGTCCATCAGCGTAGTGAGATGCTGTAGAATCACTACTTGTCTTCTCTGTGTTGTACAGCCCTCCCCATGCCCCCCCACCTTACGTCTGCTAATCGTAATGCCCCTTTTTCCCCCTTATCTCTCCCTTCCCACCCTTCTCCCCCAGTCCCTTTCCCTTTGGTAACTATTAGTCCGTTGGGTTCTGTGAGTCTGCTGCTGTTTTGTTCCTTCCGTTTTTTTCTGTTCTTATACTCCACAGATGAGTGAAATCATTTGATACTTGTCTTTTTTGGCTTGGCTTATTTCACTGAGCATAATACCCTCTAGCTCCATCCATGTTGTTGCAAATGGTAGGATTTGTTTTCTTCTTATGGCTGAATAATATTCCATTGTGTATATGTACCACATCTTCTTAATCCATTCATCTACTGATGGACACTTAGGTTGCTTCCATTTCTTGGCTATTGTAAATAGTGCTGCAATAAACATAGGGGTGCATCTGTCTTTTTGAAACTGGGCTGCTGCATTCTTAGGGTAAATTCCTAGGAGTGGGATTCCTGGGTCAAATGGTATTTCTATTTTGAGTTTTTTGAGGAATCTCCATACTGCTTTCCACAATGGTTGAACTAATTTGCATTCCCACCAGCAATGTAGGAGGGTTCCCCTCTCTCCACATCCTCGCCAACATTTGTTGTTGTTTGTGTTTTGGATGTTGGCCATCCTCACTGGTGTGAGGTGATATCTCATTGTGGTTTTAATCTGCATTTCTCTGATGACCAGCGATGTGGAGCATCTTTTCATGTGCCTGTTGGCCATCTGAATTTCTTCGTTAGAGAAGTGTCTATTCATGTCCTCTGCCCATTTCTTAATTGGATTATTTGCTTTTTGTTTGTTAAGGTGCATGAGTTCTTTATATATTTTGGATGTCAACCCCTTATCAGATGCATCATTTATGAATATATTTTCCCATACTGTAGGATGTCTTTTTGTTCTACTAATGGTGTCCTTTGCTGTACAGAAGCTTTTCAGCTTGATATAGTCCCACTTGTTCATTTTTGCTTTTGTTTCCCTTGCCCGGGGGGATATGTTCATGAAAAAGTCGCTCATGTTTATGTCCAAGAGATTTTTGCCTATGTTTTTTTCTAAGAGTTTTATGGTTTCATGACTTACATTCAGGTCTTTGATCCACCTTGAGTTTACCTTTGTGTATGGGGTTAGACAGTAGTCCAGTTTCATTCTCTTACATGTAGCTGTCCAGTTTTTCCAACACCAGCTGCTGAAGAGGCTGTCATCTCCCCATTGTATATCCAAGGCTCCTTAATCAAATATTAATTGACTGTAAATGTTTGGGTTAGTGTTTGGATTTTCTATTCTGTTCCACTGGTCTGTAGGTCTGTTTTTGTGCCAGTACCAAATTGTCTTGATTACTGTGGCTTTGTAGTAGAGTTTGAAGTCAGGGAGCGTAATTCCCCCTGTTTGATTCCTCCTTCTCAGAATTGCTTTGGCTATTTGGGGTCTTTTCTGGTTCCATATGAATTTTAGAGTTATTTGTTCCAGTTCATTGAGAAAGCTGTTGGTAGTTTGATAGGGATTGCGTTGAATCTGTAGATTGCTTTAGGTAGTATAGCCATTTTGACAATATTTATTCTTCCTAGCCAAGAGCATGGGATGCATTTCCATTTGTTAGTGTCCTCTTTAATTTCTCCTAGGAGTGTCTTGTAGTTTTCAGAGTACAGGTCTTTCACTTCCTTGGTTAGGTTTATTCCTAGGTATTTTATTCTTTTTGATGCAATTGTGAATGGAATTGTTTTTCTGATTTCTCTTTCTGTTAGTTCATCATTAGTGTATAGGAAAGCAACAGATTTCTGTGTGTTAATTTTATATCCTGCAACTTTGCTGAATTCAGATATTAGTTCTAGTAGTTTTGGAGTAGAGTCTACCCCTATCCTTCTGACCAGGCTGTTCTTTGCTGTGGGCCACACTGTGCCTTGTGGGGTGTTGGGCAGCCTCTGGCCTCCACCCACTAGTTGCCAGTAGTAACCCAGTCATAACAACCAAAACCATCTCTAGCCATTGCCTCCAGTCCCCTCTGGTGGAGACCCTGCTGACCACCACAGGCAGTACATGCAGTAAAGCTGATCCGCTTGTCACCTGCTGTAGGCTGCTGGGGATTGATGTGCCCCTTGGTGTGGGAGGACAGCACAGACCCTTCTTGTCCTGGTGAGTCGGGCAGACAGGTGTAGCAGCTCCTGGCTGCGTGGAAGTGACCTGAAGTGAAACACGTCTGTATCTGTGTCTGCAAGGCTGGTAACGGTTTTGTCTGTTAGTTGAATCGATGTGTTCTTCCCTCTGTAGGCTGACCTAGCGGCCAGACCCTCCTTTTCTTTTGCAAGTGGGTGGAGTTGTTTTAACTTGTTGAAAACTTGGGTCTTCCCTCCAGGTTTGGGTCCTTTGAGATTTTTAAGCCTGCAGATGAGCACACAGGGCGCTCAGGCCCCAGTGTGGGGAGAAACGACATTCGAGTGCAGATGCTTGACTATGTGATTGGCACCTTTTACCCGGAAATCCAGGCCGCTCATGGCGGCCACAGCATGCAGAGGAACGCCGCCTTCTTTCGGGAGGTAGGTGCGGTGCCCCCCACCCCCAGCCCGCAGACAGTTGCCTGGCCCCTGCCCCTCCCCCACCTGCCACTGAAGACATGGTCTTTTTGGCTGGTGGACAGAGGTTCTCACCCTGCCCTTCCCAGAGTCAGCATCCTGTCCCAGACCTTCACCACTCACTGACTGTGACCAGGGCCGACTTCTTGCAAACGTTTGAGGGTCGGGGGCCCTGGGACAAACCCAAGGATCCCTTTGTTCTAGCAGCATCTGTGGGGCCCTGGCCAGTAGGAGGCCTTCGGAGGGATGACCCCCCACTCAGGGAGCCTGAGTGCCGGTGGGGCGTGTGCTCACAGGGGCCCCAACCAGCCACATGCACTTTGTCCAGACCAGTCTCAAGCTGGGGGAGATGCTGGCTGCCCTGGGTTGTGTCTGGGTCCACCCCGAGAACTATCAGATGTGGCCCCCACCCAACGGGCCATGCAGATGTCCCATGCCTGACATCCTGTTCATTGTGGCATCGGTGACTAGAAGCAGAGGAGAGGGTGGGGCAGCACCCCTTCCATCAGCAGTGGACGCTGAGTCAGCATTTGTGGGGCCACATCAGCCACTGTTTCTCCATCTCCTGCCTGGGCATGTGCCTGGGCCTCAGAATGTGAGGGATGCAGGGCTCAGCTCCCCTGCGGCGGGGCCCCTGGGCAGGCTGCTCGGACTCTGAGCCTCGTCTCTTCATCAGAGGCTGAGAAGACAGTGCTGCCTGGTTCCTGGTGTGTCATGGCCTGGCAGAGGTGTGGTGCTGGGTGGCAGGAGCCCTTGGGAGCAGCCCTACGTCCTACAGGCCCCTGCTTTCCCGGGCTCAGCGTGTCCTCGAGGCTATAGTCATGCTGCAGTGGGGTAGCCTGGTCTGGGTGAGCAGGCCATCTGAGCCTCTTCCCTGGCAGCCTGCAGGGTGAGGCATGGTAAATCTCTTGTTTGTTCATGGTCATTATTGGGCCTGAGTCTCGGGGATGGCATGGCTCCCTAATTTTTCTGGTTTTGGGTAAAACTAAAATTTGTGAGTATATAAAACAGATAGCTAGAGCATGTGGACATTAGAGCCAGTGCGCATCAGGCTCATTCAAGATTCTTCTTACTTCTTAACTTTCGTTGAATGTTCTACTCCATGGAAGTCTCTGGAGAACAAGAACCACTTTGAGAAACACAGCCAGCTTGGTGGGGGAAGAGCAAAGGGCAGGGGTCAACCAGGGCCCATCCTACCACAGGTGACACGTCGCACAGCCCGGATGGTGGCCGAGTGGCAGTGTGTTGGCTTCTGCCATGGCGTGCTCAACACGGACAACATGAGCATCGTGGGTCTCACCATTGACTACGGGCCCTTCGGCTTCATGGACAGGTGGGCCCCATGCAACCCTGCTGCCCCTCCAGGGACACCACCCCAGAACCAACAAGGCAGGGTTCTCAGCGGTGAGGGGCCTGCAGGTGCTGACGTCGCTGCTCCCTTCTCAGCAGTGCCTGGTCAGCCACGCCCAGGAGCACAAGTACCCTGAAAGGTTTTGAGCGGAGAAGTGGCATTTTTAAAGGGACCCTCCACTCCCGGGTTGAAAAGAGGAAAGGGCAGGGGCAGGCTGTGTGCCAGGGCAGTGACCTGGGGGGCAGCCCTGAGGACGGTGGCTTCCCTGTGCTTCTTGGACAGCCCCAGGGCACAGAGGATCGAGCGTGGCCACAGGATGCCTGAGCCAGGAAGGCAGGGGTGCGGTGGGCACACAGGAACTGCCTTGGGGAACCCCAGACAGTCTCCTCACCTGTACGGCAGGTACGACCCCAACCACGTGTGCAACGCATCTGACAACACTGGGCGCTACTCGTACAGCAAGCAGCCTGAGGTGTGCAAATGGAACCTGCAGAAGCTGGCTGAGGCCCTAGAGCCTGAGCTGCCCCACGAGCTGGGCAAGGCCATCCTGGCCGAGGAGTTTGACACCACGTTCCACAGGCACTACCTGCAGAAGATGCGCAGGAAGCTAGGCCTCGTGGGGGCCGAGCGGGAGGAGGACGGGGCCCTGGTGGCCCAGCTCCTGGAGACCATGCACCTGACCGGTGAGTGGGTGGGGCGCATGTGCCACCCAGGGCTTGGTATTCCCGCTGCGGTAAAATGTGACAAAACCTGCCCTTTTAACTATTTCTCACTGTACATTTAGTGGCATTAGCTACACGTGTGCTCTTAACCATCCCCACCATCGGTCTCCAGAACTTTCTCACCTGCCCAACTGAAGGTCTGTCCCCACTGAACGGAGCCCCCAGCCCCCGTTGAGGGAGCCTCTCCACGCCTCACACGAGTGGTCCTCCCATGCTTGTCCTTCTGTGACAGGCGCACTCCACTGACAGTGTCCTTAGGCCCATCTGTGCTGCAGAAGGTGTCAGAAGGCCTCCCTTTTAGGCTGATTAGTAATCCACACACAGGTTGTTTCCACCCTGTAGCCGTTGTGAATACCCACGATATACAGGTATCTGAGTCTGTTTGCAACTCCTGTTGGGTATACATGTAGGAGCAGAATTCTGGTCCTGGGTTTACCTTCCCAGTTGCTCTAGTTGGAGCTTCTAGGACTGTGCTGAAGACGAGTGGCTAATGTGGAAGTCCACCTGTTGTCCTTCACTGCTGAGTGTGGTGCTACCTGTAGGCTTTTTCATATATGGCCCATACCAGATAAAGGACATTTCCTTCTATTCCTAGTTTGTTTTTCCCCTTTTGTACCAGATAAGATAATCACATTGTTCTACTCCTAATTCATACCCCACCTTAGTCGACTTATTAAACTGCTCTAATAAACCAGACTGGGCAGCTGAACCCAGTGCTGGAGGCTGCAAGGTGCCTGGTGGCCAGATCACTGGTGAGGCTCTTGTGGGTCCCTGACGGCAGCCTTCCTGCTGCGTCCTCACGGGGTGAGCAACATGCTCACGTCTCTCCCTGCCAAGGGCCCCAGTCTGTATTTGCAAGGGGAGTTGGTGTTTTTCTTTCCTTGTGGTGTCTTTGGCTTCAGCATAAGCAATGCCGGTGTCATAAAATTAGTGTTAGGAAGTGTTTCCTCCTACTGTTCACAAGAGTTTTGAGGAGGATTGGTGTTCTTTAAATGGTTGGTACAGTTCACCGGTGCAACCATCTGGTACTAGCATTTTCTTTGTTGGGAGGTTTTCATGTGATTTAGTCTCCTTATTATGGGACTGTTTTGATTTTGTTTCTCTGTCAGTTTTTGTTATTGTTTCTAGGAGTTTGTCATCTAACTTACCTGTCGGCATAAATCGCTCATAGTTCTCTTGTGATTTTCAGCTTCATTCCATTGTGGCTGGAAAAGATACCAGGCTTTTTAAACATAGTAAGATTTCTGTTATGGTCTGAAGTGTGGTCTGTCGGGGAGACTGGCCCGTGTGACTGGGTGGCCCCACAGGTCCAGCGGTGTCCAGGCGGTCACACAGTGGGGTGGCATCTCCAGACCCTGTTCTTGAACTAGTCTGTCTGTGTTCTTTGGTGCTTGTCCGGTACATGCCTACAGCTGTTACATCTTCTTGAAGAACCAACTCTTACCAATATGTATTGTTCTCTTTTGTCTTTTATAAGCTTTTAATTTACAGACAAAATATACTGATATTAGGATAGCCACCTGCTCTAAGTTACTATTTGTGAGGGGTATTTTTTTCCATTCTTTCACTTCAGACACAAATAAATTAAAAGTGAGTATCTCACAGACATTATGTAGTGGACTGTATCTTTTTGGTTAATCTATCTGCCAATCTCTGCTTTCCAGAGAAATTAACCCATTTACCTTGAAGTGATTACCATTAAGGGTCTCTGCCATTTCGCTCTTTGTTGTCTCACACCCTTGCTGTGTCTTGTTCTCTTCTGTGTATAGTTGATTGTTCTGTGGAGTTAAGGTTTTAGGTCCCTTCTCACTTTGTGTATGTATTTGGGTGTCTTCTCAGGGTCACAGTGACAGTGTGTCTGCACAAGTCAGCCTGAGGGCCTCAGTACCTGCCGTGTGTTGAACCCTGGGCTCGGTGAGCTTTGGGGGCTTTTTTTCGACTCTGCTGCTCCTGAAGTGGGCAGTGGTGAGGCCAGGGCTGACGTGTGCCCTCACTGTATTTACCCATTTCACAAAGAAGTGGGCTTGGAGTGACTTTAGGTTCAGAGTGGCAGCTAAGCAAGGTGGCAGATGGGGGGCTGCGGAATGGGTTGGAGAGCAGGGGTCAGGAGTCCCTGGACCCAACACTGAGCAGGGCTCCATACTGGACAGGCGAGCATGTTCGTCTGGTGACTAGATGGGGGTCGCCCAGGGCACACAGGACCTGGGCCTGCCAGCAGCGCCCTGAGTGGCTATGATTGCAGGTGCTGACTTCACAAACACTTTCTCCTTGCTGAGCTCCTTCCCAGCTGGGCCACAGTCTCCGGGCCTGGCCGAGTTCCTGGCCACACTGACCGCAGAGTGTGCCTCCCTAGAAGAGCTGAGGCTTGCCTTCCGACCCCAGATGGATCCTCGGTAGGTATTCAAGCTTTGCTTCCTTGGAATTTGGTTCCAGAAAGGG
Source organism: Phataginus tricuspis (assembly GCA_029783875.1). Lineage (NCBI taxonomy): Eukaryota > Metazoa > Chordata > Mammalia > Pholidota > Manidae > Phataginus > Phataginus tricuspis. The sequence continues at coordinate 36,182,688 of JAQQAC010003639.1, forward strand.
AAGAACATTGAGAGTGGAGCATATAGAGGCAAGTGCACGTTGGTGAATGTTGGTGACAGGTTAGCTGGGGCATCTGGGGGCCCAGACAGCTATTCCACTGCCAGAACAGGGGTGGCCAGGTCCCTGTCCCTGCAGCACTGAGGCCCACTGGTTATAGAGGGACAGTGATGTTGGCACTGACGTGGGGACTCAGGCTGGCACTGGCTGGGGGCAGTCACTGCTCTGGGATAGTTTCCCACAAGGCTTCCAGCCAGATTGCTTTTCTGTACCATCTCTCATTGGGAAGAACCCACCATGTCC